>CM021100.1:161750697-161885550 GCA_007115665.2 Sequoiadendron giganteum | reverse complement strand
TTTATTCTATGTTTGGTGGGTATTCAAAATGCACACCAACATGTTCTTTGTAGACTTTGCTAATTCTTTGTACGGTGGTTCTATGAGTGAACTGGAGATAGTAATCAACATCTCCTTTTTCATATTTTTTTTTAGTTTTAATTAAAAATTTTGTGGTTCGCATACTTGTATTAGTCAATAATTTTGGCAAGAATATGTCAATTAGTCTATTGTGAATGTTTTTTTTTATGGTCATTTGGCCATAGCTATCAACCAAATCAACATGAACAATTGGTACCTTTGGCTGGGTTGCAAGGTTTTTGATAGCAATAGGGCCATAAATGACTAGGACATCACCTTCGAAGGCTATAGTTGATTTTTTTGTACAAATATCAAGTATGGTTGATGGTTGAGCATTTTTTTTCTTCACTCGGTGAATTGCAATGCCAGCAATGGTGGAAGTTGAATGAGCAATTGAACATGGTAAAAATCAAGTTACATATGGTAGAAATGTGTCAAAATACTTGCCTCCTTTTTTTTAGTTGTCACTTGAACAAATAACATCATTTGGAGAGGTGCCTACATGATTGAGTAATAAGTGTTAGAATGAATTGGCAGTGAACATTAATGTCAAATGCATATTTCTATTTCAAGGAAAGAACAATATCAAGGATTTCAGTACATATTATCCATGGCCTAAGAATGTGATAGAATACTTGCATCTCTTGTTCCTAGTTGTCACTTGAGCAAGTAACATCATTGGCAAGGGTTCCTACATCACTGAGTGACAAGTGTTAGCAGGCATTGGTGATGAGCATTAATGTCAAATGTGCAACCCTAATTCAAGGGAAAAGGATATTAAGAATGTCAATACATATTTTCATTCATCTTTTGTTTGTTGGAGGTTAGATTCTTTGCCACCATTGAATGATCCATGTTATGTTATCCAAAAATTGGGATTGCTTTATTGAAAAAAGTTTGGCAGTACATGCAATGGAAGATTATTGTGTGATGAATGAAATAAAACAATTTGAATGAAAAACAGTGGTAGCAAGTAAATTGATTTTGGAGCTTGTTGGTGTCAAGCAGAAGGAATTTACCTATTTGAAGAGGGTCTTGGTGTTGGAGTCTTGAGTCTTCAACTATTCAAGGATGTAGATAGACTCAAACAATAGTGATAGTATGTAAGTTGAGATATTGATCTAGCAAATGAGTTTGGCATACCTGCCATCAATGGGATTGAGAATCAGTTACAGTGTTTGGAATCTTTTTCCCTGGTCACCACTCGAACAATTTAAGTGTGTAACAAAAGATAAAGAAAAATATTGCATGCCTTTGAAACCATAAAATGATCGAAGTGCATATAGGTAATACATAAAAAAATTCCAAGCGCTAATGTATTAACCTATAGTAAATATGCTTCATTGAGACTACGATATTCAAATTACAGTTATAACTTAGAATCCCACACACATAATGATGAATTTCAAACTCTTAAAGAATTCAGTATCGTAAAATTTATATATGGTACTAGTGACTATATTAAGAGAGCCTATATCTTTTCATGTATTCCCAAAACCAACTGAAGTAACAACATGAAGACATGATAGAAGTGCAGTTTAGCATGGTACTATAATAATTCAAGCTATAGTAGATAGAAGAGATCAATGATAACTATGCATCTTCTTGTTTTCCTCATTGGAATTTCTATCATCACTATTAATTATAAATTATAATTCAATAACTAAGATCTCATTCATAAAAAAATTCAACTAAACTCATGTCTCTTTCCCACATTTATCATGTTATCAATTGACATCCCACCCAACAACTTCACATAATAACCAATACAATATTTTTCTTATTTATCTAGGATCATATTGAACATAAACTATACTACAACAATTATGAGTTGTTTGTTGAGATAGACGTTTTTATTGAAAAACTAACACTTTACATTGAAAAGAAAAATTATTGTATTACAAACCGAAATGTCTTTATACAACATCCAATGAAGAATTTTGAATATTCAAAACAAACATTGAAGAGTATGGAAAACTTATGTTGTATGATCTTATAAAAAGATTTGTGGCTGATGGAATGCAAGAAAACATGGATAATATCCATATCAATAATAGATTGCATAAATAACTAAATGGGTAGTTCTGAGAATCGTAAGAAACAATAAGTATATCAATAATAGATTGCATAAATAACTCATAATTTTTGCCTAATAATCCATGTCTTAGGGTAGCTATCTATGACGAGAGTTTGTGAGCCAATGATTTTTGCTCATTGCAATAAGAAAAAGGTTTAAAATTTTGTAGGGGTGCATAGTAACATACTTGTTTGAGGATAATTATCCAAATTTATAGAAGAATCATTGGCACTGCTTTCCAGATGTAATAGCCAAAGCTTTGATCTGCACAAGTAAGGCAGTGGAAAAATAAGTTATGCAGTTATGAGCATGATGGAAACCCATTATCAAAGAAGACATTATGAATTTATTATGTCATACCTGATTTAGTGAGCCAATTATTTTCTCACATGCAGCTTGAGTTGTCAAGATGCATGTAGAGATCAATCAATGATTTGACAAAAAAGACATGTTTATACTTTATGTGCTCAAATATAGTGATTACTGGGTGTGTGCTTGGTGACCATCTCAATGAAGCTAGAGATTTTTTCTATGAATAGTTTGACTAGTTTATGTTCATCAAAGGAGTCAATGCTAAACAACTTTAATTTGGATTCGTCTGGAATCTTTGGAGAATTGAAAGAAAAATTCAAATGACAAATGTAAAGCTAGAACTGTCCTCTAGCAACTACACTATTGCTAGTACTATGCAAACAATTTTACAATATGCTCACAATTTGGTTGAAAAAATTGAGCATGTTTTGACTACAACTGCAAATGAAGAGATATTGCAAAGTGGTATGTCCAATATGTATCTAGTATAGCAAAGTTGACATGAGATGTTTCAATATTGCGTATCCAAAAGTGGTCCAATAGACTTCCTACATGTGTTGTTGGCTTTTCAACAAGTAATGACAATTTGTGTTGTTGCATAAATTCAAGGAGGAGTGCTTGTGTTTTTGTAGTTTGTAGCATGTCAATGTTGAAGTCGCCAACAACAATGAATTTGGAGGTGGGTGGCAATGAGCTGAGAATTTTTTCTATTAGACTGAATAGATCATGAATGTGTGTGTTCGGTGTCAAGTACAAATTTGTGATGTGTAGAGTGGTGCCTAGATGCAATAGGTCAATGGTTATTGATTCTATATACTTCATTGCAAATGCCTGGGTTCTTTGGATTGAAACCATTTTCTTGTAACATGTTAATAGACCATGAATACTAAATGTAGTATAGCAGTAGCATGTTTTGTTTAAGGAAATTGACATGGTCAAGGGCATTGTGTCTTGTTTCCTAGAAACAAAGGATGGTTGCTTGCAGAAAGTCACAGTCATGTGCTATTTCTTGGGCATGCAATGCAAAGCTACATGTATTCAAAGAGCATATGTTGAAGTGTCTTGAACAGATAGATGCAAGACTATGTCGTAGTTTCCATTGTGCCAATGTCATGAGGCGTTGCATTTCATTATTTACTTTTTCTAAGACTTTGAAATTGTGTTCTTGTAATTTATGCAGTAGGTACAATGACTCAATGTTCCTTACATGTGATAGAGCAGTGTAAACAAGACCATGTCGATAGACTTTATAGGGATCAAAACAAAGTGCATCCATTGTGAGACCTTGTGCTCTATGAATAGTTCATGCACAGGTAATTTGCAAAGGGAATTGTGCTCTCATGACTATTTTTGTAGTTGTTCTGATTTTTCTAACGATTCTTGTTACCAATGTCCATGAAGACAAAATACAATTTGTGTATAGATTTTACATTCTTTGATGACGTGATTTTCCAACAATGGGGTCATTGAATTGAATCCAAAAAATATTCTCTTGGTCACTTGTGTAAATTTTAAAAATGTCATTTGCACCATTGACGAGTCCATCTTGTGTATCAAGGTTACCAGCAATCAATTCAACTAAAATGTCTTGTTTGAGAAAAAAATTAGTAGGCGATGTGTATGAATATGTGGACTAAACTAAATAACTAAACAAACACACCAATGTGACATTATATTAAATAAATCTAATTTAAAGACAAACAAACTCTAAATACAACAAATTCTTCAAAGACATCCCATTGTCCTCTATCTCCAAGGATTCGTTGTAAGCTGTTGGCTCTCAGATTGTGTAAGCAGTAGCTTGACAAAATAACAACCTAAAGAATGAGATTATGCAAAATGCACTTCTATGCTAAATGATATGAGATGATTAAGGTAAGATATGAAACTAAAACAACTTGTGCAAGATTATTCTACCATGACTACAAAATGATAAACTAAGATGCTAAATATGCTCAAGAAATCCAGCATAATAAGATTGCTAAAATTCTCAACAAATGCAACTATAATGCTCACGCTATATCAAATTTGAGGTCCTTTTCAAAGCAAAAAGAGGTTGTATTTATAGACTTTTAGAGGAAAAAGATTAGTTGGAAAAGATCAACGATTGAGATTCAAACCTGTCAAGATGAACGGTGGAAGATTGGGAAGTTAAGAGAAAGGTGGAAGGTGGAGAAAAAGAGGGAAGATGTTTTCAACCCACAAAACCTTTTTCATTCAAAAATGAAGGAAAATTGTCATTTGGCCATTTTAGTTATGAGGAGTTAGTTGCTAGTTGAGGATAAATTCATAATTAAATAATCAAGTTATTTAATTATATGTGACAATGAATTTAGAAGCTTCAATAATTAAATAATTAATATTTAATTATGTGTGAAAGATGAAAAAAGGTGTTTAATTAAATATTTAGCATATTTAATTATGTGTGAAATGAAGAAAGTTTTTAATTAAATATTTAGGATATTTAATTAAATGTGGAGTGAAGAATAACGAATTTGGAAGAATATTCTTTTATTTGAATTTAAAATTCAAACTTAAAGTAATATGATAATTAATATGAAAAAATTATAAAATTTATTTAATTAATTAAGAGGAAGATAGTAAAATGGTAATAATTAAATAAAATTATTTACTTAATTAAATTTAGAGAATTAGAAATAATGAAAGATATAAATAAATAATTAAATTTATTTATATGTAGACGACTTGTAGAAGATTAATTAAATAATTCATATTTAATTAATTATCAGGCTTGATTTAATGTGACCATTTTTAGATGTATACATTTTACGCCTCTTTGAAGTGATGTGTTTTATGCATTGCTTCAAAGAAAAATTCAGATAACGAAAATTTTGCCCCTAACTTTGAAAAATTGACTAATGATGTTATATGCCCTCTCTGGAGATCACAAATTTGAAAATTTTGATTATGATTCGAAGATTCTAAGAGATTTGAAGTTGTTTCGCCGATTTATCTCCCGAAATAGCGCTGAGCGTGCTGAAAAATAAAAATAACCCAACCTTATTTACCCCCTTAAAAGATGGAAAATGGTAAAAGTCATTGTCATTGGAATAGTTGCATTTGGTGAAAACAGAGCTTTGCAAGAGGAGAAATCAAGATGGAGATCCATTATGAGCGACATAGATTTGAGCAAGCCCACAGACATCAGAGACCAGTTGTATATGGACCTCTGGTAAGATCGTAAAACCTTCCTAGTGAATTTTTGTTTGAATTTTGCACGCATTTTTGAAATTTTTGAATTGTTTAGAAATTTGAATTTTTGTTTTAGCGCATAGAACTTCATTTTAGCACATGCGAGCCCTCAGTTAGCACATAGACTAGGTATTTTAGCACATATAGGATAGCACATACTCAGCATAGAATAGTGCATTTTCTTGCTAGATTAGCACATAGGTCAATTTAGTCTTTAGCACATTGGCTAGATTAGCGCATATGATTGATAATCTAGTGCATTTACCTATTAAAATAGTGCATACGCTGAAATAGCACATATGCTCTCTTTTTTTAGTGTATCTGTTGATTTAGCACATAAATAGTCTGTTTTAGTGCATCCATGAATTTTAGCTGATTTTGAATTTTTGCAAAATAATTGATGATTGCTTGATGTTCATTGCTATATTAGACAACTGATTTGATGAATTTGAGTAGCATCAAGGATGAATTGACATGATTTTGATACTGATCTGATAAATTTGTTCTCGTGTTTTGAAAACAAATAGTAAAAATGATGTTGATTCTAATAAATTTGCTTTCCGTAATGAAAAAAAAAATAGTAATGATGATGATTTATTGTTGATTGGCTGTTAAATTTGTCTTCATGTTTGATGAATAAAAAATAGTAGAGATGATAAATTTGTCTTCTTACTTGAAGAAAAAATAGTAATTATAGTTTGTTATGTTGCTAATGATGAATTGATTATGATGATTCAGATAAATTTTCTTTCATGTTTAATGAAAAACAAATAGTAATGATGATATGATTTGCTTGCCTGATTTGATTTGATTTTTTGATTGATTTCCTGATGATCTAATTAATGGACATGGATATGATGTTATAGGAGGATTTTAAAATATTCCAGATTAGAGAGAGGTTTCCCTGCACTTGGGAGATGATTCCCATATTGTCCCAGCCAGAGGTTGGGGTTATCGCCACATGTGGTTTGGGTTCACTTCTGAGGATCCCACAGTATAGGGTCAATAGGGCACTGTTGACCACTTTAGTTGAGTGATGGCATAGTGAGCATAACACTTTTCACTTGCTTACTGGAGAGATCATAGTCACACCAGAGGATGTCTATAAGATATTAGGGATCCCAGTGGTTGGCGAGCTTGTGGTCTATGACCACAAGGAGATTGGGAGGACAAATGCCTTGCAGAGATTTTTTCAGGATTCGCACATTAGTGGTTATGAGGTCCCTTGGAGGGAGATGGTCGAGGGTTATGCTTCACTTCAGTTTTTCCTGGCTTCATTGGAGGCTTCCTATGTCCCGACCGCAGGTCGAAGGGACTGTCAGTTGGTTGGGGTCAGATTTTGGAGGATACGATCCTTCATCGGACTAGATATGCCTGGGGTTCTTGTATGTTGGCCCATCTATGCCACGATCTTCATCAGGTGGTATATATAGATGGGAAGAGTATATCTTCTGGAGTGACACTACTTCATATTTGGGCATGGGAGCATATTGCCATCATCCGCCCCTTTGTAGGGAGAGATTGTTCCATCGGTTGTCCTTATGTTTATGCTTAGACAAGTCCACTTGTCCAGCCTAAGTTGGGCAAGTTAGAGTATTAGCGGCGAGTATTGGATGACATGGATATAGTGATATGGACGTCATATGTTGATTGTGAGGCCTGAGATGATGATGATATTAAGTTGTCGTATTATGGTATATCGAGATATTTTATTGGGTAGACCCTATTTATCATCGAGATATTTTTGGTTATGCGGGTCATAAGATAGTGTGGTCAGGTCTAGATTATTCCATAAGGCATTTCCTATTATGCTAGATGGTGTGAGGATGTGGCAGAGTGGGGTCCATTTATCCCTTGTGAGGCAGCCAGGGCAGAATACCTTAGTTTACAGCCAGAGTTTTAGGACTATCATCCAGAGGTGACAAATGCACAGATGACTGAGGATTATGCGGCTTACTTTTACACTCATCCATTTCCTAGGTTGACCAGTTTGGATGAGCCTACCCTACTATTAGATGGACCAGCGTTACAGTGGGCATGACAACATCCACAGGTATAGGAACAGGAAGGGCAGCTCGCCATAGGAGGAGAGGATGTGGGTGGTAGTGTGGCCATGGATATTGATTAGGAGGAGGAATAAGAGGAAATTGATGATGATGATGATGATGATGATGATGGGGATGATAGGGGTGGCAGAGAGAGATTTTTCTTTGATGTACCATTCAGGAATCAGCCTTAGACAGTGAGAGTAGTTGAGTAGGTAGCTGCCATACTGCCATGGATCACCATCAGGGCTCCATATTAGGGACAGATTGATACTTTACAGTCACAGGTACAGGCTCTCCAGAGCCAATTAGTGCAAGAATAGGCTACCATCACTCAGTTACAGGAACATATGGCTCAACCACCACCCCTAGACCCATAGATAGCTCAGATGATGGCTGAGAGGGATAGTTTTAGACAATGATGCTTACAGGCGGAGGGAGTAGCAAAGAGATTACTGAGATCAGTGTAGGGTACCTCTATCAGAGAGGTTGTCGCAGAGGGACTGGAAACTGCTAGAGAGTGTGATTTCTATCGACAGAGATATCATGAGGTAGTGCCCCCTGAGCAAGGAGTAGCTTATACCCCGTCAGGAACCAAGTCCCACACCCACTCACACAGTCACACCAGGAGTACCACCAGGAGTGTGGGTCAGCTTGTTAGATGAGAGATAGGTGATACCAATGGAAAGGATCTGGTGATACCGACTACCTCTAGCGGCGGCAGCAGTCATGATCCTCACAGTGATGCTCCCCAGTGATGATTTTGTATACACCATTTTTGTCACATTTTATGTATCTCTTTCAAACATTTGATATCATTGTACCCATGGACATTTATTTTGATGAGATTATATATGGTATGCGGCAATGGTTTTGATATGCATGTGTCCTTTATTATGCTATGATGGATGTTTATGTATGCATTTTTATTCATATATGCCATGTTGTTTATGATTTATGATGATGTATTTGTATGAATGATGATATTTGCATGATGTTATTTATCTTATGATGTGATGATGATGTTTATGCACATGATATGATTGATGATGATATTTATGAATTTGATATGAATGATGATAATGAATGCAAAAATGATGAAATGGATGTATGAAAAATGTATTTATTATGGATGCAAAATGATGAAATAGATGCATTTTATTCTCTTCGATGTATTCTTATGAAAATGATGTAATGATGTGGACGCATTAAGTACAAAATGAAAATGATAATGAAATAAAATTAATGAAAATTTAATGAATGATGTTGTAAAAAAAATTATTTTGATGTGAATGATGTAAAAATATGTAAATATGATATGAAAATGATGAGATGATAAATGATGTGAAAATATGATATTGATGATATGATATGATGTAAATATGATAATAATAAAAATGAACATGAGAATGATGATTTGAAAATGATGTGAAAAGATAAAGAAAATGACAATGCAAATGATTATGTAATGATATGAAAATTATTAGATGACATATGAAATTACCGCTACTTATAGATCGTGGTATCATAGCTTGTTTGCAGGAAATTGCAAAAGTGAATGTTAACTAGGTTGAAACTGAAACAAGGAGAAGGTGCACTGGAAGAATTCAATCCAGAGATTGGAAAATGAAGAATCTTTTCAAAGATTTCTAAAATGGTTGAGGAACCTGAAGAGCTCAATGAAAAGGAATTTTGAAGAGCCTTCCTTGATATGAAGGTGATGGTAGAAGTATTATTCCAAGAGAGACAAGAGCGACAGAAGAAAAAGGAATTCAAGAAAGAAAAAAAAGAATGAAGATGAATCCTCTTCAAAAGATGATAAATATAAAGGAGTAGGAGGTGGTAATGACCCTCTTGAACCTCCATCCCCATCTTCTTCTTCATCCTCTTCTTCCTCTTTGTCTAACTCTTCCAAAAAGAAACAACCGGTGCAAACACCTTTGTTAAAACTGGATGTTAAATTTGAGTTGCCTATGTATAATGGAGAACTAGATGTAGATAAACTAGATAATTGGATTAAGCATTTTTATTGTAGAGTTCAAAATTTTACTGAGGATTCTCAAAAAAAATAATTAGCTACTATTCGCCTAGGAGGCACAACTTTAATTTGGTGGGAGAGTAGAACACAGGAGGATTTAAGTCGATATGGAAAAATTATTTCTTCTTGGTTTGAGTTTATAGTTGCACTTAAGAAACAGTTCTATCCATTAGGGAATATGCAAAAAGCAGTAATGAACTGGAAATCATTAAGGCAAGAAAAAGGACAAAATGTGCAAGAATATACACATGAGTTTAGGGAGAGGGCTTTAATTTTGGGTATTCCTTTATATACACAAGAAAATTTGTTAAACTACATAGGTGGATTACTTGAGAATTTGAAACATACCATACTTATGTTTGATCCAGCTAACATTGATGAAGTTAGTGTGCAAGCTATCCATTTGGAAACAAGCTCAAGGAATAGCCATGACAATTTGTTGATGGACTCAAGAAAGCAAAAAGGAAGCAAGAAAGGGAAAGAGAAATCACAGTGGATAGCTACTGTAAAGAAAGAGGACGAGAAGCCTTATTGCTCACACTATAAGAAGAAAGGGCGCGAAGATGCAAGATGTTGGAAACTGCATCCTAATCAAAAGCCAAAATGGTTTAAGGATCAGAAGGGTAAGAAGAAGACAACAACTATCGTGCAGGATCTCGGATCCGATTCTGATGATGAAACCAAGATTTCAGTTGTAGGTATCAAAGGTAATACTCCTGTTTTCAGTACTTATGCTTCTTCTCTAAGTTGTAATGAAGTACCTGTTGGAAGTAAAAGGAATGACTTGTTTTATTTAAGGGCTATTTCTAAACAAACTAAGATTGACACACCAATAGATAGTGGGTCACAAGTTAATCTGATCTCATAACAAGTTGTTAAGAAATTGGGATTAAAAAAAACTCCTCATCCTAGACCCTATCCATTGGATTGGGTGCATGGTAATTCTCAGCTACATGTGTCACAACAGTGTAAACTCTTATTTGCAATCACATCCAAGTTTGTTGATGAGATAGAGTTGATGTTATTCCGCTTGACATTTGTGGGATGGTTCTAGGCAGTCTTTATTTATATGACAGAAAGGCCATTTTCTATAGGGAACATAATAAGTATCATTTGTTTAAGGATGGAATTGAATATATTGTAAAATCTCCTCACATGAAAAATGATAGGTCTATTGTAAAAATAGGGTATATGAAGATGATTGTAAATGCAAGCAATGCTTTAACTCTCATGTCTCTAATAGCTAGTGATACTAAGAATGATGATTCTAATGATAATAAGGTGTCACAGACAGCACAGTGTGAGGACCAGTTGCAAGCAGAGTTTGGCCTTCAGCCAGAGGTGGAAAAAGAGGGTTTGAATGATTCATTTTCTAATTATGTTCTTGTTGAGGGGATTCAAAATTTTGATACTATTTCCTTCACATCAGTGTATTCAATATTGTTGCTTGTTATTCTGCTAGTCATTTCTATGTGGATGATGAATGTGATAATGAATATTGATGAACATGCAGTTGATTGTATCAGCAAAGCTATCTCATATTTCTTTGTGTTTGTGATGGGTTAGATGTTCAAAATTTCAGCAGGAAGGACAGATGATACTGGGCAAGTGGGGCGACATTTCCCTAGCTCAAATTGCACATAAAGTAGACCTTTTGGAGGTCCAAAAGCTTCTCAATGGGGAGGAATAATCCAGGTGGATCCAGAAGACCTCAAAATTTCATATTCTTGGAACCTCATGAAACCAGCCTCGTCACATAGAGCTCACAAACATGATCCCGATGCAATTTGAACTGCGTGAAAAGGAGGTCGTATGCAAGAGTTATGCTCGGTCAAACCCTAGTCAACTTAGGGCTCAGGTCAGTGGAAAAGGAAAAAATTCAAATTCTTCAAAGGTGTTTAATATTGGTCTCATTGTGAAGAGCTCAACAAGATCTTTTCGACGACGTTTGTTTCATGTAAATCGGAGGTCATATGCCCAAGTTACGAGCAATCAAAGATCGGGTCAAAGTTTGACCATGCTGACATCAGCATGACATCAGCACATTACACTCAGAACCATCAGCCAACCATATGTTGGCATGTGGCAAGTTGTGGATGGATGAAAAAAAAAATTAAAAAAATATAAACGCCACCACTCCTCCCATTTAAAAGCTTTAATTTAAGGCTTACATGAGATAAAATAGGTGGGGCCTTAATTTACCCCTATTTAAATGGGATGAAACCCCTTTAATAGCTATAAAAAAAAATATATGTTAAGGGATGATAAACGAAAAATATCTCCTAATATTAAGGAGAGTCAACTCCTTAATATTTTAAAAATACAAAGAAGGAATATGGGAGTTATTTTGGTTTTGTTTAAACTTAAAAAAAAACCGCATTCCCCTTAATTTCACAAATATCCCTATATTTTGGAAAAAAACAAACTTAACCACTAAATCAAAATAATCTCCTAAAATGATAAAGCCCGAGAAAATGACAAAATTAAGGGGCTTAAATAAAACCAAATGAAATGACAAAATTAAGGGGCTTAAATAAAACCAAATGATATTAGGGGATTTTTAAAATGACTTTTATATGGAAAAGGAGGTTATTTTGAAGATTTTATGTAAAAATGGGGGATATGGGGATGTGGTAAAATCATTTGGTTATACACCAAATTGAGTAATTTGTTTTTGTATATAAAGAGGGGAAGCTTAGGGGTTTGGCTAAGTGGTTATATGAGAGGAAAAAAAATTGCAGTAGAATTATCCTAGAGAGAATTGTAATAGGGAGAGCTAATTCCAATGGGTGAATTCGTTGGAGGAGAATTTATAAGGTGTTTTTGTGTACACCAAAAATTGTAAAATTGAGAGTGAGAGATTGTGAGGAGTTTATGCAGGTCTTGGAAGCTTGATGTTGTAAGAAGGCTTTTGCTTGGTGATATCAATAAAGCGGTCCAACATTGAGAAGCGAACCCAGAGACGTAGTCCTCATTGGACGAACTTTGTTATCAACTTGCGTTTGATCCTTCTATCTTCTGTCTTATTATTCTTCTATCTCCTATCTTACATTCTCTTAAATTATTTTTCAGTATTTTGAATTGGCATTTAAGTTCTAATTACAACATTATAGTAATTAGTGATCTTTCTTAAGTTCTGTAAAGGTTAGTGAATCTTAGCTTACATTTTCAATGGTTACAAAACATAGTCATGCAATATTGCTTGGATCGGGGAATTTTGTAATTAGAATTAACTTACAAGTTAATTTGTAAACCGCTAATTACAAATCAATGTTGATCTGATATTCAGATTATTGACACATGTTTCTATTTGTTTGCTTAAAGACTCAAAAGTTGATTTCCCCCAACGAGTTTGCACTTTGACTCTAGATTAGACACAACCTACCACTTGGAATATAAATAATTATCATCAAGCCATGATGGAGTCCTTGTTGTCCCTAAGAAAAGTTGTATGCATGATGCGGATCTAATGACAAGGTATGGATTTAATGGCTATGCACAAATGATGCAAGACGTAACCTAATAGAGGGAAGAGCCAACTAGATCAAAAATAAAACCTATTTGCCAGGTTTTCACCATTTATTTTTATTGCACTTTTTTAGATTTTGTTATTTTTTTGTTGTTACCAAGACGCCTGCTTGCCAAGTTTTCATCAAGGCAACGATTTTTTTTTATTTTTCACTTTTTTTTTGTATTTTTGATCTTTTTGATTTTATTTTTATTTTCTTTTTTATCTTTTTCATTTTTTTGTATTTTATCAAAAGGATGCCTGTTTACTAGGTTTTCACCCTGATGACAATTTTTTCTGGACTTTTCAGCTGTTTTTGTATTTTTTTCAAGACTTTTTATGTTGTTTTTGTATTTTTTCAAGATTTTTTATGTTGTTTTTTGTATTTTTTAGACATAGAACTTCTTCATATGGATGTTGTTTATTGGATCTTCAAACAAGTCCCCTTCTAGTGTAGATAGTTGATATGCTCCCGAACCATATGCCGCAATGATGACAAATGGACCCAGCCAATTAGGCTCAAACTTTCCTTTCTTCTCTCGATCTTGTTGATTGCAGGGATTTTCCTTTAGGACCAAGTCACCCACTTGAAATGTGTGTGGTTTGACCCTTTGATTGTAGTTGTGGGGTATAACTTTTTGATAACCCTTCAAGTGGTTAGCTGCACTTTGTCATCTCTCATCAAGTAGCTCCAATTATTGCAGTATGGAAACTCTGTATTCTTCATCAGTTATGAGTCCCTTGAGTGAGACTCGAAGTGAGGGAATCTCAACTTCTAATGGAAAGATTGCTTCTACTCCATAGACCAAAGCATATGGGGTGGCCCCTGTCAGTTTTTGAATGCTAGTTTTGTATGCCCACAAAGTTGGGTTTAACTGGACATGCCAATCATGGCCAACATCATTCACCATCTTCTTCAAGATCTTTAGAATTGTTTTGTTTGAAGCTTCTGCTTTGCCATTTCCCTATGGATAATAAGTTGTAGAGAAACTGTGTTGGATATGAAATATTTCACAAATTTCATCAACATCTTGATTCTTAAAAGGTCTTCCATTATCCATGATAATGGAGTTGGGAATGCCATACCAACATATGATATAATTTAGAATGAAATATGAAATTTGTTTGCTAGTCACTATTGTTAATGGAACAACTTCAATCCACTTAGTAAAATACTCAGTGGCAGTGGTTATGAACTTATGCCCATTTGATGAAGATGGGTGAATTTTTCCAACTAGATCTAGCCCCCACTGAGCGAAAGGCCATGTGGTAGTGAAGGGTTGCAACTCTTGAGCAGGAGTATGAATGAGATTTTCGTGAATCTAAAATTTTGAACATTTCTTTACAAAGGTGAAGGATTCCTTTTCCATGGTTGGCCAATAATAACTCATTCAGACAAGTTTCTTAGCTAAGGTTAGTCCACTTGAATGAGTCCCGCAAATACCACCATGAACTTCTTGCAAGGCCTTTTCAGATTCATCACGTTTAAGACATCTAAGGAGGGTACCATCAAGACCACGTTGGTATAAGGTATCAGCGATTAGGATATAGCGAGAAGATTGGTGTATGAAGTTTCTTTTCTGATTCTGGGACAAATCTAGGGGTGAGATAGTATCTTTCAAATAGGCATAGATTTGGTTGTATAAGGGGAATCAAAACTAGTTAGGTGACAGATGATCTGGGTTTCAGGATTTTCATAGATAGGAAAAATAGTTGTTCCATCAGGAATTCATATTGAGCCTGATTTTTTGACAATTGCAGTAGTGACCCAATTGTAGCCATGGCATCTGCAGCTTTGTTGTCTATCTGCAAAATTTGCATGAACTTGATCTCAACAAAATAATTTTTGAATTCATCTACCAAGTTTTTGTAAGGCATTAACTTGTCATATTTATTCTAATAGTCATCGTTTATTTGATTAATGACAAGTTGTGAGTCTCCTAAAACTTGTATTTCTATGATTCTCCAGTCTAATGATATTCTCATTTCAATGAGCAATGCTTCATACTCGGCTATGTTTTTAGTGCAAGGAAACATCAATCGATAAGACTTTGGAATGGTATGTCTCTAAGGTGTGACAACAATAATCCCTACCCCCGAACCATGTTATGTATAAGACCCATCAAAATAAAGTGTCCATGATTGCTTGGTCATTATTGTGAACATATTTACATTAGGAAATTCAATGTGCATGGGATGGTCTTTTTGTAAAGGTGCTTCTGCCAACTGATCTTCTATGACCTACCCTTTGATCACCTTTCAATCCACATAGTGAATGTTGAACTCACTTAGGATCATTACCCATTTAGCCAACCTTCCAGTTAAGGTTGCTTTGCTCAGAAGATACTTTAAGGGATCGATTTTAGCCACAAGTTTGACTGTATGAGCTAACATATAGTGTCACAACTTTTGGGAAGCAAACACTACTGCCAAACAAGCCTTTTCAATGAAAGTGTAGTTTAGCTCATGGCCTGTCAATGTCCAGTTGATGTAATATACTGCTCGCTCCTTTCCTGTTCTATTCTCTTGTGCCAATAATGTCCTAGCGGATATTTTGTGGCAAAAATATATAGTATGAGTGGTTCACCTTGTACTTGTGGGATTAATACTGGTGGGCTCATTAGATACTGCTTGATCTGATCAAATTTTGCTTCACACTTGTCTTCCCATTTGAACATAATATTTTTATGCAAGAGATACGTGAAGGGTAAGCTCTTGTCTACTAGTTATGTGATGAATCTCCTGATGGATTGTATTCATCCTTGCAATGACCATAGTTGACTGATGTTCCTTGGTGGTGGCATCTCCTGGATGGCTTGCACCTTTGCTACATCCACTTCTATTCCTTTTTCTAACACAATATAACTTAAGATTTTTCCAGATTTTACCCCAAAGACACATTTCTTGGGATTCATTTTGAACTTAAATTTTTCCATTCTAACAAAAATATTAGATAAGATATCTAGATGTCCCTCCCTTGTGTTTTATTTTTCTAAGAGATCATCTACATAATCTTCCATGAATGTATCCATCATGTCATGAAAAATTGTAGTCATTTCCCGTTGATATGTTTCTCCTACATTTTTTATTTTGAAAGACATTACATTCCAACAATATGTACCCCATGGACATATGAATGCGGTATTATCTTGATCTTCAAGTGGGATCTTAATCTGATTATACCTAGAAAATCCATCCATCAGGGAATACATGGCATGCCCTGCTGTCAAATCTACAATCATGTCAATGTTGGGTAAAGGAAAATCATCTTTTGGGCATGCTTTATTTAAATCCCTAAATTCTGCACATATTTTTATTCATCCATCTGGTTTTGACACTGGTACAATGTTGGAGATCCATTCTACATAGTCGATAGACCGAATGAATCCTACATCCAACAGCTTTTTTAATTCTTCTTTGACTAATAATGCAATATGTGGGTGCATTTTTTTGAGTTTTTGTTTCATCAGTTTTTCCCTTGGCATGATGGGAAAATGGTGTATGATAAGGTTTGGATCCAATCCAGGCATATCTGCATATGACCATGCAAAGTTGATTTGATTGTCCTTGAGGAATTCTATGAATTTTAGGATTTCTTCATGTAAGTGTGGAATGAGGTAAATAACATAAATACACTTCTTAATAAGACATTATATCAAAGATGACTCAATTGAATCAAATCAACAAAGTAATCAATTGAAAGCATCCTATTTCTCTCTATCTCCAAAGATTTATTAAATCTTGATTTCTCTTAGATTGTGTAAGCATATAAGACTGTTAAAATGACTATCTGAAGAACGAACTGATGATAATATAATGCTAAATGATAAATCAATTAAACTAGCATGATATTGAGGTGAAATAGATAATTGCAGCTCCAAGAGGCAGCCATTGATGTGAAGCTTGATTGTTGAATTGCTTGAATGTTGATGCTTGATACTTGATGCCTAGATTCCTGCAGAGTAAGGGTGTAAAAGCTTGATTATATGGATCTTTTTCTTGGTTCAATGAGGCTTGTATTTATAAATTTCCTGGCTGTAGAAATGCACAGGGAGAGCTTTGAGAGGCTTGGATTCAATCTAGAGGATTGAATGGTGAGAGATAGAGGAGATTGAGAGAAAGATGGAGATTGTCTCTACCCATGAAAACACCAGGCAAGAGAAGAGGAAAGATTGATGGAAGAAGATTGAGAGATAAAATTCCAAATTTGTCTCCAATTTGTCTCCAAAACTTCTCGTGAAGTTTCAAAGCATTAATTGTGACAAATTTAGACATAGATTAGACATAGGAAATCTAATTCATTTTTGAGAGAATGTAGATTGGAATACTCCTTATGCTCTAATTCAAATATTTTAATTTATTTAAATTAGGAAAAGGGAGATAAATAATTTAATAAAACAAACTATAGGATAGTCGTTTATTAAATTAATCAGAGGAATATGGTAATTAATAAATAAAGTGTTTGACCTTATTTAATTAATTCGAGAATGATGTGATAGATTGAAATAGGGATTTGATAATTAAATTGAACAAAGTATTTATTTTGTTTAATTAATTAAGATGAATTTGAATGTGAACTATATTAAATAAATATTTCTATTTATTTAAACAGTAGAGGAAATAGAATAATTAATCAAATAATGTGTATTTAATTAATCGGATGCTCCAGACCAATTTTAGGTGTATACATGTTTCCCCTCTTCGAAGTGATGTGTTTACGCATTGGTTTGAAGAATATTTTGCTGCTACTGCCAGGATCGATGATATGAGAAGAAAATAATTACATATGCCCCAGATATGCCCCAGACATTGATTTTCAGATGATTTGATAATAATATACGAAGTGATGTGTTTACGCATTGCTGTGAACAAAATTTTTGCTGCTACTGCCAAGATCAATGATAAAGAAAAAAATAATTCCGTGTGCCCCAGACATACCCCAGACATTGATTTTCAGATGATTTGATGATAATATGCCCCCTCGGGAGATAAATTAATGATTTGATGATTTTCTGATGATTTTATGATGTTTTGATGATGAAATAATTTATCTCCTGACAAATGATGAAGAAATAGAGCCCTCAGATGAGTTTCAATTAATTTCATGGATAAAATTAATCAAAATGTAATAAAAATCCACCAAAAATACCTTTCAAAAATTATAAATAGTGCTAAAAGGTCATTTTCAATTCATTATTTGCTTTTTGAGTTCAAAAGTCTTAGTGATAAAGACTTTTCTGCCAGCTGGAGCGAGATGCCTATTCCTTACCACACTCACCAATTCGAGCGCGTTCCATGCCATAGGCGGTCACCTGCGTATGGACCTCCAGTATGTACCCCTCGACCTCCTCGTAATTCGTGCATTTTTGTTTTTTATGCTTTTTAGGTCTTAGGGGTGTTTAGGTGTCTTTTAGCACTTTCAAGCCGCACTATAGCGCTTACATTCTGATGTAGCGCTTTCATTAGGTTGTCTAGCGCTTTGAGTTTTAGCACTTGCATTTAAAACTCTAGTGCTTCCAGTCGGTAAAGTAGCGCTTTCAATGAATTAGCGCTTTGAAGCCGAATGTTAGCGCTTTGAGACTTTCAGCGCTTTGAGTCAGTGGATTAGCGCTTTTAAGGTCTGTTCTAGCGCTTCTGGTAAAGTGGCGCTTACATGGCCTGTTTTAGCACTTTGATGAGGAAAAGTAGTGCTTTGGGACTTTTAGCGCTTTGAAAGCCTGTTTTAGCGCTTCAGAGTGCTGAAATAGCGCTTTCATGGTTTTTGCGCTTTGGGTCCCTGATTTAGCACTTCTGGTAATAAAGTAGCACTTTTGGGATTTAGCACTTTGGATGACTGTTTTAGCGCTTTCGGTCAGATTTTGAAGATTTTGACTTAGTGAACCTTGATTTCATCAATTTTGATCATGTCCATTCTTTTGATTGGTATGATTGATAATCCAATTTGCTTGATGTTGGATTTAGATTAAAGTAAATAAGACTAACTCTCATGATAGGCGAGAAGAAATCCTATTTCTTGATGATCCTCATGATAGGCGAGGAAATGATTCGGTACCTGATAAATCTCATGATAGGTGAGATCTAGATAATGGTTTGATGAACCTCATGATAGGTGAGGTTTGATTCAATATTAGATAAATCTCATGATAGGCAAGATCTAGATAATGTTTTGATAAACCTAATGATAGGTGAGGTTTGATGTTTGCCTATGAATTTTGATCGAAAATTCATACCAAAGCTTTTGGAATAGACTGATAGTAGAATGACCTTTGATTCCTTGACATAGTTCACTGATTGTAGATTTTTTTGTTATGATGATAGGAGGATGTGGGTACTCTCCAAATGTGAGAGAGATTTCCGCAGATGACCGATTTGATACCGCATTTGACACCGGATGAGCTCCAGGTGATAGGCCAGTGTGGCCTCATGAGTTTACTTGATATGCCCTAGATTAGGATTAATCGGGGTTTGTTGACTGCATTGGCTGAGAGGTGGCATAGCGACCACAACACCTTTCACCTACCCACCGGTGAGATGACAGTCAGACCAGAGGATGTGTGGTGTATATTATGCATTCCTTTCATGGGGGAGATTGTGACATATGATTCACATGGGACCAGCAGCAGAGATGCCCTCCATAGAGTCTTTCAGGATCAGGACATAGAGGGTCTGAGCATTCGATGGTGAAGGATCACGGATTCGTATGCGACACTACCAGCAGTGCTAGCTGGATTTATTGGAGGTTTCCTTTGCCCTGATCATAGGTCAAAGGGATTCCTCATTGGTTGGGGTAGGACACTGGAGAGCATGTTGGTACATGGTACTAGACATGCATGGGGGATGTGCATGTTAGCACATCTTTACCATGATCTTCATTCCATTGTGTATCTAGGTGCATGTAGTATATCCGCAGGGGTGACCCTGTTATAGATATGGGTTTGGGAGCATTTTTCTATTTGTTGGTCATTTCCCATTGCAGACAGACCAGCCGGCAGGCCATATGTTTTTAGATATAGTCGTCGGTTCACACAGGCCTGGATGGGAAAATTAGAGAATTGGAGGCAAGTTTTTGATGACATAGAGACAGTTATCTGGTGCCCCTACCTTGACTACGAGGAGTGGGATGAGTATGGTGCAGTGTTGGGGTTCTTGTGTGATTCTATGTACCTTATTGGTCGGACTCCATTCGTACTTGAGAGATTCTTGCTCCGTCGGGTTTACAGACAATATGGCATTGTTCAATGCATGCCACAAGGAGTAGCTCACTATGCACGACAATGGATGGATATTTCGGATTGGGGTCCCACAATATCCTATTACGTCATTGTAGAGGGATATAGGACTTTATAGCCATCTCCGTGGGACATGCGGAGAGACATATCAGAGGTAACTATCACAGAGGATTACGCAGGATTCTTGGCCTTGGTCCCTCATCCTTGTATTACTATCCCTAATGAGCTAGCACTTTTACCAGTAAAGGAGGATGTGGCAGAGGATGTCGCCGGTGGTGAGGATGATATCCCAGCAAATGAGAGCTCAGAGAGTGACAGTGAGGATAGCAGCAGCAGTGGGGACAGTGATGGTGGGAGTGGAGGATATAGAGGGGCAGGTCCAGACATTCACAGTGCACCTTTTTCTAGTAGGCCTCGCAAGAGGCGGGTAGTGACAGTGTCGGTAGGCAGGTAGCAGAGATAGATAGTTGGGCTTTAGGCACAGGTCCAGACCTTGCAGGGGCAGTTGGTACAGGCTCGGGGCATGCTTGTATAGACTCATACACAGATGTAGGCACAGGCACAGACTCACACACAGGCCTTAGCACAGGTACAGGGGCAATTAGCCGCCATGCAGACGTAGGTTGATAACCTAACAGCGGAGCGAGATAGTGCTTGGCAGATTGCCGAGAGGGCATAGGAGAGAGCCGAGACCCTATAAAGAGTTGCCGATGGTAGCTCAGTTTTAGATTATATGAGAGAGGTTCTACGGGCTGCCTGAGAGGCCAAGTTTTACAGAGGTTGGTATCATGATGCAGTGCCTGCCGAGCGCCGAGTTAGTTATGCCCCATCGAGATCTGGATGGACTCACACATGGACAGTCAGTGAGGGGGTGACACAGCCTCCAAGCAGAGATTCCAGAGATCCGGGTCCTTCAAGGGGTGGTGGTGGTAGTGGTACAGGTCCTGTTAGGCCTGCTCACTCTGGCAGTAGCAGGTCGTAGATGCCATTTTGATCCTCTATGCTATATTTTATGATGTAGCTCATTGTATGATGATGTATTTTGTAGACCAGACTTCATTGTATACTTGACATTTTGTGATATATATATGAGATGTAGTTGTTGTGATATGATGATGGCTTTATGGTTGCTTTTATATGATTTTATGATGATATAATCCTAGATGTGAAGATGTATAAATGAATGATTATTTATTTTAATGCAATGATGCAATGATAAATGCATGTGTAGAATATATGATGTGATCAAGATGTGATAATATGTATAGATGGATGGATAAATGATATGTGAATATATGGTGTGATAATGAATGAATAAATGATATTTATATGAATGCTTTTAAATGTGATCAAAATGTATGAAATAGATGGATGAATGCTTTTTTGTTATTTTCAAATGTGATGATGATAAATGATGATTTTATGATGAATGAGAAAATGTATAGATGGTAATTAATGTATGCATATGATGTTGGATAAATGGTAATGTAATGAATGTGTTATGGTAAGAATGAACCTGAAGCACTGATGGTAGAATTTATGATGCATGATGAAATATATGAATGATGAATTGATGATGCAATGATGATGTTATATGTTTTTGATGATTTTATGTCAAGTATACTCAGTCTCTTTTGTAGATTAGATAATCATTGATTGGAATCCTTTATGCAAAAAATACTCTGCAGATAATGAATGATGATGAATGCAATCTAATTTAATCATGCAATGATATGAAAAATAGATGTCATTTTATAGTCTTTTTGTGCTTGGTATCATCATAGAGCTTTATTGGATGCTGAAAGTGAGTACAAGCGTCAATGGTTGTGTTAATCCAATGACGACCTGAGTACTATTTTCATGATTTTTGATATTGCAAGTGAACACAAGCATCGAGGTATAATTGAACTAAGATGACTTGAGCATTCATTGCGTAAACAGATAGTGATTGATCATTTGAATGTGTGAATTCTGAATGTCATCGGTCATACATTTGCATAGCACATCCCCCGACAATTCATACATGTAAATGATTAATATACAGACAGCAGATAATAAAAATATCATTCTTTTTCCTTGTTCCTCTAGTTCAATACATCATTGAGTAACTCTAAAGTAATGATAATCGAAAGTACAATTTATCCATTTTCATTTAGTGTGTTTCAATCATTTTTCAAATTTAAGATCATCCATCCTGACTTTTTGACATGTTTTTGGATTTTCTGAGACTTTTGACGAAAGACCTAACCTACTAACTAATCCTAGGGGTCTCGAGGGTTGATCAAAGATTAGCCTTGCCTACATTACACATGCAGAGACCACATAGTTCGACTGACACAAACATATTTTTTTTGAAAGTTGCTTGTTCATAATTACTTTTTTTACATGTTTTTGGATTTTTTGATACGATACGGATGTTTGATGCTTTTCTGATGATGATTGTCATTGCGCTTTGATCTTTGTTTTTGATTTTTTGCCATACTGTTGTGTTCCTAGACTAGTGAAATTGATACGTCTTAATTGCCCCTAATGATATCCAGATGTTTCCCCCAAGCTATGGAGTGATATGTTGACCATGTGACATGATTTTGATAATGGATGTAATGATGGCAAGATGACTGACATGATATGGAGCGGTACTGACTTGCCAAACGAATGATCCTGATATGTTCATAATAAATGGGAAAGTTGATCTTAGAATCACATATGACGCCTGTTTCTAGGTTTTCATCAAATGCTTTGATTACACCCTTTGTTTTTTTGTATTTTTCTCATTTTTCTATTTTTCTTTCTTTTTTGTATTTTCTATTTTTTTTGTATTTTTGTGTTTGCCAAGATGCCTGTTTGCCAGGTTTTCACCAAGGAAACAATTTTTTAGATTATTTTGCCCCGTGCACTAGGAGTTTTAAGCATAGAATTTTCTAAGATGAATATTGTTGATAGGTTCATCAAACAGATCCCCTTCTAACATTGATAGTTGATATGCTCCTAATCCATACACTGATATGACGACAAAAGGACCAAGCCAGTTAGGCTCAAATTTTCCTTTCTTCTCCCTATCCTGCTGATTCCTAGGGTTTTCCTTTGGTACCAAGTCACCAACCTGAAAGACCCTAAGTTTTACCCTGTGATTGTAACTCGTTAACATCCTTTATTGATAAGCTGTTAGATGATTTACAACTTGTTGACGACGCTCATCTAGCAATTCCAGTTCCTGCAATCTAGATACCCTATAATCTTCATCTGAAATGATACCTCTGAGTGATACACGAAGGGATGGAATTTCAACTTCAATGGGCAATATGGCTTTTGATCCATATACCAAAGCAAATGGTGTAGCTCCCGTTGGTGTTCTGATGCTTGTTCTGTAGGCCCATAGTGCAGGATTGAGTTGAACATGCCAATCATGTCCAACATCATTAACCATCTTTTTGAGAATTTTTAGTATGGTTTTGTTTGAGGCCTCTGCTTGGCCATTCCCTTGAGGATAGTACGGTGTTGAAAAACAATGTTGGATGTGGAACTTTTCACATAACTCTTGAACATCTTGATTCTTGAATGGTTGTCCATTATCTGTGATTATAGATTGAGGGATTCCATATCGACAGATGATGTAGTTTAAGATAAATGAGGAGATCTATTTCCCAGTGATGGTAGTAAGAGGTACTGCCTCTATCCACTTCGTGAAGTATTTTGTAGCCGTGATAATGAACTTATGTCTATTAGATGAAGATGGATGTATTTTGCCTACCAGATCTAGGCCCCATTGACAGAAAGGCCATGTTGATGTGAAAGGATGTAGTTCTTGTGCTGGTGCATGAATCAGATTGCTGTGAACCTGACATTTTTGGCATTTCTTAACAAAATGATATGATTCTTTTTCCATGCATGGCCAATAATATCCCAAACGGAGGAGTTTCTTGGCGAGGGTTATTCCACTCGAGTGAGTACCACAAATACCCTCGTGAACTTCTCGTAAGGCCATTTCAGATTCATTGCATTCTAGACATCGGAGTAGTGTATCATCAAGACCTCGATGATAAAGGACATCTGTGATTAAAGTGTGTCGGGCGGATTGACGGATAAAGTTGCATTTTTTATTCCTAGAAAGGTTAGGAGGTAGGATATCATCTTTCAGATAAGCATAGGTTTTTTAGTATATGGAGGTTTCAATGGTTTCTAGATGACATATGGTAGCAGATTCTGATTGATAATGGGAAGGACATGATACTTGTTCTACCATAAACTCATAACAAACACGCTTCTCAGGAAATTGTAGTAATGAAGTGATCATAGCCATAGCATCTGCAGCTTTGTTCTCCGCCCTTGGAATCTGATCAAACTTGATACTAGCAAAGAATTGTTTTAGATTATCTATTTGTTGCTTGTAAGGCATCAATTTGTCATCTTTGGTTTGATATTCATCATTGACTTGATAAATAACCAGTTGAGAGTCCCCATAGACCTATAAATATGTGATTTTCTATTGAATTGCAATCTTGACCCCGATAATCAATGCTTCATATTCTGTCACATTATTGGTACATTGAAACATGAGTCTATATGATTTTGGAATTGTGTGTCCTTGGGGAGAGATGAACAAAATACCTGCTCCTGATCCTTGTTGTGTATATGATCCATCAAAATATAGTATCCATTGTTGGGGCATTGTTGTCATGATGTCTGTATCTAGGAATTCTATTGTCATTGGGCGATTATCCAGTAAAGGAGCTTCAGCTAGTTGTTTAGCAATTGCTTGTCCCTTGATTGCTTTTCTCTCAACATATTGAATGTCGAATTCACTGAGGATCATAACCCATTTTTCCAGTCTACCTGTTAAGGCAGCTTTACTTAATAGATACTTCAAAGGGTCGATCTTTGCAATTAATCTGATCGTATGAGTCAACATGTAGTGTCTCAGCTATTGAGTAGCAAACATCACTGCTAAGCATGATTTTTCTATGAATGTATAATTTATTTCATATCCATTTAGAGTTCTACTGATGTAGTAGATGGTGCGCTCTTTTCCTTCATGATCCTCTTGTGCTAATAGTGCCCCCAAAGATATATCTGTCATGGCAATGTACAAGATGAGAGACCTTCCTTCTATTGGTGGCATTAGAATGGGTGGTGACATCAGATATTGTTTGATTTGGTTGAATGTTTTTTCACACCCTTCGTCCCACTTGAAAACTATATTTTTATGTAGAAGGTGATTGAATGGATGACTTTTTTCTGCTAGTTGGGAGATGAATCTTTGGATTGATTGAAGTTGTCCTTGTAGTGACCTAAGCTGGCTGATATTCTTAGGAGGTGGAATCTCCATAATTTCTTTGACTTTCGCTGGATCCACCTCAATGCCCTTTGCTGACACAATGTATCCTAGTAGTTTTGCTGATGTAACCCCGAAGACACACTTCTTAGGGTTTAATCTAACATTAAATTTCTCCAACTGTGTGAAGATTTTATCAAGAATATGCAGATGTTCTTCCCTTGTAGTAGATTTTTCCAAGATGTCATCCACATAATCCTCCATGAAAGTGTGTATCATATCATGGAAGATCATAGTCATTGCTCTTTGATAAGTTGCTCCTGCGTTCTTTAAACCAAATGGCATGACATTCCAGTAGAAAGTTCCCCATGGACATGTGAAAGCCATCTTCTCCTAATCTTCTAGAGCTATTCTAATTTGATTGTATCCAGAGAAGCCATCCATGATTGATATCATGGCATGCCCTATCGTCAAGTCCACAATGATGTCTATGTTTGGTAGTGGAAAATCATCCTTCGGACATGCCTTATTGAGATCCCTGAAATCTGTGTAGATTCTAATGCTATTGTCTAGCTTTGAAATAGGTACTATGTTCGATATCCACTCAGCATAATCTATAGACCTTATGAATTGAGCATCCAATAATTTTTTTAATTATTTCTTTACCATTAATGCGATGTGAGGATGCATTTTCCTTAATTTTTGCTTAACAGGCTTGATTCCTGTTGGCAAAGACAAATGGTGCATAAGCAGATTTGGATCTAAGCATAGCATATCAGAGTATGACCAAGCGAAGTTGATGCTTCTTGCTTTAAAGAATTTGATAAATTCTGGTCTTTCTTGATCAGTCATTGATTTTGCTAGATGTAGAACTTTTGCCCTCTCTTCTGTGCCAATGTCCACTGATTGTGTAGGTTCGACCAGAACTAATGATCACTCATGATAGTGTTGTGGGAGAGTGTCAAATCTTCCATCCTTTAGTGACACAGAAAGGTTTTCACCATTGGATGCATTCTTTATTTTTACTTTTTCTAGATCTAATGCTGCCATAGAATGGTTTTCACCATTAGACCTATTTTGCTTGTTTTCATTTTTGCAATTGGAAGATTTGGCACCCTCCTGCTAAGTCATATTGTTATGAGTATTATGGATAGCATTTGTATCAAGTTCGGTATGACAAAGGAAATGTACGATAGCATCATCATTTTCAAATTTTGGTACAATCAATGGTTCGATAGGTTCCCAATCAATAAGTTCTGGATGGATTAATGGCATGGTATCATTAGATTGATTTAGGTCAATGGAGGTAAGGGTGAGGACAGCAATATCGTCATAATTTTCATTTGGGATATCAAGATCCATGATGGTACCCTCTTCGAAATCATCTAGTTCACTCAAATTATGTTTGTCCTCACTAGAGTCATCGATATTTAGTGATCCCTCGATGAATGGTCTAGACCCAGAGCCTTGGCCCTCCTCACGTGTAGGTGCATATTTTTGAATCACATCGACTAGAATATCAACAACAAGTAGATTAGAAGGTAATGCCCACTCATATTCATTTGAGTCTGTTTCAGAACCATCTCTAAAGTGAAGGATATTTTCCATAGCTGTCTTTGTTAGCTCTTGCTTCTCTTCTTCAGAGTATCCTAGTCCTAGTTTTTCTTTTGTATGGAGAGTGAGAGGTGTGATAGGTTATGAGATTCCCTCCTTTCTTAACCCCAATGGTCCGTGTCCTTCATAACCCATCTTTTCAAGAATAGCCTTCCCTTTTCCATACTTGTCTGTGTTGATGGTAATATTTTTGGTATCGGTCTCTGATGTTGTTGTTTCTTCATCCTTTTATAGCCAATCCAGGATTGCTTTGTTGTCTGTTTCTTCTGCTATGGTTCTAGATTTTACAAATTTTTCGTGAAGAACTGTGGCAAGTACATATGTTGGAGGTTTGATTAGTGATGGTTGACCATATTTCCTAAGAGATGGCATTAACTGTGATAAGTTAAGTGATTGCTCCATTGAGTACTGCCCCATTCCTTTATCTGTCAACTGAACTTGCTTTTGAAATTTGTCTGATAGAGAAGTTTGTGTATCTGGATTGTTTGTTTCGTCATGACTTGTTCCTTTCTTTACCTTTCTTTTGCACCCACTTGGTAGTGATGCTTGGACTTTGTTCGTTCTTGGATGATGATGAATTTGAAGCTTCCCTGTTGTGAGGAACAAAGGTGTCTTGAGATATTCTTAATGTATCACAATGTTGTGGGTGATTAAAATCAGTAGCTATAGTCACCTCTTGTCTGTTTACTAGAAACTTCAGGCATTGATGGTATGTAGAAGGTACGGCATGCATTTCATGAATCCAGGGTCATCCTAAGAGTATGTTGTATGTCAATTCTCTTTCTAATACTTGACATGCTATATGCTTCATCACGGGCCCCACTTGAATCGGTAATACAATCAAACCTTTGGACGATCTTTCCTCCTCATCATAGGCTTTGATGGTCATTTTCCGTCAAGCATCAATAGCATCTTCAAAATATCCTAGTGCATGGACTAATTTGAGGGTGCAAATGTTCAAACCAGCTCCCCCATCTATTAGAACTCTCTTAACACGATGATTATGGATACAGACTTCAATATGCAATGCTGTGTTATGCAGATGGTTTAATGAGACATCATCCTATTGAGAGAATTACAGACAATGCGGGGTAGTCAAATGTCCCACCATAGCTTGGAATTGACAAACATCCAAATTATTTGGTACGGTTGTAGCAACTAATGCTTGTTCGAGAACTTCTTTATGTGATGGTGACAACCTAAGGAGTTCTAGTATTGAGATTTGTGTGGGGATGTTTTGTAATTGATCAACAATATTATAATGAGATTGAGGCGTAACCGCACGTTGAGATCCCACTCCTTTTAATACTGCCTTGGCTTGCCCCCTAGTCATGACATTTGCTGGTTGACGTTCTTGATTCTCTCGGGGGGTGTTTTGCATTTGATTGATAACATCATAATGTGATGGAGGTGGAACTGCATGTGTGGATCCAATTCCCCTTAACATTACTTTTGATTACCCCCAAGTCATGACATTTGCTGGTTGATGTTCTTGATTATCTCTGATTTTTAAAACATCGATTTGATTATCAGAGTGTGGTATTTGCGGGAGCAAGTCCAAAGGGGTGTTTTTGTTGATTTTTGGTTTGCTAATGTCATGATCAATTGTATGATCATTCTCCGCTTCAGATAAACAAAAGATTGTTTCATTGTAGAGATGGTTGATGTTTTTACCCTTGTTGTTTGAGGATGATGATCCTTTCTCATAGTTGGGTAAAGGGTCTTTGAAAGTTGCATGATCGTTGTTATTTTGTGGTGTTTCCACAAATGCTTTGTTGTTATCGATCAAGTCTTGTATTGTGTGTTTCAATTCCATGCAATCATTGGTTTTATGACCTTTGTTACTATGAAAGTTACAATATTCTACATCATTCCACCATGGTGGTTTGACTTTTGGATCCCAGAATTGAGCTTCTCATGCAGTGAGAAGGCCACTAGCAACTAACTCTTTCATTGCCAATTCTATTGATTGACCTAAAGGTGTGAACCTTCGTCGATTTGATGGTTTTTGATATGCTAGTGTTTTTGCACGTTCATTGTTCTGCATGGTATTTGATTTGACTTTTTGGTCATTGTTTTGATTGTTTGAAGAAGATGCAGTCAAGTTGAAAACTAGTTTGACATTTTGTGAATCGCTTGTTGTTTCATTTGTGTTGCGATTCTTTTGCCAAATTTTTGGTTTATCATTGCTTGAGTGTTGATTGGAGTAGTTATTTGATTTGTCATTGTAATGTTTGATAACTCCCCATTTCATTAATGCTTCCTCAATATTAAGACCATTTTCTATGACTTTTTCGAAAGTGGGTGGACATTGTAATTCTAGCCTATAGCTCATTTCTTCTATCAAGTTCTCAATGAATAATTCCATCTTTTCTTCCTCTGGAATAGATCGAGGATACCTAGCGAACAATCGTCGCCATCTTTGGAGAAAAGACAAGAATGTTTCTCCTTTGTTTTTCTTTAGGTTGTAGAGATCCTTGATAGTAACATCATTTTGGATGTTGAATGAATATTGAGAGATAAACTTGTTAACAAGTTCCTCAAACATTTTGATACCAGGTTGCAGTTTTGAGAACCATTCCATACATGCACCTCCCAAACTTCTTGGGAATAACCTCATCAAATAAGTCTCTTCTTGAGCAAACTCAAGACTCATCGTTTTAAATTCTCATATATGATCTATTGGATCTATTCGTCCATTGTACTTATCGTACTTTGGGAATTCGTAGTGTCTTGGAAAAGGTAGCAAACCAACTGTTGCATCAAAAGGATAAGGACAAATGTCCTGTATCGCGTATCTTTTGGTAGTCCCCTTCGTCATGTCGTGTATCTGTTTCTGTAATCATTGCATTTGTGAAGTTAAAGCAATAACTGGATCTATTGTTTGTGTTGGTAGCGGTATTTCTGTTTCATTTGTTTCAGTTGTTTCTTTCAAACGGTTTACATCAAAATATTTTGGAAGTTTTTCCCCTGATTCGGCCAACATTAAAAGATATTTTTCCATGTCTTGTTCCAAAATTTTTTCCATAAATATGTGAAACTTGGGATCTTGTTGAGCCGCTTGCATGTCCTCTTGAGTTATTTCATTTTTGTCATTGCGGTTTAGAGTGTTCCAAGGATTTTCCTCTGCCATGTTTTTAGATGATTCAAGCTCTTGTTCTAAGAGTCTCTATTTGTGGGACCTAGTGAAGATTGGCATACAAATTTTTTCCCTTTCTTCTGAAATGTTGATCTTATGTGCGGGATAGTGTCAAGATAAATTTTTAACAAAGTTGAATAAGATGACTGATCTTATTGATGAGACTATGTGAAAAATTTGATTACTATACTTGGTTTCATGATAAACGATGATAGTATCCTGATGATGAAACCTACATGTAGTAATTGATTGTGTATTCTGATTTGACAGTTTTAATTTGCAAGATCTTGTTTCAGTTGATAAGTTTGGAAATTTGAATAAACCTTTTTGATTTTGGTCCTTGGATAGTGATTCTGATGAACAGAAACTTGTGTTTTGGTGAAGACTATGTATAAAAGACAGACAGACTGACTAGTAAGATTTTTGAACTCTTTATTTTAGATGTGCTAAAATAGAGTACAGAAGCGATAGAAAAAAGACCAAAAGTGCTGAAACAGAGACTAGAAACGCTATTTTACCCGAAGCGCTAGAACAAAGACCAAAAGTGCTGAAACAGAGACTAGAAACGCTATTTTACCCGAAGCGCTGAAATAGTGCATAAAAGCGCTATAGAAATTGATGGAAGTGCTACTTGATAGAAGCACTAAAATAGTGCACAGAAGCATTGTAAAAAGTGATGGAAGCGCTACTTTACTAGAAGCGTTGAAACAGTGCTTAAAAGTGCCATAGAAATTTATGAAAGCGCTACTTTACCAGAAGTGCTGAAACAGAGACTGTAAGCACTAAAACAGTGCCCGAAAGTGCTATTTTACCAGAAGCGCTAAAAAAATGACCAGAAGAGCTAAAACAGGTTTTTCCAGAGCTTCTAAAAATAGGACTTTAAAGACTCTCTACTGTAAAATTTGATCTGGCCTTGTGGCATACTGTATCAGGGACTGTGGAAGAAAAGCATGATGAATGCGTTGACTGTGATTGTGAAACTGAGTGAGAGCCCTTCTTTGGAAGAAGGCTCGTGAAAATAGTGGTTCTACTGCAAAATCTAATGTATGACCCCTAGCAAAATCATGATAGCGGTGGATGAATGTTCTATGTTGTAACAAGAGTTTCCGATTTTGGTATAGAAAACGTTGTCTTCTCAATTTATAACTGTCAGGTTTCTTAGGTTTTGAGACTTTGATTTTCCTTTTGAGAAACGTGGTGGACTTCCACTTTCTAAGCATAGAGTTTTTCTGATCTGACTTGACTTTGTTGTTTTCAGGATGATCCTTAATCTGATTTTAATGATTCTTTGTGAAAACACAACAAGTAATTTTGAATAGTTGATTTTAACTGAAAAGATCGTGTATGTTCAAAAACCACGAATGATTTTTATTGATTTTGACGGGTTGTTTTAACAGTTGTACACAAATCAAACAGACTCACACTTAAGGACAAGTAGGTCATCATTATACTCATAGCCCACATCTTGAATTACGTTGACTCACACAGCAATGTCACCCCCTAGAGGGCACCTGTGTTTTTGTCATTGTCAAGTGCGTACTCAAAGTGACGGACGTAGATAGCGAATCCCTTGAGCAAACAATTCTTGGTAATTATATGGTGAGTGTCTTGGGGGTAGATTCTTCCCTCCCCTTGCACCGTGAGTATGACAATGTATGGATACTGACTCGGCGGGAAACTACTCTATGGTTCGTAGATAGGGTTCCGTTCGGTGTGGCAAATAGATAAACTCCCTCAGGAGACCTCCCAATCTTTAGAACAAAGATTTTGGGGATGGTTATCTTGCCTACTACCATCAATTTGGACTTTCATCAACAAATTGCATTTTTATTATAGTGGGTTGGATAACCTGGCTTTGGTTGTTCCCACTTAGGTCGTTCCTGTAGGGTGAGTACTTTTTCCCACTACAACAGGCCTGCTAAAGGATTTAATAAAGCGTAAATGACATAAAAGAAAAGTGAATCTGGCACTTTGGTCATCCAGTTAAGGGGAGACCATAAGCCTAATCACTACAAGCATAGCATATAGATTTGTTCTATTTTAAGCCCAAAAAGAAAAATTCTTAATCTAAGTGAAGGTGTTGCTTCACTGAAATCATGATGTTCTTTTTAACTCTACTGTAAAAATGTGATGACTATCCTAGGATTGATCAATTTTAAAAACTTTGAAGTGACTATCCTAGATTGATCAATTTTATTCCAACTGTGAAAAGTAAATAAAATCTGGCCGCGGAAGCATCGGATCCAAACTATTTTTACAAAAGTGCTGGAATATGGCACCGAAGCGCTAGAACAGTTACCTGAGGTGCTAAAACTCGAAAGCGCCAAAATAGTGTACCAAAGCGCCGAAGTTTGTTTTGGAAGCGCTAAATCACCGAAGCGCCGAAACAGTGTACCGAAGCGCCGAAGTTTGTCATAGAAGCGCTAAAACACCTAAGGCGCTAAAACAATGACCGAAAGAGCTGAAACTCTGAAAGCGCTGGAACAGGGACCGGAAGCGTCGAAACTTTTAACGAAAGCGCTAAAATAAATCACGCTGTAAACCTACGTAACACTTTCTAGAAAATTTTGAAATTTTGATAAAAATTGGGGTTGATGCTCCATGGTGGGCGCCAAATTGTAAGTGTGGAATGAGGTAAATAACATAAATACACTTCTTAATAAGACATTATATCAAAGATGACTCAATTGAATCAAATCAACAAAGTAATCAATTGAAAGCGTCCTATTGCTCTCTATCTCCAAAGATTTATTAAATCTTGATTGCTCTCAGATTGTGTAAGCATATAAGACTGTTAAAATGACTATCTGAAGAACGAGATGATGATAATATAATGCTAAATGATAAATCAATTAAACTAGCATGATATTGAGGTGAAACAGATAATTGCAACTCCAAGAGGCAGCCATTGATGTGAAGCTTGATTGTTGAATTGCTTGAATGTTAATGTTTGATACTTGATGCCTGGATTCCTACAGAGTAAGGGTGTAAAAGCTTGATTATCTGGATCTTTTTCTTGGTTCAATGAGGCTTGTATTTATAGATTTCCTGGTTGTAGAAATGCACAGGGAGAGCTTTGAGAGGCTTGGATTCAATCTGGAGGATTGAATGGTGAGAGATGGAGGAGATTGAGAGAAATATGGAGGTTGTCTCTACCCATGAAAACACCAGGCAAGAGAAGAGGAAAGATTGATGGAAGAAGATTGAGAGATCAAATTCCAAATTTGTCTCCAATTTGTCTCCAAAACTTCCCGTGAAGTTTCAAAGCATTAATTGTGACAAATTTAGACATAGATTAGACATAGGAAATCTAATTCATTTTTGAGAGAATGTAGATTGGAATATTCCTTATGCTCTAATTCAAATATTTTGATTTATTTAAATTAGGAAAAGGGAGATAAATAATTTAATAAAACAAACTATAGGATAGTCATTTATTAAATTAATCAGAGGAATATGGTAATTAATAAATAAAGTGTTTGACCTTATTTAATTAATTCGAGAATGATGTGATAGATTGAAATAGGGATTTGATAATTAAATCGAACAAAGTATTTATTTTGTTTAATTAATTAAGATGAATTTGAATGTGAACTATATTAAATAAATATTTCTATTTATATAAACAGTAGAGGAAATAGAATAATTAATCGAATAATGTGTATTTAATTAATCGGATGCTCCAGACCAATTTTAGGTGTATACACTTCATTTGTCAATGATGCAGCAAGTTGCAGGATCTTCAGATGTTCTGTGGTGCCTATATTGATTGCCTCGGTTGGTTCTATCAAAATAGATGATCTCTCCTGATAGTGCTCAAGGAGAGTGTCAAGTTTCTCATCTTTTAGTGCCTTTGAATGGTTTTCACCATCATATACACTCTTTATTTTTTCTTTTTCATGATCTAATACTGCCTTTTTTAGGTTTTCACCATTAGATCTATCTTTTATATTATTAATTTTGCAGCTGAAAAACTTGGCACTCTCTTGATTGAGATTTTTATCTTGTGATTCATTGGTGGAACCTATTTCTGGGTTGGAATAACAAAGAAAATTTACAATATTTTCATCATCAGGAAAGACTAGGATATTAATTGGTTCAGTTTGCTCCCAATCAATGAGCTCGGGATGGACCAAGGGCAAGGGATCATCTGGTTGGGTAAGGTCAGTAGTTGTTAAGGTCGTGACATGGTTATCATTCTCGCTATGGGGAAGATCTATGATGGTATACTCCTGTTGATTATCTATCTCACTTTGTATCGAATCGTCATCACTCGAGTCATGGTCGCTTTGAAGTACGTAGTCAAGTGGAGGCCTTGAAATTTCTCATTGTGTGAGCATGGGTGCTTATTTTTGTATAACATCCACCTGTTTGTCTCTCCAGAATTCATCGTTTAAAATGGTATCCCATTCATACTCATTTGAATCGGTATCAGAGTTAATGTCCTGCAATCTAAGAATTGTCTCAGCTAATTCTTCACGGGATTTCTTTAAAGCTTCTTCTTCTTGGATTTTATTCAAAGCTATTTATTTTGCATCTTCACCATACCTGAGTCCTATCTTATGTTTTGTATGCATTACTATAGGTTCAATAGGCTCTACAATTCCTTCTTTTCTTTTTCCTATAAGGCCAGTCTCTTCATAATCCATCCTTTGCATGATTGCATAGACTTTGCCATATTGCTCATTAGGTAATTTGATATGTTGAACAGATTCATCCTCATCTTTATATATCCAATCGAGAATAGCCTTATCTTCAGATTCATTTTCTTGAGTGTTTACCTTGATGAATCTTCCATAAAACTTGGTGATGGGAACTAAAGCTTGTATTCTTGATGTGGAAGCCGCTACAGCTTATTGTGTGGATACTGTAGGCTAACCATGTGACCTTGGAGAAATGGGTAGGTTAGGGAGACATAAAGAATATTCTCCCACTCCATTGTCTTTTAATTGCAGCTTTGCACCAAAACTCTTTATTAATTCCCTTGTTTGATCATTGTGTTTTGAAACAGTAATAGCAAGAGCTTCTCTATTATATGGGACAAAAGTATCCTGGGTTGCTCAAAGGTTAGAGAAAATTTGACTGCTATTATGATCTATAGGTATGGTCATTTTTTGTCCGCCATATGGAAATTTTAGACATTGATGATAAGTAGACGATATTGCTTGCATCTCATGGATCCATGCACGACCCAAAAGTATGTTATAAGATAGGTCCCACTCTAATAGGTATCATGATGAGGCCTTTAGAAGATCATTCCTCATCATCATATGCTTTGATTGTTATTTTTCTCCTTGGATCAATAGACTCTTCAGAATACCCTAAGGAAAGAACTAATTTTAAAGTACAAATATTTAGATCAGCTCCCCCATCTATTAAGACATGTCTGATTTAGGTTTTATCAACCATGACTTCTAGATAAAGTAATGAATTATGGGGATGATTCATGGAGGTATCATCTTTCTTAGAAAAGGATAGGCATGTGGGTGAGGACAAGTGTCCTACCATGGCTTGAAATTTATCAATATCCAAATCAGAAGATACGGTTGTGTTAATGAGAGCCTTGTCCAAAATGTTCTTATGCGTCGGGGATATCTTAAGAAGTTCCAAGATAGAAATTTGAGCCGATGTTTTTTGTAATTGATCAGCTAAATTGTACTCTCTTGGAGGGGGAACAATTGATTTGGACGAGCTTCCTTTTACGATAATCTTAAATTGTCCCCTCGTTGTTACATTAACTTCCCAATACTCTTTCTTTCCTTTAAATTTGATGATACTAACTTGTTGGTCATCAGTGTAGATATGGTTGATCGTGGTGCCATAGACATGATTTGATTTTTTTCCTTTGTCACCTGAAGATTCCCATTTTTGATTATTGGGGAGAGGGTCTTTGAATGCTTGATAATCTTCATTGGCATGATGTCCCTCAACAGTTATGGTGCAATTGTCAATCAAATCCTGGACCGAATTCTTCAAACCTTGGCAATTATTCATCCTATGACCTTTACATCTATGGTAATTTCAATAATATGAGTCATTCCACGATGGTGGTTTGAATCGTGGCTCATAATCTCTTTGTGGTGGAAATGTGATGGTATTTTGATTTAAAAGCTCTTAGAGAATTGATTCAAGACACTGACCCAAAGGAGTAAAACTTCATCGATTTGAGAAAAATTTGTGTTTTGGGAAGATTTGAATTTTGATTGTTGCCAAGATTATTATTGAAATTACCATGAGTATTGGCCATATTTCCTTGATTGGCATTGTTTCCCTTATTGGAATTGTTATTGCCTTGGTTCATTGAATTTCTAGGATTATTGTTGTTGTGTTGAATACCTAATACATTGAAAATGGTTGGATTTGCTTTCACATTATTGGCATCTACCACCCCATCATTTACAACATTCTTATTTCTAGTCCAAAACCTTGATTTATCATTGTTTTTTTTGTTTTTATTATACGAATTTGGACCATCTTTGTCAAGATTTAACACTCCTCTCTTGACCAAGGCTCCTTCGATAGTGATTGCATTTTCAATAAACTTTTCAAATGATGGAGGATAATGGAGATTATTCCTATAACTCATTTCTTGGTTTAGACTATCATTAAAGATTTCTATGTTTTCCTTTTCAGGAACAGGATGAGAATATCTTGCAAATAGCCTTCTACATCTTTGTAAGAATGTGATGAAGGTTTCCCCAATCTTTTTCTTTTCTCTACATAAATCGATCATGGTTATTTGGTGTTGTATGTTGTAAGAGTATTGAGATATGAATTTATTGATTAACTCCTCAAATGTTTTGATGGGGGGAGTGATTTTAGAAAGACACTCCATGGATTGCCCACCTAACCTTTATGAGAACAATCACATCAGGTATGTATCTTCATGAGTGATGGGGGAAAAATGTCATTATTTTACCTCTTATTTTTGTTAACCCTTGTCATCTTTCCTTATGTTTCCTATCATTCCTATCACTTTGCATTAATGAACTGGAGGTATTTTATGAAATAGAAGGAAAGGTAAAAACAAGTGAAAATATCAATTTCACTGACTGTTGCTAACTATCTTTGTGATTTTGGTAACAAGCAGTGTTTAATGGTTGACAATGAGCATGAACGACATTGGTGGAGGGATGACTAAGCTGTTGAAGTCATATTATCATTTTGGCTCTATTCATCAAGATTAGTAATTTTGTTCTAGGTTGTTATGTTGTTCTCAGAATACTGTCAAAGACTTTAAAACTATTTTTGATTATCTTTTAATGGTTGTTGGTTGAAAGCCACTAATAGCCAAAATGTTTATTCAATTAAATGTGAAAGACTGTTAGACGTATAAGTAGATATAAGATATATATATATGTGTGTACGTTGAAGCTGGAAATATATACATAATCAAAATTAGACTTTGGTGATTTTAATCTATACTCTGTTAATGTAATTTGGATGAATGAAAGCTATTGTGGAGTAATTTTGTGTGTGTGATTTTCATCATTCAATAACTGGCAAAGGCAGGGCCCACTTCCTCGATTGTTGGTGATCATTGCATTAGGATTGTGTTTGTGGTAATGTATGTTTTGATTTTATAAGTTATTCAATTAATTTCATTACTATATTGTTTGCTCAATATTTTATCTGCATAATCCATTTTTGTAAAAGTATTAAAGCGGTATTAATTTTTTAATTCTTGTTAGCATAATCTGCATTGGTTTATTCAATATGTTTCTATTTATATATGTAATTCATCAGTCACTTGTCACAGAATAGTTTGATATCGATTAATGAAATTGTTAGGAGTTAAGAAGTTGAATAATCAATTGGTGTCAAAAATTTATTTATATTCAGTAGTTCAACTTTGATTATGTTCATGATTATTTCCAAATAGATTTACATTCTATTACAGATAATTTTACTTATGTTATGTTGTGTGCCAGTAACCTATTTTCTATGCAGAACTATTTCTTCACGGGCTCTTGTCACAATTGTGACATGAAGTTTGTCAATTAGAATGTTTTTCATAACCAGATTACATTAGTTGCATCCATCAACCCTTGGTTTATTAATTGCAAATCTTCGGCATATTAACACAACACGGTTCAAAAATCCTACGTTCCTAGATTGACACTTTAGGATGAACTAAGGAAGCCAATTCTAAAGATTACAATCAAACCCAATTCATAAATAATTTAAAACCATAGTTTTATCCAATCATTTTGGCATCGTTGCAGGAGAACAGTGTTAAAGACCTGCATTTCCATTAAACTAAGTTAGGAAACATTGCGCTAAGGAGAAATTCCACATGAAATTCGACTTTGTTTGGACAATTACCCTTGGTTTTCTTTTTCATAGATCATTTAGGTGCATGAATCGTAATAGGGATAGTAGAGGAAGATTCATTAGAAAATAAAAGGGAAGTAGTTCACAACCCGAAAAAATCCAAAAATAAATCAGCACCATCCATTGAGAGTTTGCAGCCCGAAGAATTGCAAGATAAGTCAAAATCACCCATTGAAAGAAGTAGCTTGACTCATGAGAAATTGAAAAGTAAATTTCTATCACTAGAATTACCTGAACTTGATCTTGAGAAATGTGCCATCGAGACCACTATTGTTCAGACACCCGCAAATACCCAACCAAGCTCTTCCGAGATACTACACAAAAAGGTTGAACAATTTTTCCAAGAGTCTTATGGGGAAAAAGCTGGTCCATTCTCCAAAGAAGGCCACAAACCATTTGAAACTTATTTTACTCCTTGGGCATTAGAATTCATGTATCTCGACAATAATAATGACAACAACAACAACAAAAACAATAACAACAATTACAATAGGGCATTGGCTAATAATAATCTGGTTACTTTTGAGTTTCCAATTACACATCCCGGAAGAGATGCTCCCATGAAGAATATTCCTCATTCTACTTTGCCCATTTTTCGTGGTCTTTCAATGGAGGATCCTGACATGTTTTTGTTTGAATTTGATGTGTTGTGTCACAGTTATGACTATCAAAATGACACACATAGAACTCAAATTGTTCCTAGCAACATTAAAGGAGGTTTCCCTATGATGGTTTATGAAACTTTGGAATATCAGGACATGGGATGTCATGAAGGAGTTATTCCTGAGAAAGTACCAAGAATATTTCAAAACGAAGGAGTTTTGGGATGAGATTTTTCACATGACTCAAAAGGAAGACGTGTCCGTAGAGGACTACCTTGAACATTTTATGTTTAGTCTTCAACGGCCTCGCCAGGAGGGACTAAATGATGATACTATTAAAATGTTATTTCTTAGAGGGATAAGAGATGATGTTATTGAAGCATTAAATTAAATAGCAATAGGGAATATCTCCAAAATGGAATTTGATGATATTTGTGATATTTTCAAGAACTATTTGAGGTCTCAACATTTAGGGAGGAGCCATTCAAGTAAGCCTTATACCGTAGGCAACACAATAGGTATAACGAAGCGGGAAATAGGCAATTTACTTGAGGATCTTAAAACAGATTTGTTGAGTCATATGGGAAACAAATAGATAATCTTTATACCCGTAGGAAGCAAGAGGAAGCCGAGAAGGCCTTGGCAGTGTTTTGTCAAATGTATCGCAAGAGACATGGTAGTGAGGATTTCCCATACAATAGGAAAAATATTTCATCCCTATAAGAAGTCAGTAAGAGTTCTACCTTGAGACCTCTTCCTGTAGGTGTGCCTAAAATGGAATATTCTGAGGAAGCCATCTATTACATGGCCCCTAGGAAACCTTTTCTACCCTGAGCAATGCACCCTAGCATGATGAATGATTATCTTGCCCCTGGACCTAGCCAACCCAATTCTTATCAACCAAGATGGTATGGGGGTTGGCAACAACCCCCATACCCTCAATGGATGCCACAATATCAGTATACTTCACAGTCGTGGCTACAACAATGGAGGCCATAATCGCCACAAACCTCACCATACCAACAACAACCATTTTTTTCACAATCAAAATTTCCACCTCCTCCTATGATTAACCCATACAAATAGTCACAACAACTTCTTCTGGCCTTGCCATCATCGGTCGTTCAACTCGTTAATCCAACAAACCATACACCACAACCACTAAGACATACATCAATGCCAGCCCATCCAAATCCCAACCCCAACAATAAGGTAACCCAACCTGTGTATAATAATGAGGTAACAGGTTACCCCACCTATCCCATCAATACATTAGAAATAGATGGAGTTCAGTTGAGGTCAGGGAAGGCTCTTCAAGTACCCACCATTAGAGAAATCAACGAGGAGTCAGAAATAAATCTAGCCAAAGATCCTCCCTTTCTCGAATGATTTCAATCTGAACCAATACAAAGGGATGATTCTCAACCTAAATTTGATTTTTTTAATGAGTTGTGCAATGTTAATATCAAGATTCCTTTGTTGCAGGCCATCGAGGACATTCCCATCTATACAAAAGCAATTCACGATCTATGTACCCAAAAGTAGAAAAAGAAACAAGACCCGAAGACCATCCAAGTCATCGGATAGTTGGTAGATCTTATGCTCGGGAACATAACCATTCCAAAGTACTCTGATCTAGGGATTCCTATCATTAAGGTAACTATTGGTAAAGTAATTATTCCTAATACCCTTGTGGATTTGGGTGTTGCAATTAATGTAATGACAAACAAAACGAAGGAAAGGCTATCATTAGAAAGACTTAGGCATACTCCCACAGTTCTTCAAATGGAAGATAGATCTTTGGTCAATCATGAAGGTTTGATTGAAGATGTAATCCTTTCTATTGATTTGTGAGAATACCCAACTAACTTTGTGATTTTGCAGCCAAAATTAAGCTGGGGGGATACCCCCTGATTTTGGGACAATCTTGGTTGCCAACCATAGATGCATTTATCATTTTTCAATCAGGGAATATGGTCATTTCTAATGGCGAGCACAAGAAACAACTAAATCTATACCTGTGAGCACAAGAAACAACTGAATCTACACCTGCGAGCATGACCTTTATTGGAAACAGAGGACTCAGTTTGGATTGATAGTGACTTAGATGAGTCATTGCCAATTCTGACAATTGATCAAGCCTTAGATATGGAGGAACCTACTGAGGATAATGTTCTTATTAATTTCCTTTAGAACAGGTTTACGTTTAATGAAATTTTTGAAAGCATGGTCCTCCATTCAGGTATAAATACTCAATGTCCTTTTGGAAATTTTCCATTGGTGGGGGTGGAGTTCACATTTTGTTCAGCACTTTATCACATTGCATCAGTTGTTACCCCATAATTTCTTATATGGTTCATTCTTATCTTCTGCAAATTCGAGTGATATGACATCCACCTCACTAGTCTTAGCCATTGACTTACCTACATAATCATAAGCTATGCAAATTTTTCCTAACCAGACACTTAACATTAATCCACAGTTAACCCCTTAACAAATCCAAGATCTTATCGCCATGCTAATAACAAACAAAGATGCATTCACCTGGGAATACCATGACATGCGTGGAATTCATCCTGACACTTGCAACTATCGTATTTACATTGAAGAAGGTAGTCATCCAATTAGGCAACCACAACGTCAGCTCAACCCTGCCTTGCGTGAAATAGTTAAAGAGGAGTTACAAAAACTGTTAAATGTTGGTTATATATATCCTATTTCAGATAGTCATTGGGTTTCTCCTTTAGTTGTGGTTCCTAAGAAAAATGGTAAAAGGAGAATTTGTGTTGATTATAGAGCATTAAATAAATCTACTAAGAAAGATCACTTTCCATTACCATTTATTGATCAAGTATTAGACACTCTTGCAGGTAATAAGTTATTCTCTTTCCTGGATGGTTTCAGCGGTTACAACTAGATTCACATAGCACCAGAAGATCAGGACAAGACCACTTTCACTTGCCCTTGGGGCACCTTTTCCTATAGCATCTTGTCATTTGGTTTATGTAATGCCCCTGACACTTTTCAAAGGGTAGTTTTAAGCATTTTTATAGATCTTGTCAATGATTGTGTTGAGGTTTATATGGATGATTTTATTGTCCATGGTAATACTTATGAAGAGGCTAAAACAAACTTAGAAAAGGTACTTAGGCGTTGCATAGATACCAACTTGTCATTGAGTCATGAAAAGTGCCATATCCTTATGACCGAAGGATAGTGCTTGGCCATTACATCTCCTCTAAAGGTATTCAAGTGGATCCTAAAAACATACAAATTATCCAAGACTTGCCTACACCTTCTAGCCAATAATATGTCTGTAGTTTTCTTGGTCATGCAGGGTATTACCGGAGATTTATCCAAAATTTTAGTAAGATTGCCTCTCCCTTATTTTCCTTGCTAGCCAAAGATGTTGCCTTCTCTTGGACACTTGAGTGTCAAGAAGCCTTTGAGGCCATCAACAGAAAACTTGTAACCACACCAATCCTTAGAGGTCCAAACTGGGAACTCCCATTTCATATTTACACAGATGCCTTAGATTGTTCGATGGGAGTTGTGCTTGGACAAAAAGAGGATAATCTCTTCTATTCTATCTACTGCATCGGCAAGAACTTCACAAGGGCTGAGATAAATTACACGATAACTGAAAAAAAAAATTAGTTGTTGTGTATACAATCAATGAGTTTTTCCATTATATTACTGGTTATAAAGTGTTTGTCCACACAAATCATCCGACAATTCAGTTTTTAATGAATAAACTTGTGGTAACTAGTAGATTTATTAGATGGTTGCTTTTACTCCAGGAATTTGATATAACTATACTTGATAATCCTGGTAGAGAAAATGTGGTTGTAGAATTTTTGCTGACATTACAACAACCAGACAATGAACCCACTTTAGTTGATGATGCATTTCCAGATGAGCACCTCTTTGTGATATCAGCAAAGAGCCCATGGTTCACCGATATTGCAAACTATCTGGTTGCATGCAAGTTCCCACCACATTTCTCTCTGAGGGAACAACGAAAGCTGGTTAGACTTAGTGGAAAGTACATATGGATCAATGGATTTCTCTTTGGCACCGGCATTGACAATATCATGTGAGGTTGTGTACCCGAACATGATGTCTTTGATTTACTTCATGCATACCACACTGAACCATGTAGAGGACACTTTGCTGCTCAGTGGACCGCTCAGAAGATTCTCACTACAGGCTACTACTGGCCTACAATCAACAAAGATTGTAAATTCTATGTTCATCATTGCGACAAGTGTCAACGTATGGGCTGACCTACATGTTCTGAGGAGATTCCCTTACACCTGCAGTTGTCCATAGAGCCATTTGAGAAGTGGGGCCTTAATTTTGTTGGCCCAATCAACCCGCCATCAAGAAACAAGGAATAAATCCTTGTATGCACCAATTATTTCACCAAGTGGGTAGAAGTGGCCGCATTGAAGCATGCTAGAGATACAAAAGTAGCATATTTCTTGTACTCCAATATTTTCACAAGATTTGGTGTGCCACGCGAGATAACCACAAATCAAGGACCATAATTCACGTCTGAGCTCATTTCTACCTTGGTTCGTGAGTATGAGATTCGTCATCGCAAGTCCACACCTTATCACCCTCAAGCCAATGGGCAAGTCAAAGTCACCAATAAAGAGATTGAGAATATTCTTACTAAGATAGTTTCTCTTCATAAACATGATTGGGCTACATGACTTCCTGAAGTTGTGTGGGTCTATCACACAACATGGAAGACCACCATTGGTTTGACCCCCTATGAGCTTGTCTATAGTAAGAAGGTTGTCCTTCCTATTGAATTTGAGATAAAAACTTTCCACACTGCACCACAATTGGGTATGAGTCTTTATGATGCACAAAATTCATGCATTGATCAACTACACTCTTTAGATGAATTGTGCTAGGAAGCACTCTTCCACATTGAGGTTGTTCAGAAGCACTGCTCTTTATGGCATGACCATCAAATCCGCCAATGGTCATTCCAACCTAGATATTGGACACTCTTATACGACTCCCGCTTCCAAGACTTCAAGGGAAAGTTTCACACATGATGGCTGGGACCCTATAAGATTCAGACTGTATATGCTAATGGCGTTGTTCATCTCTATACAGTGGATTCTAAAAGATGATCTCTTCTTCATGTCAATGGTCATTGCCTCAAACTATACAAGAAGCCTCTCTCCAAAGAAGCTTTCTTTCTCGAGGTGGCACAAGAACTTATTGTCATTCCTTTTGGCCTCCTTCACGTTTGATCAATAAATCTATATATTTAAAAAACAAAAAGAGCAATAAAAGATCCAACTGTGAAAACCCTTTTTGGGCATTATTAGTTGGTTAATGTTTGAAAACCGATTTTCCGATAAACATTACCCATTTAATAAAATTTAGTGGTGAAAAATTATTTTCGGCACGACTAGGCGATGGTAGATTGAAAATCGAGTAACCGACGATCTATTGTCGACATATAAAAAAAATTAAAAAATTAAAAAACAATCTTCAGCATTGGCACCCTGCCTTCCTATCATTTTTTTGCGAGGACCTGTTTTGCACAAGCAAGTGTCTAGGTCCCTCATTCCATTTGGGGTCCTCCTTCGACTTCCTACTCAAAACTCTGGTCTATTCTTTTCTTCCTCCCGATGATATTTTAACACTGTTCCTATCAGCTACTTGTCAGGAACCCATATTTTTCATGTCCCAGCTAGTTGGTGCTATCACTTCTTTCTGGCTAGATTCTACAACCCTTCACTCCTTATTTTTCCATCTATGTCACAATGGTTGTAAGTGGCTTTCAGTCAACAACCATTGCTCTGATTGATTTTATGTTCTTGTCTCTTTTGCGACAGGAACCGATGTGGTTATCTCTTGGTCGAATTTCTCTTCTCTTTTTCGCTAGGAGTTGTTTGCTTGATGGTACTCCTTTCTCTATGGATTAACTCAGGCTCTCTTCATCATTTCCAATGCTTCAACCAGTTTAATTTTTCTTGTCAGTTGCCTTACTCTTTGCCTGATGATATTCTCGTGCTTTCTTTTTCACATGGTGTTCGCCAGCTAGCTGCTTTCGTTCGGTTTCAGCTTTATCATGATTGTAACTTATGTGCTACACTCTTACCGCCCTATCATTGCTATGATTTGGTGTCTACATTAGCATTGGATTCACCACGTGTGTCTCCATGTTGCCACTCCTTTCCATCAATGGTCATCGGTATTGGTATTTCATGTTATTTTTCCTTTTCTTTTTATTTTATTTAAATATCGGTCATTCATTTAATGATGGTGACGTCACCCGCGGACGGGTGACTTGCTAAGCTAGGGGGGAAGTGTCAAATCTTTCATCAAGTCTCATATTTTCCATAAAAATCCTATCCCATCGTATCTACATCCTTTGATTTCTGGCGTGATCTGTAATAAATAGTAACTCCCTCTTAATACTACCAGTAATCATTATTATTCGCCCGTAATAATAAATTAAAAACCACCATTCTTTAACCATTTATAGTAAACCATTTCTTACAACCTAAAAATCGCTGCCAATTAAGTTTGTCCTATTCCTAGTGATATCAATTTCTGAAAGACTAGTTTTTACACTTTACCAAGCTCGAACTATGAACTGTTCATATTGCACCTCCTAGTAAGGATATGGTAGGAGAACACAGGCACCACTATGAGCCAATGACTATGGATGATTTAAGAGATCTAGTGATGTCTAAAGCTTACAAGATATTCAAGCAAGTAGGATGGGATGCGTATTTTAAGAGACTATGGGGATATGATGAGAAATTGGCTCATGAGTTCATGGCAACCTACAACACCAAGCGGGCGAGAGTTTGTGGGTTGGCAATTCCTGTCTCGGTCAAAAATATAGTGGATGTCATAGGGTTGCCATTGATAGGAAAAAACTATTTTCTTGACAATTTTGGGTGAGAAAGAGACCTCAAGTCCCTCCGTAAGAAGTTCCTGAAGCGTGGGGAGTCGGTTGAAGTAGTGTCAAGTCAAGGCACAAAGTTATCTTCACTTCTAGCTCCTTGGAATGATGTGATGAAATTTTTTATTCAGTATTTGACCTCTGAAGGAAGGTATGTATATGTTTATGCAAAACAATTTCGGTTGATGATACATTTGATATGGGGTGCATTCATCAATATTCCTTTCTTTGTGTATTCTTCTTTAATGCAAATGCACAAAGCAGTTCAGAAGGGTAGTGAGAATTCATTGGCACATCATGGGCTTATTAAATTGTTAATTGTAAAGGAATTAAAGAAAATTTCACCTCCTAGGGACTAGGACTCATTTATTGTAGATGAAATCCCTAAGAATTCTATTGAAAATTCCCTCCATGATACTTCAGAGCACTCTGTCAAACAAGATTCCCACAATATAGAAAATTCTATTGATAACCTAGAAGAGGAAGAGTCTGGTCAGGAAAATTTAGAGGATAATGAATGCACTGAGGGTTTTGAGTCTGAAGACCCTCTTGATAGTGCTAAGAAAGGAAAAGCACAAACCCTAGGGTCAAGTAGCAAGAAGGTTAAGGGTTCCAATGCTAAAAGACTCAAACTTAAGGATACCAAAATCTCTACACCTGGCCCTAGGGTTGAATAGAAGTGACGTAGTGGGTCTACCTCGACTGTTGTTTTAGGGGAAAAACAACTATCACCTGATTTCATAGATAAATTAGTCAACTTGCCTAATGTAGCTAGTGGCTTAAGTCCATAGAAAACTGAGGATGTTGGGGAATTGACAATAGTGGCAATGGTCTCTCGAAAGACTAAAAGAACAGAAGATGCTGCTAGAGAGTTGAGAAGAAGTAAGAGGCAGAAGCGAAAAATGATAAACCCTGAAGATTCCCCATAATACCAAGAGGAGCCTGAGAAAAATATTGAGATACCACCCCAAAATTCTCCTATCTTAAGAGAGGAACTTGAGAAAAACCTTGAGGTGTCGCCCTAGCATTCTCCTATCTCAGAAAAGATGTTGAGCAGTCAAGAATAAATTCTTGACAAGGATATTGTTTGGACTAAATTTTCCCTGGCCAAACGTGATAATGACCTTGACAATCTTGAGGATCACAGCCCACTTGACACTACCTAGGAAGAAGAGCATCAAGAAGAAGAGAGAGCAGGGAATGAGGTGAATATAGAGATTCTGAAATAGGAAAATATTGTAAACCTTCATCAGGAACAAAAAGAGAAATAGGACTCAGAGGCATAAGGAGAGTATGAAGAGGAACATCCCCTACTCACTAATGATGACATCCGCAACATGCAGAGTTTGGTGACCAAGCTGACTGAAGAGAATGAAACTTTACATAAATAAGTTCAAACAACAGAGTCACTCAATTCATTTCAAGCAAATGAAATTAGTCAGTTAAAGGCAGCACTTGAGCAAGCAAAGGTTGATGAGACATCGGTGATAACAATTCAGGAGCATGAAAAATAATTGTAGGAACTCCATCGATTATGTGTCACAGAGGTCACTAGTACTCTATAGAAACTTTCCCCTTCTCTCTCTTGTTTGTATTTTATACTCTCTTTGCATGAGGACATGCAAATTATTTGGCTGGGGTGAAATGATGGGGGAAAATATGCCATTCTTTTACCTCTTATTTGTGTTAACCCTCGCAATCTTTCCTTGTGTTTCATGTCGTTCTTGTCACTTTTCGTTAATGAATTGAAGGTATTTTATGAAATAGAAGGAAAGGTAAAAACTAGTGAAAATACTGATTCCGCTGACTGTTGCCACTTATCTTTGTGATTTTGGTAATAGGCAATGTTTAATGGTTGATAGTGAGCATGAACGACATTGGTGGAGGGATGACTAAGTTGCTAAAGTCATATTATCATGTTGGCTCTATTCATCAAGATTAGTGATTTCGTTCTAGGTTGTTATGTTGTTCTCTGAATACTGTCAAAGACTTTAAGACTATTTTTTATTATCTTTTAATGGTTGTTGGTTGAAAGCCACTAACAACCAAAATGTTTATTCAATTACATCTTAAAGACTATTAGCCATATAGGTAAGTACAAGATGTATATATATGTGTGTACGTTGAAACTGGAAATATATACAAAATCAAAATCAGACTTTGGTGATTTTAATCTATACTCTGTTATTGTAATTTGGATGAATGAAAGCTATCATGGAGTAAGTATGTGTGTGTGAGTTTCATCATTCAATAACCAGTGAAGGCAGGGCCCACTTCCTCAATTGTTGGTGATCATTGCATTAGGATTGTGTGTTTGGTAATGTATGTTTTGATTTTATAAGTTATTCGATTAATTTCATTACTATATTGTTTGCTCAATCTTTTATCTACATAATCCATTTCTGCAAAAGTATTAATCGGTATTGATTTATTATTTCTTGTCACCATAATTTGCATTGGTTTATTCAATATTTGTCTATTTATATATGTAATTCATTAGTCACTTGTTATAGAATATTTTGATATCGATTAATGAAATCGTTAGGAGTTAAGAAGTTGAATAATCAATTGGTGTCGAAAGTTTATTTATATATAGTAGTTCAACTTTGAATTTGTTATGTAATGTCCCCTTCTCATCGGTAACCAGTTTAGTTACTCATCAGCCTATTTTGGAGGCTCGTAGGCTCATTGAGGTAAATTAGGGTTTTCTTTATTGGAGGTTTTGTGGTATTTCTCAAAATTTACTATATATAGTAAATTCTATTTTTGGTAGTATCTCAGTTGTCAACTCTTCAGTTATGTTCCTCTTTAGTTGGAGCAATAAGGTGTTTCTCAGTTCTAGCTTAAAATATTTTTGTGGTGAAAAAGTTAAATTAAAGGCATTAATGTTATGTTTTTCTATTGACCCCTTGGCCTAGTGAACTAAATGTAAGTTGTGTTAAAAGTGGCCATGAAGGGGGAAGCCTTCATTAAGGAATTAACTAAAGAAAAATTTAATGAAGATCTTATGCCTTGAAGTTGGACGCCCTTTTGAGGGAGTTTTATATTTTTGGAATTTGAAAATAATTCAAATGTCTATTGGGGCATCCCTTGTTGGGAATCTGAAGAGTCATTCCATTTTCTATAAAGATGAAGCTTTGCTACAAGTATCCAAAATTTTATGTTATTGTTATGTTATCGAAATGAAAAATTGATTGTCACTTCGAGGAATGTTGACCTCTTAGTTACAATCCAATTTTGTGTTTGAAAGATAACACCTAGTTGGTTTTATCTATTGCTTCTCATCCAGACTAGCAGATTGAGCCTTATAATTGAAGTTTTGATGATATTTCTCAGTTTCGGAGTTGTTGTTGCAGACATGGCTGAAATTTTATTTCACTTGAAGCCCTCATGGTGAATTTATTTTTCTGATGGGTATTTAATCAATTGAATTCTATGTTAGAGGTGACCATGCTCATGAATTTACAGATTTAAATTTAGAGTTTATGATTTTGAATGCCAAAATCGCCCCTCAAGGAGAGTCATACTTTTCTTAGTGGCCTTGGGATTCATGCCAAATAAATTTGAAGGATTTGATGTTGTTTTCTAATTGGTTCCTGGGCACCATACTCTTAGAGGTCATTTGCAAAATATTTCAGTCCAATCAGAGGTAATTTGGTGAAGTTATGAGCATTTGATTAATTTTGCAGTTGTTGATAATTCATTTCCAGAATTACAAATTTCTCAATCAGACTTATTTCAGTTTGCATTTCCAGTCTTTCTTCATCAATTCTTGTTGATATCTAATGTGAAATCATCCTATATCTTGGTGCTTTGAAATCATAGTAAAACTCTTGTAATTTGCAGCTCTTTCCTATTTGTAAAAATTGTAAACAATAATATTGTTCCAGTTTATTATTGTTGCATTGATTTCTTAATTTCACGTTAAGCACCCCTGGGTGGTATATCACCAGTGTGGATAAATTAGTTGTTAACCTTTCTTATACCCACTGTCAAGTGGTGAATCCCCACTCTTGAGTGGATGCCTACCATAGCGGATGAATCATTTATTTGTAATTTCTTTCCCCCCATTGTTTTAGTGGAAGTGTGGAAAATCTCTCATGGTTGGTTATCCGCCTAAGTTCAACTTAGTTTTGTAATAAGTACTCTGCCATATGCTATCACCTCACCTTTCAAGGACCTTGGTGAACATTCTTGACATTGAGTTTAATTCCTCTCTCTCAATTGTAATCTTTTCAGTTATTAATTAATTAGATCCTAGGGATCCTCTAACCATATGTCTGCCCCTCCTCCTTAAGTGGTTTTAGGGCACATTCTTGGTTAGAGTTCTTTTTCGCATCGGTTTGGTTTGAAGGTAACCTTAACGGGTGCATGATTACATTTTAATTGTCATTGAAATCATGAAAAAATTGAGAGGGTATTTTTCATGTTCATGATTATTTCCAGATAGATTTCCATTTTGTTACAAATAATTTTACTTATGTTTTGTTGTGTGCCAGTAACCTATTTTTTGTGCAAAACTATTTCTTCCCAAGTTTCTGTCACAATTGTGACAAGAAGTCTACCAATCATAATTTTGTTCATAAGTAGATTAAATTAGTTGCATCCATCAACCCTTGGTTTATTAATTTCAGCTCTTTGGCATATTGCCACAACACGGTTTAAAAAGCCTACATTCCAGAATTGACACTTTAGGATGAACTGAGGAAGCCAATTATAAAGATTACAATCAAACCCAATTCACAAATAATTTAAAACCATAGTTTTATCCAATCAATGAGAAAACTCTAAACTCATATTTTGAAACTCCCTCACATGATCAATATGATCCGTTTTCCCATTGTATTTGTCAAATTTTGAGATTTCACAATGCTTTGGAAAAGGAATCATATTGAGGTTCCTATCAAAGGGATATGGGCAGATATCTTCCAAAACATATTTTTTGGTTGTGCCCCCTTGTATTTCTTTGATTTTTCCTTGTAGTGCTCTTATTTATTGGGTAAGAGCACTAAAATCATTTAAGGCGGTTTCAACTTTTTCAGGATTTTCTTTGATTTTCTCGGTATCAAAATCAGAGGGCAACTTGGCACCTTGATTTCCCAATAAAAGAAAGTATGTTTCTTTATTCTGCTCTAGAATTTTGTCCAAGAGAGTATGAAATTATGGATCTTGTTTTGCTTCTTGAAGCACTTCCTTGGTTACTTCATTATCATTTGAATTATTTCCATTACGATACTTATGGAAAGGATTTTCTTCCCTATTAGCCATGTTACCAAGTGGATTTTCCTTTTCATCTTCTTCTTGGTGCTTGCGAGATCTTGTGAAAATAGGCATATGCTTATACCAATTTTTTGCTAACTTTGATCACAAATGGAAGAGTGCAATTTGTTGGAAATCTTAGTCAGAATAGAATGATAGATTCTATTGATATGACTAAGGAATTTCTAATTCTCAGCTTGTGATTCCCTGGATTGAAGGATGATGATCTTGTTATGGGAATTAAACTAAAAATCAAAATCGAATGTGATGATGCACTTTCATGTTTTGATCTTAGTTTGAGAAAATAAGAAATTTGCACAAAGCCTAATTCTTCCAAGTTTTCTATTGCAACACTTGATTAGGGCAATTGGAATACTGAATGGCTGGTTGGGGAATATATGAATGGTGAATAGGTTGATTCTAGTTATGTCTTTGTGATAAAGCTCTTTGTTGATTTTAATCTCATGAATACAAAGGTTCTAAGGAAAAATCATTAGCGAAACCCTTATCAAATTCATGATACCGGTGAATGAATGTTCGGTAATCAAGTAAGACTTTCCTACTTTGATATAAAAAGCGTCTCCTTTCTAAAATATTTTTGTAGCTAAGGGGATTTTTTGGTTTCTTGATCCTTTTCTTAAGATATTTCTTCACAAATGTTGTAGATTTCCAGTCTCTAAGCATATAAAAGATCAATATGGGTGTTGTTCAAAAGCTTGTTGATGACATATTGTGTTACAAAATTGTTTTGATTCAGAAAGGCAGATGCGCTATTCTGTAACGGGGATGCGCTAAAATTTCTAATGGATTTTCTAAAAGATCAGATCAATGCGTTGGACTGTTGCATGGATGTGTTGAAGCAAAACATGCATGTGTTATAACGGAGCATATATACACTAAAACAAAGCATAAATGGGCTGAAACAGAATAGAGATGCGCTAAAATAGAGAAGAGATGTGCTAAAATATCTAGTCAATGCACTGAGACAGACATCTTTTGATAGTTTTCTAGGTTGGATGATCTTTATCTAATTTAATGTTTGAAAAACACGACATGCAGTAGAAATAGTTGTTTTTAAAGTCCTAAAATCTAACAATGAGTGTATGTTCTTCAAGATTTCCACGGGTATTGAACAAAACAGATACTTTAGACAAAATCACTCTTAGTTGTCAAAAAGGTCATCATAATCATCACAGCCCACATCTTAGAATTGTGTCAACTCACACAGTTGTGTCACCCCCTAGAGGGCGCTCGTGTTTTTGTCTTTTCCAAGTGCGTACTCAAAGTTAGATTTCTTGATCCCTTGAGAAAATGATCCTTGGCAATTATATGGTGAGTGTCTTGGGGGAAAATTCCTCCCTCCCCTTGCACTATGAGTATTATAATGTCTGGATACTGACTCGGTTGGCTTCTACACTAAGGATCGTAGTAAGTATTTTTGTTTAGTGCGGCAAATGATATACTCCCTCAGGAGATCTCTCAACCTTTAGAACAAAGGCTTTGGGGATGGTTATCTTACATACTACCATCGAGTGGATTTTCATCAACAACTCGCTTTTGATTAGAGTGGGTTGGAATCCTTGGCTTTAGGGGTTCCCACTTAGGTCGTTTCTCTTGGGTGAGTAGTTTTTCCCAAAAGAGCAAGCCTGCTAAAGGATTTAATAAAGCATAAAATGCATGAAACTAAAATATGAGTTTGGAATTTTGATCACCTAGTTAAGGGGAGAGCATAGGCCTATCACCTGACAATCACAATAAACAATTTTGTTCAATTTTTAATCCCAAATGACAATTTGCTGAACTAAGTGAAGATGTTGCTTCACAACAGAAATAAGATTCATTTTAACCAAGATAAATCAACTATTTGGTGACTACCCTAGGATTGGTTTATTCCATATTTAAATGTCCACCCTAGGATTGCTTCATTTTAACTTTATAGAAAATAAAAATCCTTGTCCGCGGACGCATCGAACTCAGGATTAAAATTTTGCAGTCCCCTAGATACTCTAAAAGAACACATATATGAGCTAAAACAGAGCGCAATGTGTTGTAACAGTCCTCGTATGCACTAAAACAATCCAGGGATGCGCTAAAACAAGTCTCGTATGAGCTAAACTGCAAGTCCAGTTCGTAACCTACCAGAAAACCTGCAATAAAAAAATTAAAAACGGGGCAAGGGCCTCATGGTGGGCACCAAAGATGTGTGAATATGTGGACTAAACTAAATAGCTAAACAAACATACCAATGTGACATTATATTAAAGAAATTTAATTTAAAGACAAACAAACTCTAAATACAACAGATTCTTCAAAGACGTCCCATTGTCCTCTATCTCCAAGGATTCGTTGTAAGTTGTTGGCTCTCCGATTGTGTAAGTAGTAGCTTGACAAAATAACAACCTAGAGAATGAGATTATATAACTTGCACTTCTATGCTAAATGAGATGAGATGATTAAGCTAAAATATGAAACTAAAACAACTTGTGCAAGATCATTCTACCATGACTGCAAAATGATAAACTAAGATGCTATGATATGCTCAAGAAATCTAGGATAATAAGATTCTAAACAAATGCAACTATAATGCTCACGCTATATCAAATTTGAGGTCCTTTTCAAAGCACAAAGAGGTTGTATTTATAGACTTTTGGAGGCAAAAGCTTAGTTGGAAAAGATCAACGATTGAGATTCAAGCCTATCAAGATGAATGGTGGAATATTGGGAAGTTGAGAGAAAGGTGGAAGGTGGAGAAAAAGAGGGAAGATGTTTTCAACCCGCAAAACTTTTTCCATTCAAAAATGAAGGAAAATTGTCATTTGGCCATTTTAGTTATGAGGAGTTAGTTGGTAGTTGAGAATAAATCCATAATTAAATAATCAAGTTATTTAATTATATATGACAATGAATTTAGAAGCTTTCATAATTAAATAAATAATATTTAATTATGTGTGAAAGATGAAAAAGGTGTTTAATTAAATATTTAGCATATTTAATTATGTGTGAAATGAAGAAAGTGTTTAATTAAATATTTAGGATATTTAATTAAATGTAGAGTGAAGAATAATGAATTTGGAAGAATATTCTTTTATTTGAATTTAAAATTCAAACTTAAAGTAATATGATAATTAATATAAATAAATTATAAAATTTAATTAATTAATTAATTAAGAGGAAGATAGTAAAATGTTAATAATTAAATAAAGTTATTTATTTAATTAAATTTAGAAGAATTAGAAATAATGAACGATATAAATAAATAATTAAATTTATTTATATGTAGACGACTTGTAGAAGATTAATTAAATAATTCATATTTAATTAATTATCAGTCTTGATTTAATGTGGCCATTTTTAGATGTATACAGGTGAAGATGACTTGTCTAGTTGAAATTGGATGTTATCAATGGCTATATCTTGTTTGTCCACTGCTTCTAGAACGTAAAGGTTTGTGGGTAAGCAGCCTAGCATTTTTTTGTTGTGCTCATCAACTGCAGAATTTCTGTGAAACAAGTATGGAAATCGTGGATCGGTAGGAGGTATCTTGTAGCACATTGCATTTAAATAGCTAATGTCTTGATTGGTTTGTTGAGCAGTTCTAGCATGATTAAGGATGGAAATGAAATGTTCATTTTTTTCTAATTACATTGTGCAATTCAAAGCATTTCACATTGTCGGTCCAAAGGTGTATGGCATTTTATCTTTCTCTATTGTTGGTTCTTCAAATATCCAAGCATCGCATATAGGTTGTGCTTGGTAGAAGTCTCCACAAAATATGATGTCTACATCGCCAAATGGTCTTGTTGGTGTGTGTTTGATTTGACAAAGTTTTTTGTCAATGTTGTAAAGCATTTTTGAGCCAATCAATGAGATATCGTCAATAAGAAGAATTTGCAATTGCTCAATTTTTTTGCTTAAGATGTCAACTGTGTTTGAATCTAGGAGCAACATTTTTGAAGAATTGCATGGTAGATGGAAGATTGAATGTGCAGTGGTGCCACCTGCGTTGAATGTTGCTTTACCTGTTGAAGCAACAATAATGCCTTTTGGTTTGAGCGAGTCACTTTCCAAGTGCTTATCGTAGAATTGGGTCATCACTTCAAAAATGGCTTTGGTTGTGAAGGTTTTGCCAGTGTCGGCTCCACCTGTCAAGAACAAGTATAAAGGTTTATTGGGTGCTAGTCTTTTTGTCATCAACACATCCTTTAGTATTGATTGTTGTTCTTTGTTCAATTGTGTACACAAATTGAAGTATTCCTTGTTGGTTAGGAGGAATGGATGTGCTATTTCTAAAAACATTTTCTTGGAAATTGAATCTATGACCTTTATATCTTTCTGTAGACACATAAAAATGGCCTAGACCCGCAAACCACATTTTTCTATATCATGCTTCGTCTCAACATAATTAAAATATTGAATTATGTCCTATAGTCTAATGTCAACTATTAATTAAATAATTCTTAATTATTTAATTAATTCACGTCTTTTATTCCTCCTGGCTATTTAAATTAAAAAAAAAAAATTATTTAAATACATTGCTAATTTCTTATGTCACTCTATAATTAAATAAATTCCTAAATTTGTTTAATTATTATTAGTCCATTACTTCCTCCTGATTATTTAAATAAATAAACTTTATTTATTTATTTAATATGTCATTAATTATTTATGTTTGTTCATAATTAAATAAATTCCTATTATTTATTTAATTATTATCCTCTTCAACTTTCTTTCTAATTTTAAATAAAATCATTTATTTAAAATTACCCATTTTCTAATTTTCCTCTACAATTGAATAATTTTAATTATTAAATTGTCTTATTGATTTTCTTTCTAAATTTAAATAAAAGCATTTTATTTAAATTAGTAATTTCCCTCTTTCCAAGTAAATAATTTTAAATTATTATTATTTACCGTCACATGAATTCACCATTTTGGAATTAATTTAAAATATTAATTTCAAAATAGCATTTTCTCTCCACAAATTAAGTTATTTCTAAAATAACTTGATTTTCTAACTCATTCTTTTCCACTTACTAATTTTTATCTCAATGTCACAACTATTCTCATTCCTTGATTTAATTTCTTAAATTAAATCTTGTCCACTCAATTTGAATTTCATCCTAGAGTTTCCCTAACCCTAATTAAGAGGTTGTTATTTTGAATCTTGACCATAGATTCTAGGACACTTATCAATCTTTAATCTCATCTATCCATACAAAATTGCATTTTCTATAAAATGCCAATTTTGGTTTCATTTCGACAGCTCTTAATATCACTTAATTTCATCTCTCAATCTTTTAATCCTTGAATCTCTTTCATTTTCTTGAGTTTTAAGATTGTCTTTGTTTTTTATCATTTAGCTACTTTTAGCTATTTGCATATAGAATTTAGTTTCTTTTGCATAGGAATTTAAGAAATCCTTCAACACTTTGTTTAGGTCTAGTCTATAGTATAGAGTTGCTCATCAAAATTTGAGGGCACACTTCACATTTCAACAATCTAAAAGGTACAATGGAAGTCATCCATAGAGGATGAAGGACTGGGTGAGATCTCTCCTTTTTGTTCTTTATTTTAATTCCTTTGCATTTCATTGTTTATTGTGGGTTTTAATATAATATGCATGTGTGTTGCTAACATCTAATCTTGTAGGAAAATCCATAGTTACACTTTCCATCATAAGAAAGTGTGCATTGTTGCCACAATTGTCGAAATGCAAGAGACAAATTTTTATCTTGTTTCATCATATATGAACTACAGTAAGATGTAGTAGCATATGTGTCTAAAATAAATTGTGTGTTTGTATTTGCATACCATAGGATTGGTAATTTCTTTGCAAAGGAATTTATCCAAATATCAGTTGGTTTTCTTTTTAGCATGACAATCTTGCGTGTCAAATTTGATCGAAGTATTGCAATGTAATCGGTCTCATTCACTTGCAATTCATCCAAGAAATTTTGAAATGAGACATCTTTTGTGTAGTGTTTGTTTTCCAATTGCTTGAAAAAAATTCTTGCTCTATCCTTGATTGCAGGATGAGGCATGGGAAATGGCTCTAATATTGTTGTTTTGCTCATGGGAGGCAACAAAAAACTAAATCTGTAGGTTGATTTTTTTTATTTTATGTAGGTCTTTGTATGATGGTGTGTTTGCATATTGGTGAGATTTGTATCAAGTAGCGATGAGTCTCAAGAAATGTACTTGTCGACAAAGCTTTCTATTTCAGTATTCGAGCAATTGTCATAAACATGTGCATTTTTTATCCACAGCAAGAAATGGACATGTTCATTGCCTTGATTTTGGAATTATGTGACAAAAGAATAGTCCATGACTTGTCCAAAGAGCTCATAGTTTTTTAGCATCATTTTTCAAAATGCATTGATTCTATGATTGAAGTACCAACTGCAAAGCATTGAGTTCTTTCTGATTTCAAAGTCTAGGTTCCTATCCTCTACAGTTTCATTATAATTGCTTTGTTGTTGAATGGATATTTGTTGTAAAGGTTTTCACAATGGCTCCCATAAGTGCTCAACACTTGTCAATGTTACAAAAAATGTTGGAGGTCCCAGCTGTCTTATCATTGCAAATTTATTTTTTTGTGTTTTCTAGGTAGTCTGGTGAGGTGCAGATGCTTTTTAATGTTCTATAACCTAATGGAGAGCTTAATATTTTTTCCAAGGTAGCTGGATTGCGCACATATTTTGCAACTAAATTTTTACCCTTTAATTCAGCTTTTCTTATGAAAATCCATGCCGGTGATGATACTTGGCGAATAATTATTTTGATGGCTTTGAAGAAAATATTTGTTATGTGTCTTGCAAAGTCATTGTCTTTATGCATAAGCTCCCATTTTTTCATCTTTTGGTATGTCAAGCTTTTAGTAACGTCAGTTAGCAGAGTTGAACCATAAAACAAAGTTAAGAAGTTCATTTCCTCTGCATATGTGTCTTGGAAAATGCTAAGAGGTTTAAACCCCTCTGATGGTGTAATTTCAATGATGATTATGTCAAGGTCTTTGATTGAATATGCATTATTGAACCAATGTATAACTGATTCAGTTATGGGTTCTTGATCATCTTCAGATGTGTCATTGTCCATACTTGGTTTTGTTTCAGTATCTGTATGCAATTTCGTTGTTCTCTTTTCCAATTGCTCTTCCCAGTCTTTATTTATGGAGATGTTTTTTTCTTTGTATAGTGGTGTTCTTGACAGTGTTGTTAAAGCATTCATGACAACAATAGGTCTAATATTTCTTTGTGCATATGCATTCTCATACTATAGCTTTTGTTTCAATCTAACTGCAACTGCTATATTTTCATCTAGTTGCCTCGACAATGCTTGGTGCACTTTGTCAAAATCTATTGGAATGTTAATTATTGTGCCAAGTAGTCCATATTATGCTCGCCTATATCCTAGTTGTCTGATTTGTGCAAAAGCAATGCACAAAGACACTAGTCTTTCTTTGAGTGAATTCAAGGACTGAATGACATCTATTCGTGCATTGTGTCTTATGCTCCAAGGCGTAGCAAAATAGGGGAGCTTTGCATCTAAAATAACTTTTGTACATTTTTTACAAATAGATTGTCTAACTGCTAATGTTTTTTCATTTGTTTGAATGGGAAGCAAAGAGAAAGCTTGAGCAAGTGCATGATCAACCTTGCGAATGTTTTCAATGGAAATGAAGCATATCACAAAGAGAACATGGTTGCGTAGGTATGTCATTTATGCTTTGCAAATATGTGTTAATGGATTTTTATATTTTGTTGGTTTTTACAGATGTGTGTTTTTTAATTTTTGCTCGATGGCTAGTGATTGTGCTACGGAGTATAGAAGATGAAAACAATCTACATTTCAGATTTGGCATGTGCAGAGCATAATTTTTTCTTGCTACTCGCATCTATTTTTTAAGAGAATGTAATGATTGCTGGTGTGGTAGATTTGGGCTGGTGCTAAATAGTTGATTTTGATTTGGCCTATGCAAAGCACACGTTCATCAATCAAAAAAATTATGGCAGAAAAAATGCTTTGCCACATGCAGTGGAAAATGTAGTAGGCCTACAAAGTCCAAGTGTATCAAATGCATTTGCAATTGTGGTCCAAGTGTTCTTGAAACTGTAATATGTGTTCGCCAAGTGAAGATGAATGTTTTGAATGCAATTGTATGTTTTTAGTTGTGAAAACATAGGCTCAAAGTGTCCAGTAGCAGGATTTGTATCATGGAAAAGAATTGATATTGTAGGATTGCATGCATCTTTGTTGAAATGCAAGTACCTTATTTTTTACCTTATAGACCAAATGCATACTGGTATGTCCAACCAATGCGCTAGCCATTTTAAACAAAATGTGTCTCCCCAAAGTCCAGTTTCACCATTGTTATTGTACTCTATGGATGAAAGCCTCATTCTATGCAGGTATGTGTTTTTGTCATCTATATCATGCAATTGCTTAAGCATTGTTGGATGCAAGTCATTCTCATAAAAGCTTAAATTTGTAGTACAATGATTGTGAAGATGATGTAGTAAATTGTTGAGAAGACCATTGCGTAGCTGATGTGGTGAATAGCGACAATGAAGCAAAACATGTATTGTGTCAAATAGGCAATCACCTACTTTTTAGTTGAATGAATCAATTTAGAAACAATGTGCATGATGGAGAGCTTCATCAATTGATGCAAACTATGGTTTAGTTTCTGGTAGGTAGGTCTCCACTACAATTGGCTCTAGCGAGAGTTTTTGTTTTTATGGTGGATTTTTTGTGAGCATATTGTCAAAATCAGGGGTTTCTTGACTAAAATACAGGTTGTATTGAGACTATTCAGTAGTACAATGACTATTTAGCAATTTGTGAAACTTGAAATGTTGAATACAATGAAATATAATCTGCCTTTTTTGCAAGCAAGTGAAAAAGGAAATAAGTTTAGTATTCTACTACACACCTTGATCAACAAGTTTGCAAAATTTGTAATAGTATCCTTTGATGTAATAACAGATGCAGTGTAGACCCTACACAACAAAAGCAACAATTTATTATCAATGCAAGTGACTAAAACAAAAATTGTATAAAGGTTGTATAGAAATACAATGCATATTTGTCAAGAGCTGCAATACAGGCAGTCATGATCATTCATTACTCACCTTGATGAAAATAGTAACGTTAAAGCTATTAGATTGTCACTCAATCTAGAATTTCTATGCACCCTAGTTCCTATATAACAAAAGAAAAATTTAATTACTAATGCATCTAATTATATATTTGGGAAAAGATATAGAATAACTTGAAAGTGACCAATAAATGGAAGGAATGGTCTTTTTGTTAGGGTTAGAAGGCAGATATCTAACAAGTTAAATTCAAATTTGCTCAATAATGTAGAGAAATAAAATACACAAAAAATTATAGCAGAAACAAGACAACACAGAGAATTTAATGTAGTTCACCCAATCTGGGTTGCATCCACAAAACCGCAGCCATCCAATGATTTTATTATCCAGTGCAAAACATATTACAATCTTGTGAATAATTCCATTCTACCACTCCCCATCCCAACCGCTTATAACAAGCTTTAAGAAGCTTCCATAAATTAGGGCTCTACAAAGTTGACTTTTTTCTTATTCGGTGATGAAGTGAAAAAAGGTGAAAAAAAAAATCTCGGGGGTGAGGATACATGAAGAGTGTATGGTATAGCATGATCAGTCACCACATACCAACAATTTCCCACTTGGATACTGATCAGGCTCCACACCAACACAATCTCCCACTTGGAGATTGATCTTGGATGACATTGTTGCACTTACAGCTCCCACTAGAAATAAGCTCCTTGAACTCATATTCTTTGTTATAATTTTAACCATGAAGACAAACTGAAGCTGAAGAGGAGCTCAACTTCTCCCTTTTCACTACCTTTGTAAACATATATGTTGGATTGGCATCTATATGTATCTTTTCTAGCTTTACCTGTCCATCATCCAACACTGACCAAATGAAATGATATCTCAGTTGTATGTGTTTGGTTTTAGAGTGCAAGGAAAAATTCTTTGCAAGATTTAGAGCACTCTAGTTGTCTATAAACAAGTGATTTTTAACTTGTTGTTTTCCCAACTCTTCCATGAAAAATTGTAGCCATATCATCTCCTTTGTTGCCTATGTTGCAGTAACATACTCAGCCTTTGTGGTGGATAAATCAACCACCTTTTGCAATCGATAAATCCAAATCATTGTTGTCCCACCAACTATAAATACATAACCTATGGTACTCCCCCTAGTATCTATATCCCATGCCAAATCTGAGTCAACATAGCCTTTTAAATTAGTATTAGAGCCCCCAAAACATAAACATTTATTGGATGTACTTCTCAAGTACCTAAGAATCCATTTTATCGCATTACAATACTCAAATCAAGGATGATTCGTATACTTGCCAACAACTCCTACGACATGTGCAATATTTGGTCTCATGCATACCATGGTGTACATTAAACTGTCTACAGCTGAAGCATATGGTACCTTGGACATTTTTCTTCCTCCTCTTGTGTCTTTGGACACATATCCTTAGTCAATTTGACATGACTTGGCAAAGGTGTGTTGATAGCTTTTGCATTCTCCATATGAAATCTCTGCAACACCTTTTCAACATAATCAACCTGGGATAGAAACAATTTTTTATTTTTCCTATCTCTTGTAATCTTCATACCAAGGATTTGTTTTTCTACCCCCAAATCCTTCATAGAAAATGAGTTTGATAACTATTGTTTTAACTCCTTTATGTGATCCATGTTAGACCCTGCTACAAGCATATCATCAATATATAAACATAAAATAATGTAGTTGTCTTCAACTAACCTCTTAAAGTAAACACAATGGTTTAAATTACACCTATTGTAGCCTTGCTCAGCCATAAAACTATCAAATTTAATATACCATTGTCGAAGTGCTTGCTTCAAGACATATAAAATTTTCTTCAATATGCACACTAGTTTCTCCTTACCTTTGACCTCAAATCCTTGTGGTTGTTCCATATATAATTCCTCTTCTCAATCACCATGGAGGAAGGAAATTTTGACATCAAGATGTTCTAAATGAAAATATTCAGTAGCCACAATACTTAAAACAGTATGAATAGAAGTCATTTTAACAACTGGAGAAAATATTTCATCAAAATCAATACCCTTTTTATGTGAAAACCCCTTTACAACTAATCTGGATTTAAATATTTTCTTACCTCCATCCTCCTCTTTCGGCCTATAAACCAATTTGTTTGGTAAATCCTTTTTACCTACAAGCAACTTGCATAATTCCAAGTCTAATTTTTTAGCAAGGAGTCCATTTATTCTTCCATTCCATGCTCCTACTGAACCTCGATATCCATCTACATAACTTCATCATAACATTCTGGTTCACCAACATCAGTTAATAAAATAGAATACAAAGAGGGAGAAAATATTTTCGGATGTCTACTTATCCTTGAAGACTGTCTAACATTCATTGGAGTTTGTGGTATTTATTGTTGTTGTTGTTGTGGATCATGAGGAACCACTAGAATATCATTATTTGGAGTATCATCCAGCACCGCATAATCATTTTCTTTCTTCTCATGTTGTTGCAACTAATCTTTGTACAACACTTTCTCATTGAATATGACATCCCTGCTTCTCACAATTTTCTTATTTTCAAAATTCCAAAGCCTATAACCAAATTCATCAATGTCATATCCAACAAATATACATTTCTTTGATTTTTCATCAAGCTTGGTTCTATTTTCAAAATCTACATGTACAAATGCTTCACAACTGAAGGTTTTGAGAAAAGAATAACTCAACTTCTTACCTTTCCATGCATACCACAACCCAAAGGATTAGAGGGACCTTTATTAATTAAATAAATAGCAGTATTTACAACCTCCACCCACATGTTTAAAGGTAGCCCAACATGCAATCTCATAGTTCGTGCACGCCCCATTATTGTTCTATTCATGCGCTCAACCACTCCATTTTCCTGTGGAGTCCTTGGAACCATTTTCTACCTACGAATACCATTAAAGGAACAATAATCTTCAAACTCTTTGCTGCAATACTAACCACCATTATTTGATCTGAGACATTTTAACTTTTTACCCATCTCATTCTCAACCAAGCTTTTCTATTTAAAAAAAAACTTAAATACATTAGATTTATGCCTAAGGAAATAAATCCATACCTTCCTAGTTGCATCATCAATGAATGTAACATAATATTGAGAGCCATCGAGAGAAGATACCTGAGCTGGTCCCCATACATCTGTATGCACAAGCTCCAATTTTTCATCTTTATTTTGTTTCCCATCTTTGAGAAAACTAACTCTCTTTTATTTTCCATACACACAACTTTCACATAAATCCATATTAACACATTTTAGACCTAGTAATAAATTCTTTGAATGAAGTACTTTCATACCTTTTGCACTCATATGCCCAAGTCTATTATGCCATAGTGCTGATTCAGAATCCACAACAACTACATGAGTTTTTGCATGTTGAATTGCAACAACTATTCTTGAACATTGATTTTTATCTGCAATAGCTAAAGTAGAAGGAACAGTATGACCTGTACAAATATATAAGGTGCCTACTTTCACACATTTTGCTACCACTAAGGCACCTTTTGCAACCTTCCAATTTTTATCACTAAATTTAACAACACAACCTTCATCATCTAGTTGCTCTGCTAAAATTAAATTTCTTCTTAACTTTGGAACTAGTGCAGGAGCACCTAGGCTAACCTCCATTGTTTTGTCATTTTTTTTGGCTTGTAACTGACCTTAGCCAAGTCAAGGAGTTTGTGTATTTGCTTTAGACCTTAGATGGTCTTGGTTTTGTTTGGGCTAGGTGACCTTAGTCCTTAGGACTAAGGTCACACTATTTGCCATTGCTTGTAAGCATTGATTTCTTAATGTTTGTAAAATGAGGTTGTAATGATGCCTTAAGGCCAGTTAATGTGTTGGTTCCTCGAATTATTGAGGGAATGGTGGTCCTAAGAAATAGGCTAAAGGCATGAAGGAAGATGCCAAATGGAGAAGGCAGTTTGCATTGGTTGTTGCATGCAATCCGGTTACCCTTGGATTCCCTTGGGAACAGGAAGTGGGGGAATTCGACTAACAAGCCTAGAATCATGGAGTGGGCATCTATGATGACCCAAGACTCGTATAATTGAGTAGAGAGCAATTTTTTGGAAAGAGTTAGTCAGTTTGTAATCAAGTTTTTGTGTGAATGAGAAAGTGACTTCTGCAATTCCGTGTTTTTGTGTTGATACTGAGCTTATTGTGTGATAGTGACTGTGGAAAGATCAAATGCTTTGAATTGATGTCAGTAGTGTGTTGGTAGAATATTTGTAAGCCTTTTGTATTGGATAAGCAAGCTATTTTAGTGTAGACATTAGAGTTAGTTGAGTTAGTTTGTCTTTGAGCTCCTACTGGTCCTGTTCTGACCAGTCGGTGCTCTCATGGCTCCCCCATGAGCTCTAACCTTGGGAAACACCTAAGGATGGGTGGAATGGTAGGGGAGTTAGTAGTATGTATAGTATTTAGTGTTAGGAAGCATGACAGAGAAGGGAGAAGCTTCTCTTAGCAACTAATCTCTAGGCAAGCAGGTGGAGCCCGGTTAGAGAGCTAGAGGAGAAGCATTAAGGATTTCTTGAAGGGAAAAGTAGGTACAGTACCATTTCTGTACAGTTCCAGGTGGGATAAGGGTAGGTCTTGGTAAGGCAGGAGGATTGGAGTCTTATGAAATCATTAGAGTAAGGTTTAAAGAGGAAAACTAGTGAATTCCTAGAAACTAGGCCTACATACCCTAGGTCATAGGAATCCCTTGTACGGAGATTATCAGGCCAGAAGAATCATTGAGCGATTTAAAACTCTCAAAAGGGTACTGGAATATGTCTTTAGGTTTATAAGGTCTTTGGAAGAATTTTACAAACAATAGCAAAAAGGGACTAGTAAGGACCACTAGAATTAGGCCTAATTGAGGTCTTCATATGATGCAATCTTGAGCCCGATAAGGACAGTGCTTAAGAACTCTCTAAAAGGGATCCAATTGGAAAATTTTTGATGGTCATCAATAGGAAAAACACCCTTGCAATGAAGAGTGATGGATAATGAAGATATTCAAGAAAAAGACACTTAGAGTTCTCTAAGTGAGGAAAGAAAGTGAGCAAGAATTTGAAATTGTAAAATGTTGTTTGACCTCCAAGGTGAAGCACGAAGGGAGAGCTCTTAGAAGAGAGCTAAGATTGGACTTAGTTGCCGATCAGGACCTAGAGGAGACTAGGTTCCTAGAAGAGACTAGCTAGGTCTCTCAGCAAGGTGCAAGCAAACCGAGGAGCTCATACATCATATTGGTATCAGAGCTTGATTTGATCAGGCTTGTGGTGGATGTTTCAACCTACTGAATCTATGGGAGAGAATACATCTATGGAAGGTGCTACAATGGTGACTAATGCTGAGTTAGCCAAGAAGGTAGAGGAACAAGAAGAGGACAACAAGTCTCTAAGAGAAAGGTTGGCTCGAATGGAGCAACTCTTGGATGAAGTCCAAGAAACATCAGACAGAGTAAAAGATAAGGTAGATCAGAAGGAAGAACAAGAAGCAAGGGAAAAGGAAATAGAGTTGGAGGAGGAAGCTCCAACACCTGACCCTGTGATTCCTGAAGAGCCTTTCTTAAAGGCACTGAAAGCATTGAGTGGAAAAGCTTTGGAAGGTGTGCCACTATTTAGTGGACAAATGGATCCAGATTCAGTTGTGGATTGGATAGATAGTATTGAGAACCATTTTGAGTGTGATGGTATCTCAGAGGCACAAAAAGTTATGGTGGCCAAGTCTAGACTAAGAGGTTAAGCTCTTACTTGGTGAAATTTTGTGCAAAGTGAAAGAGAAAAGGATGGAAAAGGTCCTATAGTTACTTGGAAAGGTATGGTGAACAAAGTGAAGAAGACCTACCTTCCTGATGATTATGAGGTGCAAATGCATAGAAGGAGACACAATCTAAGATAAAAAGATCTAGATGTCCAAGCCTACACCAAGGAATTTCAAAAGCTATGTTTGAGATCAAGGGTAGTAGAAGATGAGATCATTAAGCTTGCAAGATACTTGAATGGTCTATTCAAGAAGACATGAGTTTGGTGAACTTCAAAACCATTCACCAATGCTATCAAATGGCCCTGAAGATAGAAGAGAAAAGAAAAAGGAAGCAAGAGCAAACCTTCAAAAGTAGAGGTAAAGGAAAAGATGGTAGAGGACAAAGAGGTGGCTGTGGTGGAAGAAGTTCTGAAACAAAAACTCAGGGAGACACAAAATACAGTGAGCAGCAAGAAGAAAGCTCAAGTAGAGGTGGTAAAGGAAGGAGTTCTAACTCCAACTCTAGAGGAAGAAATGGTGGACAAGGAGGAAGAGGCAACTACTTTGCCAACATGAAATGTTACCATTGCAATCAAATGGGACACCCGGCCTATAGATGTCCAGAGAAGGGTGGTTCTTCACATGGTGGTGACAAGAGAACTAATCTAGTTCATGAGGAATCCAATGCAGCTGATAAACATTCTGAGGTTCCATTGCATTTTGAGGAAGGTGAGAATCTCATGATGAGGAGAACTTTGATCAAGGAGCCGGTGAAGGAGGAGCCAAGCCAAAGAAGGTCTTTGTTTAGGATAAAGTACAAGATGATGGGGAAGGTATGTAGATTCATCATAGACTCAGGTTCTATTGGCAATATTGTGTCAGAGGAAGTAGTCAGCAAGCTAAAGTTGACAAGGATACCCCACACAAATCCTTACAAGGTCACTTGGCTCAATAAAGGCCAACATGTGTTAGTGAATGAGCAAGCATGGGTGGAGTTCTCTATTGGGAGGTATAAAGACAAAGTCTTATGTGATGTGCTACCTATGGATGCATGTCACTTGCTCCTAGGTAGACCATGGAAATTTGACCATCAAGCCATACATGATGGAGGAAAGAATTCATATTCTTTCAAGAAGGACAATGTGACTTTCAAAATTTAGTCACTATTAGAAGATGTTGAGGTGAGGACAGTAGGTTCAAATGTTCTTGTGGTGAGTGAAAAGGATTTCTTAGAAGCTTTGGAAGAAGGTGAAGGAGTTGGTTATGCATTAGTGTTAAGACCAAGAGAAAGAGATGAAGGCAAGGTGACCAAGAAGACAGAGTTACCAAAGGAGATTCAAGACATGTTGCAGACTTACAAAGGTGTAGTGAGTGATGGACAACCAGCAACTTTACCCCCTAAAAGAGTCATAAGTCATAGGATAGATCTTATACCAGGAGCTACCCTTCCCAATAAGGCAGCTTACAAAATGACCCCTCAACAAAATGAGGAAATTGCTAGGCAAATACAAGAACATCTAAATCGAGGTCTCATCAAAAAGAGTATTAGTCCATGTGCCGTACCCACTATCCTTGCACCTAAGAAAGAAGGAACTTGGAGGCTTTGTACTGATTCAAGAGCCATTAATAGGATTACCATAAGGTATAGGTTCCCTATCCCTAGGATTGAAGACCTAATGGATTGTCTAGGTGGAGCTAGGTACTATAGCAAGATAGACTTGAAGAGTGGCTATCACCAAATAAGGATACATGAGGGAGATGAGTGGAAAATAGCCTTCAAAACTAATGAGGGTCTATATGAGTGGCTTGTCATGCCATTTGGATTATCTAATGCCCCCTCCACATTCATGAGGCTTGTGAATGAAGTCCTCAAAGACTACATTGGAAAATTTGTAGTGGTATATCTTGATGATATACTGATCTATAGCCAAACAAGAGAAGAGCATCTTAAACACCTAGAGCTGGTTTTCAAGAAACTATAGGAAGAGGAGCTGATGATCAACTTGGAGAAGTGTGAGTTCATCAAGACAGAGCTGGTGTACCTTGGGTTTGTGCCTTGGGTTTGTACCTTGGGTGTACCTTGGGTGTTCCCTATCCCTAGGATTGAAGACCTAATGGATTGTCTAGGTGGAGCTAAGTACTATAGCAAGATAGACTTGAAGAGTGGCTATCACCAAATAAGGATACATGAGGGAGATGAGTGGAAAATAGCCTTCAAAACTAATGAGTGGCTTGTCATGCCATTTGGATTATCTAATGCCCCCTCCACATTCATGAGGCTCATGAATGAAGTCCTCAAAGAATACATTGGAAAATTTGTAGTGGTATATCTTGATGATATACTAATCTATAGCCAAACAAGAGAAGAGCATCTTAAACACCTAGAGCTGGTTTTCAAGAAACTACAGGAAGAGGAGCTGATGATCAACTTGGAGAAGTGTGAGTTCATCAAGATAGAGCTGGTGTACCTTGGGTTTGTGCTATCTCAAGGAAATCTAAAAATGGATGAAAGCAAAGTGGAGGCTATCATGAATTGGCCTACTCCAAGGACAGCAACTAAGGTAAGAAGTTTTCATGGTCTTGCACAATACTATAGGAAATTCATAAGGCATTTTAGTGCAATTTGTGCTCCTATGTTAGATACTATTAAGGGAGGCATGAAGACCAAATTTGTATGGAATGAGCATGCTAACAAGAGCTTTGAGTTGCTGAAGGAAAGGATATCTACCCAACCTATTTTGGTGTTGCCAAGTTTTGAGAAACTTTTCACCATTGAGTGTGATGCTAGCAATGTGGCAATTGGAGATGTTCTAAGTCAAGAGGGCAGACCGGTGGCTTTCCATTCAAATAATTTGAGTGAAGCCAAGAAGAAGTACTCTTCTTATGACCTTGAAATGTATGCATTTATCCAAGCTCTAAGGAAATGGAGGCACTACTTGCTTCCAAAAGAATTTATTATTTATTCAAACAATCAAGCACTTAGTTTTCTGAATTCACAAGACAAGTTGAGCCATAAGCACATGAAGTGGGTTGAGTATCTACAAGCTTACACCTTCAATATCAAGCACAAGAAAGGTGTCCTCAACAAAGTAGCAGATGCATTATTTAGAAGAGCTCTTACCATTCAAGAAATTCAGTTGAAGAGCATGGGAATAGATCACTTCAAGGATCTATATGTAGATGATGAAGATTTTGCAGACATCTATAAGGTATGTGTTGAATACAAGAACCATTTTCATAGTAAATATGTTGAGTATACTTTGCAAAGTGGTCTATTGTTTAAAGGAAATCAATTATGTGTTCCTAGAGGTTCTATTAGAGAGAATTTGATACAAGAAAAGCATAATGGTGCTTTGAGTGGTCACTTTGGGATCACTAAGACTCAAGAACTTGTTCAAAGGTTCTATTTTTAGCCTAAGATGAATCTTGATGTTAGGAGATATGTGGAAAGTTGTGTAGTGTGTCAAAAGGCAAAAGGCACTTCTTCTAATGCAGGACTTTACCAACCACTACCTATTCCTACTAGGCCATGGGAATGCTTGAGTATGGATTTTGTAGTTGGATTACCCAAGACAAGGCAAGGTATGGACAGTGTTTATGTAGTTGTTGACAGATTCAGCAAGATGGCTCACTTTGTGCCATGTAAGACAACCAATGATGCCAGCCAAATAGCATCTCTTTTCTTCAAGGAGATAGTGAGAATCCATGGGTTACCTATCAACATTGTATCAGACCGAGACACTAAATTTATGAGCCACTTTTGGAAAACCCTTTGGCAAAGGTTAGGCACTAACTTGTCCTTTGGATCAGCCTACCATCCACAAACTGATGGTCAGACCGAGGTTGTGAATAGAATCCTTGGGAATCTATTGAGATGTTTGACAAAGGAGTATGGGCAACGATGGGATTAGCTGATTGGGCAAGCTGAATATGCCTATAATGACACTATAAACAAATCCACAGGGAAGAGTCCCTTTGAAATTGTATATGGCCTTCATCCTAGAGGAGTGTATGAGCTGAGAAACATGAAGGATGGAGTGAAAGGAAGTGGATATGCTGATGACTTTGCCTATGCAATGCAAGAGATACATGATACAGTGAGGAAGACATTAACAGAGAACACCCTCAAACATAAAACCAAGGTGGATGAGCATAGGAGGACAGTACAGTTTAATGTGGGTGACATGGTTATGGTGCATCTAAACAAGTCAAAACTTCAAAAGGGAGTCCCTCACAAGTTGCAGATGAGAAGGATAGGTCCCTGCCCTATCTTAGCTAAGTATGGTGATAATGCTTTTAAAGTGGAGCTACCAGATGACAGTGGACTATCCCCTGTTTTCAATATTGTAGACTTAGTCCATTACAAAGGACCACAGCCAAACATGGATTAGAACCTTCATGAGGTGATCAAGGATGTGGAAGATCTACACTTACCTACTGCTATAGTCTCAGGACCTGACAGTATACTGGACACTAGGGTCTACAAGAAGACTAGAACAAAGGAATACAAAGAGCACTTGATCAAGAAACATGGCCAAGCTGATGTTGATGCAGTATGGATCAAAGAAGCTAAGTTCAAGAAGATGGGGATTGATCCAAGCCTCATCAATCCAAGGGTGGATTGAACTTTCTGTTTTGGGGAGGATGGTGCAGGAGCACCTAGGCTAACCTCCATTGTTCTGTCATTTTTTTTGGCTTGTAACTGACCTTAGCCAAGTCAGGGAGTTTGTGTATTTGCTTTAGACCTTAGATGGTCTTGGTTTTGTTTGGGCTAGGTGACCTTAGTCCTTAGGACTAAGGTCACACTATTTGCCATTGCTTGTAAGTATTGATTTCTTAATGTTTGTTGTCTAGGGGAGTAGAGTCTTTAAGTTGTTCAATATGCTTAATGAGGTTGTAATGATGCCTTAAGGCCAGTTAATGTGTTGGTTCCTCAAATTATTGAGTGAATGGTGGTCCTAAGAAATAGGCTAAAGGCATGAAGGAAGATGCCAAATGGAGAAGGCAGTTTGCATTGGTTGTTGCATGCAATCCGGTTACCCTTGGATTCCCTTGGGAATAGGAAGTGGAGGAATTCGACCAACAAGCCTAGAATCATGGAGTGGGCATCTATGATGACCCAAGACTCGTTTCATTGAGTAAAGAGCAGTTTTTTGGAAAGAGTTAGTCAGTTTGTAATCAAGTTTTTGTGTGAATGAGAAAGTGACTTCTGCAATTTTGTGTTTTTGTGTTGATACCGAGCTTATTGTGTGATAGTGACTGTGGAAAGATCAAATGCTTTGAATTGATGTTAGTAGTGCATTGGTAGAATATTTGTAAGCCTTTTGTATTGGATAAGCAAGCTAGTTTAGTGTAGACATTAGAGTTAGTTGAGTTAGTTTGTCTTTGAGCTCCTACTGGTCCTGTCTTGACCAGTCGGTGCTCTCATGGCTCCCCCATGAGCTCTAACCTTGGGAAACACCTGAGGATGGGTGGAATGGTAGGGGAGTTAGTAGTATGTATAGTATTTAGTGTTAGGAAGTATGACAAAGAAGGGAGAAGCTTCTCTTAGCTACTGATCTCTAGGCGAGCAGGTGGAGCCCAGTTAGAGAGCTAGAGGAGAAGCATTAAGGATTTCTTGCAGGGAAAAGTAGGTACAGTACAATTTATGTACGGTTCCAGGTGGGATAAGGGTAGGTCTTGGTAAGGTAGGAGGATTGGAGTCTTATGAAATCATTAGAGTAAGGTTTGAAGAGGAAAACTAGTGAATTCCTAGAAACTAGGCCTACAAACCCTACATACCCTAGGTCATAGGAATCCCTTGTACGAAGATTATCGGGCCAGAAGAATCATTGAGTGATTTAAAACTCTCAAAAGGGTACTATAATATGTCTTTAGGTTTATAAGGTCTTTGGAAGAATTTTACAAACAATAGCAAAAACGGACTGGTAAGGACCACTAGAATTAGGCCTAATTGAGGTCTTCATATGATGCAATCTTGAGCCCGGTAAGGACAATGCTTAAGAACTATCTAAAAGGGATCCAATTGGAAAAGGTTTGATGGTCCTCAACAAGAAAAACACCCCTGTAATGAAGAGTGATGGATAATGAAGATATTCAAGAAAAAGACACTTAGAGTTCTCTAAGTGAGGAAAGAAAGTGAGCAGGAATTTGAAATTGTAAAATGTTGTTTGACCTCCAAGGTGAAGCACGAAGGGAGAGCTCTTAGAATAGAGCTAAGATTGGACTTAGTTGCCAATCAGGACCTAGAGGAGACTAGGTTTCTAGAAGAGACTAGCTAGGTCTCTCAGCAAGGTGCAAGCAAACCGAGGAGCTCATACATCAGGAACATTTCTTACCTCATGTAGTAGCCATTGATTCCCATTCTACAACTTAATCTTGATTCTTCCCTTTCCAACAATTTTACAGGGTTCATTATCTCCCAAATAAACCAGCCCAAAATCCCCTTGGACATAATCAACAAAATAATTTATATGGGGTGTAGCATGAAATGAAGCCCCTAAATCTAACACCCAAGTATCATCAACATTGTGAAGGGAAAGAATCAAAGCATCATCATCATATTTATTACTTACCACATTTGTCTCTTTATTTCCTTCCTTTTTGTCTCCTCTATTTTTTTGAGACCAACAATCTTTCTTTAAATGACCCAGCTTACCACAGTACCAACAATCCCTCTTGTCTCTAGATTGGGACCTTTTGTCCTTTGATTTTCCTCATGACTTCCAGAATTGTTTCCTCTCTCCTTTGTTATGTCCCTACTTTCTACATTCAAAACACTGCTTGATGTGGATGTTCCACCTGAGATTTTCCTATGAATTTCCTCTCTCAAAATAACACCAACAACATCATCAAATTTCAATATATTCGAACTAGAAATAGAATTTCTAACAACCATTACCAAGATATTCTATCTTTTAGACAAAGAACAAATAACCAAAAGAGCACTAACTTCTTCATCAAATTTAACATTTACATAAGCTAATTGGTTGGTAACTGTATTAAACTCATTTAAATGATCAACAACTGACCCACCTTCTACCATTTTCATATTAATTAAACGCTTCATAAGAAATACCTTATTCAAAGCATAAGGCTTTTCATATAAATTTGCTAGGGTTTCCATCAAATCTTGAGTTGTCTTTTCTTTTGTAATATTGAACACCACCGATTGTCCCAAGCATAAACGAATACTGTCAAGTGCCTTTTTGTCCAAAATATCCTAGTCCTCATTAGACATTGTTGAGGGTTTCTTGGTTTCCCTTCCAATGGCCACCATAAATCCTTCTGATAGAGGTAGTCCTCCATTTGCATCTTTGATAACTAATAGTTCTTCCCATTGAACTTCTCAACCTTCAACTTACCCTCATCTTCCATTTCTCTCACTCAACCGTGAGACTCCCACTCAACCGTGAGACTCCCACTCAACCGTGAGACTCCCACTCAACCATGAGACCTTCCTGCAGATGATAACTGAACACAACCTTGCTTAGATACCACTTGCTAGGGTTAGAAGGCAGATATTTAACAAGTTAAATGCAGATTTGATCAATAATGCAGAGAAATAAAACAATCAAAAAATTATAGCAGAAACAAGACAACATAGAGAATTTAATGTGGTTCACCCAATTCGGGTTACATCCACAAAACTGTAACCATCCAATGATTTTATTATCCAGTGAGAAACATATTACAATCTTGTGAATAATTCCATGCTACCACTCCCCATCCCAACCACTTATAACAAGCTTTTAGAAGCTTCCAGAAATTAGGGTTCTACAAAGTAAGCTTTTTTCTTTTTCGGCGACGAAGTGACAAAAGGAGAAAAAAAAAATCTTGAGGGTGAGGATACATGAAGAGTGTACAGTATAGCATGATCAGTCGCCACATACCAACACTTTTAGATAGAAAATATATAATAGTCAAAGTTTGGTTTTCGAAGAGTATTTGCAATTCTCTTTTTTTTTTTGTGGCAATAATGTAGCGAGCATTTTTTGGTCTACATGTTGAGTATTTACATGATTCTTACATGTAGATAACTGTTTGCAAATTGTACAAAACTTTGATAGAAAAAGTACACCATCCATATTAAACAAGATCTAGTAAAAAACATTTAGCATATGTGTGTGTGCATATATATATATATATATATATATATTCATACATACGAAGAGAATTTTTCTTCATCAACATGTAACATACGAAGAGAATTTTTCTTCATCAACATGTAAGTAGCACTAACTTTGTGAGATCCAAGGGAATGTTGTTTTATCAATTTGTAACTAGCAATTAAAGTTTTCTCCCAAGAGCATCATACATTGGAACATCCAATATCCGTAAGTGTATCAAGGCAATCATTGATTCCATATGACCTAATATACAAGAATTATAGTCTGAGATGGACGATCCATATTCCCAATACTCAACAATTGTCAAGAAATGGTCTATAGTAATTATAACCGCAAATTGTAATTAGAACATGTTGTGTAGTTTCTCTATTGGTGCTTGTTGCAATGTAACCTGTGACATGGTAGGAAGTTAAAAATTAGTGACTAATTTGCAAACAATTTCTATTCATTATGCATGCAATGTACAATCCTAAGAAAAGCATTAATTTGGTATTGTTATTGGTAACAATTTCTGCATTTCTATACAATTATACCTTCTAGAAAAGAATGCATGATCTGACATAGTAAATGCAAAGCCACTTTGAAGATTGATCCTAGTAGCTTCAACCCTCCATGCTTGACACTAATTTTAGATGTATTGATCCAAAGCCTCCAAAAACTCTTTTCAAATAGGAACAAGCGCCTATAACAATTCAAGCATGTGCAAGACCCAGATATTGGATTGGAAAAAGCTATAAAGAGAAGAAAACTTCAGTGTGAAAATATCAATTGACATGGTAATTTGCATGAAAAAAAAGTCCATATGGAAAATGGAAAACAAAAGAGGTAACTTGAAATTTTCAAATGTACTTTTATATGCTAGTATAGGAGAATCCTGCAAAGTGAGAGGAAAATTTTTGTACCATTGTCAGATGTGTTTGTATACTTTTGCACAAGAAGTTGTTTTCTTCTTGGTCTATGCATATAAAAGTTTTTGGATTTGTCCATGACATATATTTGGTCTTTCATTCTCTTCTACAATCTAGAACAAATGTATTGAACACTATCAAAATAGGTCAACTGAAAATTTCAAAAATATTTTAACATGCTAATTCACAAGAAACCTACAAAATAAGAGGGGAAAATTTCCATACGATTGTCAATTGTGTCTGTAGAATTTTGGGTAGCAAATTTGTATTCTTCTTGGTCCATGGCCATAATAGCTACTAATTTGTCCATGGAATATGTCTATGATTTTTTCTTTTGTAATGATGATCAAACTAAATCTTCTTAGGAGAATGAGTTGCTACCATTGTACAAATAGGATTATAGATTGACTATTTTTTCAGAACCATAGTACAACATCATTCTCTTAAGTAGGTTCAAATTGCTAACCATTGCATCATTTATATACAAAAAGTGCAAGCATAGACAGTAGAGCCGAGTTTTTGACAAAATCCAACACTAGTTGAAATGCATCCAGGCAAAAAGAATCAAGCGCATATATGCAAAATGTGATAGCTAAAACAAGCCACATGACCTAATTTGAACAATGCCACTTGCTCATAGGAACCTTGTGGGAGACACGTTTACACAACAAAAACATTACAAATTGTTCCAGAATTTTATGTCGTTTTGTTTCTGATTCATTCAAACGACAATTTCCTAATGAAAAAACAAAAAACCATATGTAACAAATATTGTGAGCCAATTAGAAATTTGGAGAAACCGAGTAGACATCGTGCTTTAATAAAATAAATGTCATGGACCATAGGATAAATGAATATATCATTGTCTGGTGCCAATCACGAAAATATTTAATACTAAAACCAATCCACTACAAACACTATGTTTAGTAGGTTCAAATCACTCATCATTGTATCATTTATATGCAAAATGTTGAAGCATACACAATGAAAATGACCTATTTGACAACATGCAGGACTAGTTGAAATGCATCTAGGAAAACAAGAATTGAGAAACATGATTCTTTGAAGAACGAGCAGTTATAAGAAATTTAGATAAAGAAAGCAACAAATGAAGAGTTTATGGATAAAATTTAAGGTGAAAATACATTTGTTTTACAAATTTGATTTACAATAGGCAACTTTTACAAAAGTAGGACGATATTTATGAAGGACTAGTTCAATGTTCAGTACATAGCTTGGGTTACAAACAGGATTCTACCCCTCTTTTGGTTCTTTGTCATTTGAGATTCCTATGTTTATAGTCATAGTAGCATGGACACGATTGTACTCCACAATTTCTTGTTTACTAAGAATTGGAGTATTTCATCCACAACCAAATGGGAAATCTCAAACAGCTGAGGGTATTGGTTTGGTAGTTGATTGAGGGCATTCATTTATTGGTTCATGATCTTTGTAGGGTTTAGCCAATTTCTTTTGCTTTTGGATTTTTATTCGCTTGATTGCTTTAGCCAATGTTTCGGTGTCAGATATTTTGTCATTTGTTGTGTCTGGGTCTATGGTAACAACAACCTTCCATTCTTTTGGTTCCTTTTTTTTAGGGGGTTGCTTTTTTGAAACCTTCCCTTTTTATTTTTTCCCATGACCCATGACTGTCAATACCAAACATTCAAATTAGTATAACAAAAGAAAGAGCATCTAGGTTCTAGTGTTGAGTTGTAGGCTTTGATACCAATGTAACAACAAGCACGGTGAAAATAAGACTTGATAAATTATAGATTTAGTTAGTGTCACGTTAGATAAACTGGTTAAGCAATGAGACACGTATACCAACATGTGATTGATTGTCTTGACCTTGCACATTATTTAATTGTGGATGCCAAATTTCAATTGGAAGATGATTATGTGCAAATGAAAGCTAGAATTGAGAAAGTAGAAAGTAATCACTACTACATGAGCATATTGTTAAGTTGAAGTCATAACTGAAAGATTTGTTCCTATAAATTGTTCCCTAATCCTAATCACTGGCAAGCATGGAAATTTTATAGCATCAAGAAGTTCCAATATTAGTGTTGTTAGAGATAGGTACAAAGAGGATATTCATAGATGTTGCTATTCACATATCCAACAATATATCTATTTGCAATCTCTTGACAGTAGAGCTCTAACAAAACACCTTACACAGTCAGTCAACAAAACTACTACTAGCCAAATAGGTTATGGCCAAGACACCAACCAGATCAAGAAAATCACTTGGAAAACATTTAAAGTTATCATGGACTACAAAACCAATATGATTTTGTAGAGAAGCAAATTTGAATAGAGGAATCAAGTAGAAAATACAGGTGGACCTCAAAACAAATAGATAAATCGTTGGGACCAATTTTGGGAAACTACAGAACGACCGATCTGGACAACAAAAAGAAAGGGGGTCCCACCTCCCACTCCCCCCCAAGTCACCACTCTCCCCTCCACTCACCACTCTCCCTCTCTCACTCACCACTGAAAAAAATGACATAGATTTGGAGCGAGAGATTATATATGTATCATGCCAACATGATAGTAGAGGTAGGGGTTGGCCCCCTAATCATGTCTGGATAAAGCATATGAACTACTATATCTTTCATTTTCTTTCATTATTCATGTTATTGAGACACTAGCCTCAACAAGTTACAACTTTATTGCTCTTTGACACAGGTACAAAGATGATACTCATACATGGTGGTACTCGCATGGCCAACAATATATTTATTTACAACCTCTTGGCAACCAGGTACAAAGAGGATATTCATACATGGTGCTACTTGCATGTCCAACAACATTTTTATTTATAGTCTCTTGATAATAGAGTTCTATATGTTGTAGAAAAACAACTTATAGATCCAATCAACAAAACTACTACTAATCAAATAGGTTAAGGCCAAGACACTAACGAGAACAAGAAAATGACTTGGAAAACATTTGAAGTTATCATGGACTCCAAAACCAATATGATTTTTTAGAGAAGCAAATTTGATTAGCAGAATCAAATAGAGAATACATGTGGACCTCAAAATAGAAATTTAAATTGTCGGTACCAATTTTCCCCAACTACAGAACGACCGATCTGATTGAAAAAAAGTTGGGGGGCACCTCCCACTCCCCCCCGCCCCCAAGTCACCACTCTCCCCTCCACTCACCACTCTCCCTCTCTCACTCACCACTCTTTGAGCACTAGTGATATTTTCCTTTTAAGCAGATTTTTCTTTGTTTTTAAAGGAAAATAGACATATATTGGCTCTTTGCATTGTAAAGGGGAGCTCAAGAACTAGTAGCTCCAAAACCCCAATATTTTTAGATCTATTGTTTATTGTGAATAGATTGAAGTAGCAGCTCAAAATGTGCAAGAATTATGATGCCACACACCCAACTCAGATCCATGTGCCCCTTGCAAAAAATTAGACAAAACATTAGTCAAGCATTTTTAATACATTTCCTTCTCACATATCATTAGACAGGCTTTCAAAAATTATTGCTGAAAAAATAAAACCCCTAACATATTAGGCATGGACCAACAACTGTAGTGATAAATGCCTTTTTTTTTTGCAGTAAAACATATGAAAAATATAAAACTTTGGTTTAGCACTGTATTATCTCCCTCGTGCGGTTCCCAAAGCACCAACTAATATGTTGATTTCCCACTCAAAAACATTAGTCTCCTGCATAAAGGCGAACCTTATTTTCATTTTAGAGCATTTTATCGTTGCTCTAGTCTATTTGCAAGTCAAAAGTGGAATGCATTTTTCATTGTTAAAAATATTGTGGCCATGCTTATCCCCTATTCAAATTAGGGTCGTAAATTTTAGTAAGTGAACCATGGAGCTATTGAGAGTGTACTTCATGAAAATATTTCTATGTTATAATGATTATATAGGTAGAGGAACTAGACCATATTGTCAAGATTGCAATGCTTGTTGATGTCCAATACCGCACTACCTAATCTGAAGGGGTTTATATTTTTTTGTTTATATAGGGCTATGCTACAACACTTTGGTTTTCTTTGCAAGGGCCTAATGTACTATATCTAAACATTATCATATTTTGGGAACTGGGCGTGTTTGGTTTCTCCTATGCCATCCTATGAAATCCACCATTTGAAACATTGCCTACACATTTAATTGGTTCTGCACATGCTACACCTTGAAGTTCCTAGTAGCATAGATAAGGAAGTGTACTATTTGAGTAAAATGCCTTAAAAAAAATGTGCTCTCATGGAATGCCATAATAAGAAAATGCATGTATGGAAAAATTTGTAGCATAGACAAGCCAGTGAACTATTTGAGAAATTTCTTCAAAGGAATTAAACTATGCCAGAGAACACATTGTGTATAGAAGCTATAGATAGTTTGTAAATAGAAATTATATATCTAAAGAGGTTGCACAAGAAATGAATGGCCTACTTGCGAAGTATGAAATCAATAAAATGGAAAAGTAGAGGGAAAAGGAAGCAATGGCAGCAACAATGAGTGACAGTATATTGTATGTATGGGTGGGTGATTTGGATTTGCACAAGGATTGTCCAACTTTTCTTGCAAATACAAAGATGTAACCTTATTTTCAATTTTTTGGAACAGGGCGTGTTTGGTTGCTCCTATGCCATCCTATGAAAGCCACCATTTGAAACATTTCCTACACATTTAATTGGTTCTACACATGTTGCACCTTGAAGTTCCTAGTAGCATAGAGAAGGCAGTGTACTGTTTGAGGAAAATTCCTTAAATAAATGTGCTCTCATGGAATGCCATAATAAGAAAATGCATGTATGGAAAAATTTGTAGCATAGACAAGCCAGTGAACTATTCGATAAATTGCTTCAAAGGAATTTGGTCTGATGGTGTTGGAATGCTATATGTAGTCATAACATTCCATCACCATGAGGCCACATTTGTTAGAGGAATATTTCCAAACAGCCCAACGCCTTCTCCAAAATATCATTAGCTAGATATAAATGTACTTCAATTTACATATTATATGTAGATAGTTCAGTCATCATGGAGTACTTATATATAGGTGTAGAAGATTATTAAACAAATGGATTTCTTAAGCATAGGAATTCAATGAATTTCAATTATCCAAAGTATAGATTTCATTTGGACAGACTCTCTAGCTAACCAATACAAGTTCAAATGAAATGCATTGAAGATCATACAATGAATTAGAGATACATAAAAGTTTGATTACTGTATGTGGTTGTGAATTAAAGCATAATCGCTTCTAATCCAACCTATAAAGAGCTTTTGGCTTACAAACTTTGCAATTTAGCAACATAATGAACCAAACCCAAATACAACAAAAATAAGAATAAAAGATGCAATTGAACCAATAGAAAAGAATGCATAAAAATGTATCACATTTCATATTTCTTGACATTTTAACATCTCTAATTTCTTCACTTTGATCAATTTTTTTATCATGCAAAAGAAATGGAGGAAATTTTGGGCAGCCATACATTTCTAAGCATTTGGTCAGTCTACTTGCATAAGTTAAAGATGGAAAACAGAACAAATAATTAACATGGATAAAAAAAATGACACAGAAACTTATCATTTTTCCCTCTTCTTGTTCTTGACAATATAAGCTGGTATAAATTCTTCTAATCTTCTGTTTATAATAAAAAAGGAGAATCATATATATCCAAGAATTCAATAGCCTGGTAGCTGTGAACTTGATAAGGAAAAGATGAAAAATCAGAATGCTTATATCAGGCTAGGCTATGTTTATTTAGATACATTGAAATATTAGTAATATCATGATATTTGTGCAATTCTTCAACATTGTACTCTTGCTTTACATATTGTCTCCTATCAATTGACATAAGACCTACAATTCCAAAAAATATTAGAGTTTGAATACATATCATTTTTGAAATATTGTACTCAATGTGATTCAGACATTTTTCACCTCCTCTAGGTAAGATAATCCTGCTATTCTAAAATGTTAGAGAAGTGAACATTTTAGTATAAGACGGTTAAATAGTGGTGATATTCCTTTGTCTTCTCAAAAGACTTGATGGATGAAGGGAATGACTTCAATAAACAAAAGTAGTTGCAAATTGGGAATTTCCAAATTCAAGGACTAAATATAATTAATCATAAGAGACATCAAATGACACCAAGGCTATGATCCAATAGGAAGAAGTGGGTAAATGTATAAATTTATATTAGATATACTAATTTGTAAACTGCCATACTTTTGGTCAAATGCTTATATTCAGCCAAAAATTGGCATCATACAACAAACCCAATCCAATAGTAATGTATTCATTTTAGCCCATTTTAGCTATGATCCTCCTTCACTAATTATATTAACCATTGAGGACACTCTCGTTATGGAAGACACAACTTTGACAATATAAGCTACTATAAATTCTTCTAATCTTCTATTTATTAGAAAAAAGAAGGAGAATCATATATATCCAAGAATTCAATAGCTTGCTAGCTATGAACTTGATAAGGAAAAGATGAAAAATTAGAATGCTTATATGAGTCTAGGCTATGTTTATTTAAATACATTGAAATGCTAGTTATATCATGATATTTGTGCAATTCTTCAACATTGTACTCTTGCTTTACATATTGTCTCCTATCAATTGACATAAGACCTACAATTCAAACAAATATTAGAGTTTGAATACATATCATTTCTGAAATATTGTACTCAATGTGATTCAAACCTTTTTCACCTCCTCCAAGTAAGACAATCCTTCTATTCTAAAACATTATAGGAGTGACCATTTTAGTATAAGACGATTAAATAGTGGTGACAGAATGTACTTCCTTTGTCTTCTCAAAAGACTTGATGGATGAAGGGAATGACTTCAATAAACAAAAGTAGTTGCAAATTGGGAATTTCCAAATTCAAGGACTAAATATAATTGATCATAAGTTACATCAAACGACACCAAGGCTATGATTCAATAGGAAGAAGTGGGTAAATGTATAAATTTATATTAGATATACTAATTTGCAAACTACCAGAATTTTTGGTCAAATGCTTATATTTAGCCAAAAATTGGAGTCATACAACAAACCCAATCCAATAGTAATGTATTCATTTTAGCCCCTTTTAGCTATGATCCTCCTTCACTAATTATATTAACCATTGAGGACACTCTCGTTATGGCAGACACAACTTTTCCAAAAGAAAAATAGAAGATGTTAACACTGTGAGAAGAGAACTTCAGTTTGGTCAAATTTTAAAATTAAAAATTAAAAAATCCAATAGTAGCACCACCAAACTAATGGAGAAATTGATCCCCAAACTGTAATGTTACATAAGATAAATAATTATTAACTAGGAGCATATGCCAATTGCATTTTCTTATTATGGCATTCCATGAGAGAACATTTCTTTAAGGCATTTTCCCAAACAGTTCACTACCTTGTCCATGCTACCACACTTTTTCATACAACTGAAATCATTATTGATGATGGAGAAATTATGGATGGCCTTAGTTACAAGCATTTTCCTTTTGCTCCCAAGGTTCTTTTACCTAGTAAATAAAATGGATACCGACAAGAGTTCCAAATGGAGAAAAAAATAGGTAGAGCCTTAAAAACATAGTTTCTGAAAGAGTTCATTGGTCAAACAATTTTCTGTTTTTGTAGGAGATAATTACTGCATCATTATATATAATTTTATTTTCAAGTGGTCCCAGTGCAAAGGGCTACAAATTTGAATGAGCAAACAAATATGGAACGCATTTGAAATAAAGCAGAACATGCATTATGATTATATCTATTTTTTGGATCCTTTTCCTCATACAGAGGCTATGTTTCAAGAATTCATGAAGTGAATGGATATATATGTTGGCCATTTCCTCAACACTTACTTGAAACTAGATCAACGGAAGAATTCAATGCAACTTTTCTTTAATTGTAGAAAATGTTTGGATGGCATTAACAATTCTTTAGAGATATTAGTTGAGAAAACCAGTGCGAATAACTTTTGTGATTCCTTATAGGCACATGATGGCAATTGTGATCCTAGTTGTCTGATGTTTGGAATACTAGTGCCTACATGTCGATCTGTAAGGGAAATATAGGGGAAATACACTAAATGATACACAAATGGAAAAAATTATCAGCTTTTCCATAAACATGAAATGGTTGCAGACATCGGTGAGGCTTCTCACCTCATGCAACTTCCCTCAAGTGCAAACTCTCTTCTCTCTCAATTTCAACTGAAACATACATTCCTAGTATAGATTTTAAAAATGAAGTTTTGGGACATATTACTATAAGAATGGTGTCTGGTACAGAGCATTATATGGTATGACATGCTACAGATTGCAGAGGACATACTTTCATTTAATAAGTAATAACATAATAGATTTAGAATGAAATAAAACACATCATGAAGTGATTTTGCCATGCACCAATTTCTATGTTATTGTTAAACTGAAGTAAAGGCGCATGACCAAAATAGAAGCTTACAAACATAAATATATAATTTCCATGGCATTCCATATCGATACCACATCCACTTGAGACATTTTCCCAAACAATTATTTGCTTTGTCTATGCCACCATATTTTTCACACATCTCTTCCAAAGCATTTTATCAAATAGTTCACCACCTTGCTGCAATAGCCAAAAGCACAAAAAAGATGCTTTTGAACAAGCTATCAATGCTTGAAATAAATTTATGAATGCTTCAACATCATAGAAAAAGTAGTAAAATGTTTTGTAAAAATGCCTCAAAAAAAAATGTTGCCACAAATCATTAAAAACTTCCATATATAGCATTTTATTGACTATTTAGAGCCTAGCAAAAACAAAACAAAAGCTTAAAGTCAAGAATTTATTTTCAAAGCATAACATTATGAGGGAAATATATAGAAACAAATCTTTACCCTTTAAAATCAATCCAAAAATCTATCTCATAGTAGACACACAAGGATGGCTTCAAAACCCTAGTTGCAAGTCCAAGCTGAGGCACATCAATGCAAGTCGATGGCTCCTGGCCTTGGGGTGGAGGCTTTAGAGAAAAAATTTGTATAGGTTGGGTTGCATGAAGTAGAGCAGGTGTTGGCCGTGTTGGCTATGAAGAATGCCTCCTTTCCATGTATAGCTACAAAATGTGCAAGCATTATGACGCCATGCACCTAGCTCAAATCCATGTGCCCCTTGCAGAAAAACAGACAAAACATTAGTCAAGCATGTTTAATAGATTGCCTTCTCACATATCATTGGACATGCATTCAAAAAAAAATTCTGAAAAAACAAAAACCCCAACATATTAGGCACAGACCAACAACAGTAGTGATAAATGCCTATTTTTTGTAGTAAAACATATGAAAAAAAAAATTGGTTTAGCACTTTATTATCTACCTTGTGTGGTTCCCAAAGCACCAACTAATATGTTGATTGCCAACTTGAAAACATTAGTCTCCTGCATAAAGGCGGGGACTAATAAAGAATTAGGAGAAATAAGTAGGATGTTTTATTGAATTGTATCGTTTGGAGTGATAAAGTTAATGATTTTTTTAATTAAAATTATTTCAAAAGAATTCAATCAAACAATCTTTTATTTTTGATATTTTGTGCAACAATTATTTAATTTGTCTAGCATCATTTTTCTCTACCATTACAATATAGACCAATTTTTTTAAAGAATATGAAGCCACACTAGAAAATTCTACAAGAGAATAAGAAACAATATAAATTTGTAGGTTAAAAATACTTTCAAAAAGAATTGATAATGGATGAAAAAATTCCAAATTTATTAGAAACATCCAAGTGGGTTTGTGTAAATAAGTTGAAACATAGATCATCATTCAATTCAACACTTGAATAAGTGCATTCTTGTGTCCCAAGCCTCAGCAAAATCAAACTTAAGTAATAGGGGAAGCCTGGCTTTGTATGAAACTTCTACATATGTACAATTAAACTCACAAGTCTAAAAGCTTGACTTGGAAGTTGTAATCCAAATAAATCCCATGCATCATCACGTTGGTGGACTGCAGACTGTATTTCTCAATTACATTTGCACATCTGAGGGTTGAAGGCCCATAAATCTAGTCTTCAAAATGGTAAAGTAGTAAGGAAAGAAGTCCAAGTTCATATTGAATTTCAACTATAAAATTGCCAACAAGGATCTACATAACCAAAATGAATTCTTCACAATTCTCAAGTACAAGAAAATGTTAGAGAAGGAATCAGGCCTTTAGAAATTTGACAAGACATAAAATCCTATTTTAGATGAGAAATGATTTTTTATTTCTATATCATTGTTTATCTTTAATGTACAACACCCTTAATCTCTCAAAGTGGAAAGAATAACAACTGGTTGAAGAAATAACTCTTATAAAAGCAGTATAGACTACCACATTGGCGGTCCCTTGCATGCAAGATAGAATACAAGTGCCAAAAAAATAAAAATAAATGATTTCACTTACTCTCCACAAACAAAAAACTTATGTTTGAATCTATTTTCAGTTAGATACTTTATAGCAGAGCTATACTAACAGATATAACTTACAATAAAAGAGTCTTGATCAAAATCTAGTTTTCAATTGTTGTGTTGCTCAACATTTTCATTACAATTGACGAACTCCATTAATGCCATTCGGGCTAACCTTGTGCAGTAGAATCCCTTGGTATTGCTTCATTTTTTGGTATATTATTCTCATACTCCTCAAGGTAACTAGCTTTAGTGTCTTCTCTTTCAAATTTCAACACAATAGGGTGATCCCACAATAATGGGTTACACTTTTTGGCCAAACCTAACATTTTAATCAGCATTTTTCACAAGATCTTCACTTTCTTACACCTATAGTAGCTAAACCATTAAGAATTTGAAGATGAAGCAAACTAGTGATTTGTGAGATTTTGTGTGTAGATTGTAATCATATTTTATAAAAAAATGTGAATCCTTTTATATAATTTTTAATAACCTATTTTTTCTACAAAACAACATTTTTAAAAAGTGATGTTTACTTCAGCCTCCATAAATTTTGTTATAGAAAGGATACAATTCTAATTTTTGAAATACAGATTTTTCACCCCAATATCTAGTGCATGGATATTTTTTCATAATTTTTTGTTGCATATTTTTTTTAATTAATTTTCTAAGTCAGAGTAATTATAATTTGGACAGGGGTGTACTTCGTCCCACATAACTCTTTTTGTCTTCATTTGAATTAACTTATTGTTTTTTGTTGGAATAAGGACATCAATACCTAGTGCACATGTATTTTTTAGAATTTTTTTCTCTATTTTCCTATTTTTTCATATGTGTGAAACAAAGACCTTGATGCTCATTGAAAATCCTACATTCACAAGAAATAAAAAATAAATATAATAATCAAATTAAATATATTTAAAATTATACTTTTTGGGAAGCTTATAATAAGGGCTACATTTTTTGCAAAACATAAATTTTGAATGACTTCATTTGATCCCCCAAAAGGTAAATCAAAAGTGGTTTTTTATCAGCATTTTGATAGGTGTAAAGGAGACTCCATTATAGGTATGGTTTAAGACTAACGGGGTTCTATCCAAGGGGGTTTGATCTAATGGGGTTTGATCAAATCTTTAATTAAAATACTTTAAATGGAACCTTTAAAGGCTTAAATGATTATATTTTCCAAAAATATGTGATTTCAAGAAAAAATCAGGATGTCCCAAAAAGTGTAACCCATTATTGTGGAAGCACCCAATATTATGCAAATACAACACAAAAAATAGTTTTTGTTAGCATTTGCAAATTTGGATGGCAAATTTTTGAATTCAAAATTCGCCAAACACCTTTTAGCATTCCAAAGGCATGTTCAACAACAATATGAGTTGAAGATAGTTTAAAGTTGAATGATCTTTGATTATCTGTTGCAATTCCACTAAAAGGTGTGATTAACCATGGCAGTAATGGATATCCACCATCACCAACAATGTACTCTCTAATATTAGATAAACCAATAGAAACTGGAATTCCATTCAATTTCTCTCCACCTTCGCATAATCTATAGAAAGAAGAATTCCTTAGGAGCCTAGCATCATTGATAGATCAAGGCCAACCTGTAAACACATCCATGAAACACATATTGCTATCAATAATGACTTGCAATGACATATTGTAGTTGTTTTCACGATCGTACCAATCAGATGAACATTCATTAGTTGGAAGCTCAAAATCAACATGAGTTACATCTATAGCCCCACAACAATTTAGAAAACCTTGTTTTTGATGAAATCCATGCTTTACAAGCTCAAGTGAATGATCACTTGACCATTGTATGTAGTTTTGAAATTGAACATCCATAGCATTAATGAATTTTGCCACAAATATTGTAGTTGTTGACTTTCCACACCCAAAAAGTGATCTTAAATTAATCATATACATTCCAAATGATAGTCTTAAAACATCAATAACCACCTATTTCTCAACTGAACGTACTCTACCCTTGATAGATGTTGCTAAAGATAGAGGTACATCACCTTGCTTAATATCTTCATACAATGTTTCACATAGAAATGGAAACAATGCATATGGTAACCTAAAGATACTACAAAATCGTTGCTCATCACATTTAACTTCAAAAATATAATGGTTCCACCAATACAAGGAATGCGGCTTGGTACACTCACCACTAACCTTCCCTTCCCATTGAGAAGTAGAAATATTTGAATTGAGGAGTGCACTTTTTTGCTCACAACACATTGCATAAAACCCCAAATCTATTTCATCTTCTACCTCATCATCTAAATCATTAGAAGCTTGAGAAGATGTTGTCTTATATTTTTTTAATATGTTTGTAGAGTCTTCAACATCACACCAAACTTGCAATTCTATTTGTTGTATCGCTATAAGACATTCTAACAATACTCTGGCTCTTTTTCTACTATTTGAATCCATCACCTATGCTGCAAAATCAAAATAAATTAATAAAAAATTGTGCTAAAAAAAATAAAGGTAGGTCCGTACTCTAAATATACAATTGAATCACCCAAAAAAGTAAAATCATACAACAAATATCTAAAACTAAATGCAATGGAACATAACCTGAATGGCATTTTGTATGCATTCATCCATAAAGAAAACATGGATGTGAGTGATTTAAATTAATAATTAATTCCTATTTTGATCTAGTCCAATGCATTTTTTTTAGATCTGATAAAAATATAGTCACAACTTTGAGAGTTCAATACTGTGTTCGCTATTTCTTTTTAGTGTGATGTGTTGGTTTGTCAATTGGAATGAGCGCATACAGATTAGAAATAGTGATATTGAGAAAAATTAAACATCACCAGTATAAATAATGTAATTCCACTGTAATATGTAAAAATATCCTAAAACTTCTATGCATTTACAAATGCTTGTCAAACCATTAGTCAACAAAGTGGTAGCTTGATATTATGATATCAAACATGCCTTCTCTTTGTGATGCATTTTGATGTGCATATTTACAGTTTATATGACAAGAAGTATGTAGTTCTTTTCCATTATAATAAGATGTGCAAATGCATTCATTTTTTCATATTCATCATTTCAAAAATTTGTAGACATGGGGCATAACAAGGATATGCAAACTTCAAATAGTCTACAAATAAATTAAATTAAATTAATTGTGTTAATCCGTCTTTTATCAAGCCCATAAAAATAAACAAATATCCCAACTCCAATAAATACAATGTTTTATGGATGCAAGAATATATAACAGACAACAAGGCAATTATAAATGGTGAACAAAGTTCATGGAATTCTCAAAAACAACATATAGTTGACAATTGATTTTACATGAATAGAAATACAGCAAAATTATTTCAATAATCCAGCCCAAAGATCAAAGTTTGGACCCAAAAATTATCCTTTTTGTTCCTTTTCCTGTTCAATTAAGAAATCACAAAGTTGAAACTCTGTGTGCAAAGTGTAGTCATGGGGAAAATGAAAAGAAGAAATAATATAGTTTTGGAATGACAAAATTACAACCCATCTTTAAAAAAAATCCAGCTTCCATCAACTCTGACAATGGGGGAAATAGGGAGTTATCTTATTTCTCACAATATTATTGAACAAAATTTCACTATTTTTATTACAAATAGATAATAGCAAAAGGCCCAAATGCTAGAAAATTTTCTATGACGTTAGCAAACACAAAATCAATCTTCTTTTTCATATGATTGACTGATCTTGAACATTGCTTGGCCAATATTGTTTAGTGTTGAAACCATGCTCATTTGCACATTAATTTTCTGCTCTTTAAGCTTCAATAGCCTTTCTTCAATTGAATCATCCTTCTTCATGTGTTGTTCATGGCGTGTCATGCGTCCCTCTTCATCCATTTGTAGAGTAGAAACCGATAACTTATTGTTGTCAACAATAACATCCTTCATGCTTGTTACATTGGAAATTGATTTTCATTTTTTCCATGTGAATTATTTGTCTCTTTCACTACCATTTTTAGACTGGTCATGACTATCCATATCTGGTGTTTTAGGTTCATGCCATGGCTCATCTTCATTTGGAGGAATGTTCTCATCAAATGCATAGCTTGTATTAGAAGAGTCAATAGTGTTATTTCCTGGATTGATGGCTCGATCTCTACCAAATGTGGTGTTCATTGCATCATAAATTTCAACAATGAACTTTGTAGGAAGTTTCTTTTCAACCCTCTCATGACTTGTCATAGTCAAGTAACTTTCATGCCTAGATGGAATATTATGTTCATATTTTTTTTGTAATAAGGCCGAATATGCTCCCAACAATCTCGACACTAGTTTGTTGTGCGAGGAACACCATAAGAAAAACAATATTCTTGAATAATTTCCCACTTTTCAATGGAATTTAATGCTCTTCTCATTGCACCACCACTTGATTGTGTTTCTCTCTCAAATATTTTAGCTTTGATTAGAATCGTTGTGTTTGCAATGCTCCAACGAACTCTATTTTTTTCTTGAGGAGTTACATGAAACTAATTTTCTATGACTTCTAATTCATTGGTTGGAGTTTCCTTTTCAATTGTCACTTCTTCTATGACTACTTCTTTATTGAGCCCTTGTGTACTAGGAACAAACTCTGGGTAACAGTCATCATTAGAGGAGAACAAGTTTTCACCTACATTGTCTTGTGAAAGTAATGAAGTGAAATTTATGAAACCACGTTGAGGAATTGGATGGTATGTTGTATTATCCATGTAAAGGAATAAGTGGTTGGTACCTACATTAAAAAAACAAAGTGAAAAATATGATTTTGTGTCAATTATATGAATCCAATTTTTAAAAAAAATCTATTAATAAGTATTCATCATATTGCAAAGGGTGAAAAGGTGAAATACGTGTGGAGCTCATTCACGTAGAAGTGAAAAGGTGAAATAAGGAGAGGAGAAATATAGCTCATTCATGCAGAGGTGAAATTATAACTATTGTAGTAGCTAGACTTATACATAACAAAAATTGATTGCTTCTTGCATGACCTTGCAACTAGACTATAACAAAGGCAATAGACAAAGCTAAATGTGGACTTTCAATTATAAATGCCACTAGTCGAATCCAAGTCCTTTAAATCCACTATTTGAGAAATAGCTCTTGATGTGTATTGCATGTCAAAGTGTGAAGTGGCCTAAATGTATCCTATAATTTTTTTGGCTGCCTTCCAATGACTCTAATGTGGATCCTACAATAAATGGGAGACAAGTCCAATTACAAAGGATATATTAGTGTGTCTCTTAATTTATCACTGTGGTTTTGTATTCTAACTCTTGTTAGAAGGCTTACAAGCTATGATCTTCAGATTTAGACACCTCAATATTAATTGTGAGCCACATTTTCAGCAATGTTGTATTTGGTTGCATTACAACCCGTAATTTATCACTGCAGTTCTGAAATCTAGCTTTTTGTACAACTTTAAAGTTTATAGGTATATTAACTATATTGTCTTTTTCCTATTAAATCATCACCTTTTCCCTCTTTTAAACTGATTTGAGCTTATATTAAAATTTTATAAACATACTATCATAAACAATGATGGCTAATATATATTTATTCTATATTTTATGAAATAATTCAATATTTGAAAAACATCTTCTGAATTATAATCAAAATTAAATCTATTGTTCTGGTTTTGAAAGGTCTTCAAATCTTAAAATCAGAATTCAAAATATAATCTTAAAATTCAACAAAAAATGACAACATGAATTAAAAATTACAAACACCCCAAAAAAGCATCCCATAAGATATAAAAGAACCAAAAGATCAAGATTACACCTATCGAAATAGTAAAAGCTATTATCTATCACTTAATCTACAAATGATAAATATTTATCTTATTTTGAAAAAAATTGAAAGTCCACTATTAATTAAACACAATAGTTATATCCTTATATATAAGGCTTCCAAACATAGATAGGATGGCTGAGGCTTTGAGCCATTGAAAAACACAGACGCGATCACAAGTTTGAGCCCCAATTTAAAAGCTATGTTTGACCTAGAATAGTAGGCAGAGTAATATTTTCATAAAGATAATTTTAAAAAAATAAAAAACTTTAAAAAGTTAATATGAGTCCATTTATTTTTACTTAAAAATAACTAATATGTCAGACACATTGGCTAGAGAAATATTAGAAAAGCATTATCAGGGATGATAAGTCAATCTGAAGAATATAAAAACAATATATCAAGAATTTAGCCTTTGTGATGTAGATGGGATTTTATGAAATAGAGGATAGGCTAAAGGGAGGATGAATAGGAATCCTAGAAGCCACTACATGCCTTAATCAAGTAAGTTGCACTCATATAATGATAGCTAAAGTGGATGACAAAAATCCAGTTTGAAGAAGAGCCTAGAGATTGGATGATGACATCTTTCCATGGATAACTACCAGAGATGATAACTAAACCCAAAACAACTTAAAGAAGTGGGGTATAATAGCTAAAATGGATGACGAAAAATACAGTTTGAAAAATAGCCTGGAGATTGGATGAGAACATCTTTCTATGGATAAATAGATGATAGCTAAACCCAAAACAACTGGAATAAGTGGGGCTTCCAAGACCCTCACAGTCCATTCTTAGTAATTTTCATCTATATGGCTAGCTTGAAAATCATTACCTAGGAGGACTATAATTGTAATACTCCAAATTTTGATACTAAAAGATATATTGCTAGAAGTAGACATATACCTATGTCAAGTTTCAGCTTTTTTGGTTTAGAAAAAATGCAAATGAGAACAACCGACCATGCGACTCCTCTTGCTCCAACATTATGAAATCAATGAGAAAGGAAATCAAGAACAAGGTGACAGTGGTAATGATTTGCATGGTCTGAAAAAATAGATTTGCAAATACATATAATTTTCCCTTTCTAAGTGCCCTCACCTCTCGCTTTGGCTTTCCTCCTGCCAAATGGTTCTTAGTCTTCCTCCTCAACTCAATGGCCTTGCAATACTCATCCAGTGAAGTCTCACAACTCTCCACTCAGGGGTTGGATGTAGTGCTTCTCGGTGCAACTCTCTAGTTAGGGTCTCGATGCAGTATGCTATGTCATGCTCCTACGCGCGTGGGGCCAAAATTCAAAATATATAGTTTATATATATGCTATGTCAACATATGGTTTATTTACAAAATATATATGCTATGTCAACATATAGTTTATTTTATTTTCTACAAAATATATTTTTTGTATGGTGGCTTGCAGAGCTTATATAGTTGGTTTTCTAATTTTTGATGATTTATTTCCTATGACATGATTGAATATTATCTACAGTCCTAATGATTGTTAAAAAGGTTTATGATATGTGATGTTTAATCATGATGGATGTCTAAGAATCAATGATTGAAATACTACTTGACTAAATCTTGAGCTATCTGATATTTTTCATTTAAACATCATGAAAGAAATGCTTGCAATCAATGTCTTATTAATGTAGCCTACAAGGTTTCTTTTCCTAGTTTTTTTGGTCCTATTCTTGTTATGACTTATTTTTTTACATTGATCTATTACATTAATGGGGAGCATATCTAGTGAATCAATTCTTTCAGTCTCTTTGATTCTTATCCTTGTGCATAACGAGTTTTCTTCTATCCTATGATTCATTGATTGTTGGTTTAAAACACTCATTACAACTAACATGGATATGAATTATGATGTGGGTGTGAGAAGGGATTGTTGAATATGGAGGAATGGTTTAGGAAAGTACTCCTTAATCCAAATGAGTAATTTTCTTGTCATGAAATGTGTTAAGAGACTTTAAAATTAATATATTCAATCTAGTTAATATTGACACATATAAAGTGTGCCAAAGGCACTTCAGAGATATGCTATGACATAAAGAATATTGTTAAGGTGATGTCAAGTCTTGATCCATTAGGGTAGGAAAACATAGATGCATTGGTACAAAAGGTTCCATTCAACTTGGAGGAAATGGATAATTACCTAAGGGGCTAATGTGAGATTGGACCAAGTTTATATTATGATACAAATAGCTTGGGAAAAGGGATGATGAAATGGTTAAGTATGGGAAATTCATGTAGAGATAAATATAACACCAAGGGAAGAACACTAGAACTAATTTTAGCAATATGGATTAATCCAAGACTCAAAATTCCACTAAGAGGCATCCCTTACCTCTTAAATTAATTCCATATGTGGGTTTATCCTCCAATATAGTGCCATTGGTTAGCTTATCATGTGAAATTCTGCTATAAGTAGGATTACCATACACTTTCATAACATGCATGACCTCATGTTTGAGTCTCAAAACCCTCCCATATTGTCAACGCATGCGTCTAAGCTAACCATGTCAAGTTTCACTCCATACAAGCACAAATTGAAAAAAATTCAATGTTGGCCCCATTCACATGTCACTATGCGGGGTCAACACGAGGAAACACTAATTTTTTGTGAATGAAATAACCAAAGATATGATTAAATAATATCTAAACATAAATGGGTAAGTGCACCAATCTGTGACACAATTTAGGTGCCAAATTGAAAAAACAATTAAAAAAAACCCGAAATAAGGCCTTTGGCGCACGCCAAATTTGGCGTGCACCAAATGTATTTCTAGACATAAAATGCAAAAGTCAGGTTTGGAACCCTCATTTTGTCTTCAACCCGTGGCTTGAGAAGGAAGATTTCAAGTCTGCAACTCGCGCTCACCAAATCTCCTCCATTATTTGCATCCTTAGCTTGCCATTTTCCATGAGAATGCCGCCAACACGTCGGAGAGGTCAAAGATTGCAAAGAGGTGTGTATTTTTATTCTATTTATTTCGAATTTGATTTGGAATGAAACTTTAAATAGATTTTTATAATAAACTTTGTTCTAATTCTCAGGGAATGAATCTCCACCTCAAAACATTGAGAATTCACAATCACCCCCTCATCAAGAGCCTCCTATACAAGAACAACCCGAAACCCCTCCATCAATTCATAGGCATCCTCAAGGAGCACAAGAAAATATTCAAAATCAAATTGAAAACAATAAAAGAGACATTCAACAATTAATTGCAAGATTAACCGAGCATGCTGAAACCCACCCTTATAAGAGAGTGATTGTTGAATCATTAAAGTCAATTTTAACTCATGTACGAGAAATGAGCGAGCAAATGAATTTTTGGTCAACTAAGAGAGATGAGATGAGGCAATTTTATGCTAATGGTTTGTCATATGCAGATGTCAAAAAACTAAAAATTAGCAAAGCTGAGTTGTGTACCCTATTTAAAGACCCAAAAGCCAATGAACCTTTGTCCCATGCATGCAGGAGGTTCCCCATACATTGGTGCCACCATGATTTAATTAGAAAAAAAATTTGGGAGTGGTGGTGGATGGTATTTGACCAACCTCCATGCAATAACCATGAGGTGCTGCAATACATTTTGAGGAAACTCTATTGTGAGTTTTTCCTCAATAAAATGCCAAACTATTTTGACATCTTAGACTTTCAGGGTAGAGGTGGGGGCTCCACACACGATAGACCTGCTGCACAACGTAATCCACAGTTGGCACCGAGAGCCTTGGGCAGACCCATGGTGGAGCATGTCGTTGTTCCTTCCATTGTTAAGGATAGTATAGAGGTGGACATGATGAAGTCAATTGGCTCACTCAACCAGACCATTTTACAATGTGTGAGTCCTCTAGTAGAGCCTGGCGTGGAGGAGATGTGTAGGCCCCGAGCTCCACCCCACCATTGTGGCGCTTGTGGTGTTGTTTTCACGTACGATTATTAGGGTGCTCGTGATGCAGCTACACAGCCTACATCAGTTGCAGAGGCGATGGCTTTCACAGATGATATTCTAAATGATACATTCGGCATTGACACTCAAGTAAAATTTAGCAAGTTATTTTAATGTTGTTTATTAAAATATATTTTGAAATTTAAGAATAACTAAATTAGTAGAATTTTGATATGATGAAATTTCAGGGTTGCACTGTTCATGAGCGATGCTCTATTCCTACAGACCCTTATACATTCTTGACGATGAGTCCACAGGTATGCAACTAGTATTAAAGATATTATTATTGCATTTGAACAGCTGAATGTTATATTTGAATGTTTGTCTCATAACATGCTTCAGATTTCAAACAGTTTCCTGGTGCACCTTCTTCCTCCACACCTCATGATTTATATCCTCAAACAATGTACACTCAGGTTGCCTTTATTCATTAATGGTGTTGTAAATCTATGTTAGCTAGTTTTTGTAATTTTGTGTATATACAAATCTAAAAAAATGATGAGAAACACAAACATTACATTCAAGTATTCCTTGATCGTGACACATTATGTTCTCCTATATCAACATGATACCTGAGATATTGTTTCATTTGCAGTTGTTGACAAGAGATAGCCCTGGTGATGTTGGTGGCACAATGGACCATGGAGTTGCTACAACAATAGCCAGTTCTGATCCATTGAGAGAGGTATGGAATAGATTAGTCAATATAACATTATATTTTTTCTTTTATGGTCTATTATAGAAAATTTTCACAATAATTTTATGTAGTTTAATTTCTATCTTCATGGTTGCTACAGGTGGTTGTCACTCCAAATCGTGGGCATGGTGATGCTTTAAATGTGCATGATGACTATATGTATGCAGTAAGTGAACATATTTTGTTATATGCCATTCCATAATTCAATTTCTATGTTTTAACATCTTTACTTTTAATCATATCAGTTAAAGGTCCAGAGTGAAGAGAGGAGGAGTAGCGGGCATGTTCGAAAGACAAGACAAGCAACAGTCACTCCATCCAGCCGAATTTCGAACGCAGCACGAGATCTATTTCCTTCCCCTAGAGGGAAATGACTATGTATTAGTGTTGTTTGTTTTATGCCTATGTGGCATTTTTGAACATCTATTTTGTACTATTGATATATATACGTGATATTTTTTCCAAATGGCTCCTTTGTACTAAGCCTATATGGTTTTTTTGGATATATTTATATAATTTTATCAATATATATCATTGTATAGCCTTTCAGATTTTTGATTAAAGAAACTCTTATTTTGCTACTACCATTCTTGAATGATGTTATCATGCGTATCGTGTAAGTTGTATGCTTGAATGTTGTAGGCATGGATTTTGTTTACATCTAATGTTTAATTAATTATCGTGGAATGCTCAATAATCCCCATCTAAAGCGTATTGTATAAGTAAGCTCCATTCGTGGTGGTTTGTATCCTTTAAAATGCTTCAATTACTTGTGCCTCACCGATGCAGAGGCAACGAGGCTCAAACCCAATCAGTCTGACAACCTACCTTCAAGGGGCTCCTGACAAGATTAATACAACCTATTTTGAGCAATCTACACAACCTCAAAATCCCATCAAACCAAACTCTTCATTCAACACCTTACCCAACAATCCACCCTTGTAGCACTCTGGTGCAGATCCAAGGTGGAGAAGACTCACAACAATGGAAATGTCAATTCTCAATCAAGAACTCTTCTTCATAATGATTCAGCCTAATAGGCATCAACCCACCCTCAAGGGTCTCAACTCCTCAACCTTGCAAATGAACAACAAGACTCCACCAAGGCCTTACAAAGACCATCAACATTCATACAATGACAATTGAATCAATTGACAACAATCCCTAAGTCAGATTCATCAAGGTTTCCAAAACTCACATTTGTGACTGGTTATTCTTGTAGTACTCAAAACTCAGTTTTAGCCACATTTCTCCCAACCTTTCAAAAAAACTAGACAATTACAAGATGGATTGAGATACCCTTTTCAGGGCTACACAACATACCAAAGAATCAGTGGTCTCTCTTTTGGACCAACATAGACTTTCAACACACCTACTTCAATTTTGGCTTCATAATTAGCCCTTTTTTTCCAAAGGGACCACCCTTCCAACTTTAGGTATCTATCCAAATGCCTTGGAAAGTCTTAGTTCATGGTGCCAAACCTCAAATTTTTTCATTAGTTTGTGTCTACAGAGCCTCTAACTCACAAAACCCAAGAAACCCTCCAAAACCTTCATAAAATCAAGGGTTTTAAAGAAACATACAACTCCAGACCTCTCTCAACACTTCCAAAGCCCCAAAAACCTCAAAATACTTCTACACGGACTGATCAGACCCTCACATAACCCTTACAGGCATTAATTCTTAAAAACCTCTCTTTGGTTCCTCACTTCCATGTTGGAAAACCCTTGTTCAGTCTTAGAACAGTCACAAAAACACCACATAATTATGACTCCTTATTCCAAAATGAGTTGAAACACTTATTATAACATGTTTTCAATCAATCCACTGAGATGTAGTAGCAAACAACAGGTGGATTGATATTTACATCACAAATTTCCCCTCAAACCATTGATTCAGCAACACTGGGACAGTCACTGTTTGTGTTGGTTCTCTCTACAAACAAAGAGTTAAGACACCAAATAAAAAATAAATGAATTAGAAAACATATAGACACATCCTCTAAAATTCTTAGACCATGAAGAACCTGTACATTCCCGTACAACACTCAAAAAGATCAAGAAAATAGTATTTTTCTAGAAAATTGCTCAAAACTGTGGTGTTTATTGTGTAAAATTATTACAAAACTTCTTCCACTCTCTCATTCGAGCCTTGGTAAGGATTTTTAAATAATTTTCCAACAACCATATTCTCCCCAACTCCCATAACCAAACTTGGGATTAGTTGGTCCCTTAATTACACTTATTTGTGTTAAAGTTGCTTTGTCAGCATTTTACAACTTATATGATTTCTAATTGACTTCTAAGACACAAAACACCCTTTATTTGCATTATTTTTGATCTCTCAAAGCTTATTAGACAAAATAAACCTAAAGACACTAAAATTTCCCTATTGATGTATTCAAATAAAAAAAAAATTGATGGTGTGGTGTAGGTGCTCCTGCACCAAACTCAAAACCCCATCCAAGCCTAATTTCTCCCAACCTTTCCAAAACACCTAACCATTTAAAGATGGATTAAGATACCCTTTTCAGGGTTACACAACATATGCCAAAAACAATAGTAACTCTTTTGGACCAACATGAACTTTCAATACACCTCCCTCGCTCTAGGCTTCACAATTAGGCCTAATTTCCAAAGGAACCCCCTCACAAACTCACCTCCAAACCAAGGAAACTTTAAATAGTCTTAGGGATGCTCACCAAACTCAGGATTCTCCCATTTTAAGAGCCCCAAGAACGTTTTCTATTCCTCTACTCACAAACCGTCCTAAACCTTCACAAAAAGAAGGGTTTAAAAGAAACTCATAACTCCAGACCTCCCCCAATCCTTCCAAAGGTGAAAACACCCCACAATACCTCTGCCCTAACTTAAAGGACACTCAAAATTCCATTCCTTTTAGTATTTCTCAAATTTTGTACTTGAGTTCCTTACTTTCATGGTGGAAACACCCCTGAACAGCATTAGAACTTCACACCCCACTTATTTTATTCATTCTCTCGGCCTCCAAAGTATTCATACACCAAAATAATCATAGTACAAGCCAATACACTGAGCAAAAGGTTCAGAACAGTAGGTGGATTGGCTAATGTGTCATGGTGTTGCCCTCAAAACCCCTAACACAGAAAACAGAGCAGTAACCAAGTTTTTTGATCCCACACACACCAACGGTGGATTTAAACCTTCAGAATAGATGCAAAGAGAGTAAAACATATGAAATCAAGTATCCAAAGCCTCAAGTCATGATAGACTTGTATGGTCCTATGCAAGGCAAAGAAAATTCAAGAAAATAAATAAAACCAGTGATCAACGTTTTCAAATATATTTTGTTATTAGAAACTGAACAAAATCAACCCTCAACTCAGGGTATTATAGCAATATATCTTGATACCACCTTCCAACTACCCCTTGAGCCGATCAACCACCATAACCACCCTTTGTTAGACTTCTAAGATGGCAATTTGCCAATTTTTCTCTTAATTACCATTCATTCACAACTTGATTTTGCAAATACCACCTAACTGACCTATTAAGCCTTTTAAATACAATTGCAAGGTATTTACATAGCATATAGAAATATAGAGAGCAAATATAATAAATATTTTAACTAATGAATTGTAAAAAATGGACTTTTGTAGTTTATATTCATGTCATTGATTACATTGCATTGCACATCTTTCAAAGTCAAAGCATTACTTCACTTTGCATAACTAATAAGTAGATGCTGATACATGCCGAAAATTTAATTACAATATAGTTTGAACAAAGTCAACCTAAGCAGTTATGCTTCTTCACATTGCATAACTAATAACTAGGAGCAGTTGCCAATTGCATTTTCTTATCATGGCATTCTATGAGACCAAATTTCTTTGAGATATTTTTTCAAATAGTTCCTTCCTTGTCTATGTTACCACATTTTTCATACATGTCTACCAAAGCATCTTCTCAAACAGTTCACTGCCTTGTTGCTATGGCTAAAAGCCTAAAACAAGTGATTTTGAACAAACTATGGATGCTTCGAAAAATATATCAAAAGCATAATAGTAAGAAATAAATAGAGAAGGCGATGAACTGTTTGAAAAAATGCATCAAAAAAATTGCTTTGAAATGATAAATTTAGTTGTGCTTTCACTCTTCTTTAACATTGTATATCTGCTCCTTTTTATAACAAGAGATAAAAAAACGTAAAAACTTGTATAACAAGAGATAAAAACTATCTTTTTTGAAATCGAAAGGCATTTCCATAGCATAGAGATATAGAGAGAAAATAAAATAACGAGTTTAACTAATGAAATGTAGAAAATAGATTTTTGTAGTTTTTATTCATGCATTGCGCATCTTTCAAACTCAAAGCATCACTTCACATTGCATAATGAATAACTAGATGCTTATAGATGACAAAATTTCAATTACAATATAGCTTTTGACAAAGTCAACCTAAGCAGTTATGCAATTACTTCACATTGCATAACTAATAACTAGGAGCAACTGCCAATTGCTTTAGCTTGTCATGGCATTCCATGAGACCACATTTCTTTGAGGTATTTTTTCAAATAGTTCATTCCCTTGTCTATGCTATGAAATTTTTCATATATTTCTACCAAAGCATTTTATCAAATAGTTCATTGCCTTCTTGCTATGGCTAAAAGCCTAAAATAGATGCTTTCGAACAAGCTATGGATGCTTGGAAAAAATCTAGGAAAGCATAATAGTAAGCAACATCATAGACAAGCCATTGAAATTATTCAAAAAATGCCTCAAAGAAAAGTGGTCTCATGGTGATGGAATGCCATGACAAGCCATAGACAAGGCAGTGAATTGTTTGATAATATGCCTCAACTACTTGCATTTGACAACTTTTTCCTCGAGTGAAAATTCGCCACCATAGGAAAAAGCCTCTGAGATAGAAAAAACCGAGCAAGGTTATTGTAGAGGGGCCCAACGTGATCTCATAGGATCAAATTAGAATTTTCTAAGCATCATGATGTCCGAGTAATAGCATGTTGAAGTTCGTAGCCATTTTGCACTTTGGACCCTTAAGGGATCGATCTGGTTGAAAGTAGCTTAGAGCGATCCTGCATGTTTAGGTGCAAAAGAGGACCATTCCTAGCATAAACATACCCACCCAGATGCGTTGGAATAGTCTGTTTGGTCACACGAGCTACAAAATGAAAGTTGCACCACTTTGCAACTTTCAATTACTTGCATTTGACAACTTTTTCCCTGAATGAAAATTTGCCACCACAAGAAAAAGCCTTTGAGATAGCGAAAACTGAGAGAGGTTATTGTAGATGGGCCCAACATGATCTTTTAGGATCAGATGAGAAGTTTCTAAGCATCATGGTGTCCAAGTAATAGCATGTTGAAGTTCGCAGCCATTTTGCACTTTGGACCCTTAAGGGATCGATCCGGTTGAACATAGCTCGGAGTGATTCCGTGTGTTTAGGTGTGAAAGAGGACCATTCCTAGCGTAAATGTACCCACCTAGATGCATTGGAATAGTTTTTTTGGTCATATGAGCTGCAGAACAAAAGTTGCACCACTTTGCAACTTTCAACTACTTGCATTTGACAACTTTTTCCTCGAGTGAAAATTCGCCACCATAGGAAAAAGCCTCTGAGATAGCAAAAATCAAGAGAGGTTATTGTAGAAGGGCCCAACATGAACTCATAGGTTTAGATGAGAATTTTCTAAGCATCACAGTGTCCAAGTAATAGCATGCTGAATTTTGCATTCATTTTGCACTTTGGACCCTTAAGGGATCGATCCGGTTGAACGTAGCTCGAAGAGATTCCGCGTGTTTAGGTGTGAAAGAGGACCATTCCTAGCATAAAAGTACCCACCCAGATGCATTGGAATAATTTTTTTGGTCACACGAGTTGCAGAACGAAAGTTGCACCACTTTGCAACTTTCAACTACTTGCACTTGACAACTTTTTCCTCAAGTGAAAATTCGCCACCATAGGAAAAAGCCTCCAAGATAGAAAAAACCGAGAAAGGTTATTGTAGAGGGGCCCAACATGAACCTATAGGTTTAGACAAGAAGTTTCTAAGCATCACAGTGTCCGAGTAATAGCATGCTGAATTTCGCAGCCATTTTGCACTTTGGACCCTTAAGGGATCGATCCGGTTGAACCTAGCTCAGAGCGATTCCGCGTGTTTAGGTGTGAAAGAGGACCATTCCTAGCGTAAAAATACCCACCTGGATGCATTGGAATAGTTTGTTTGGTCACACGAGCTGCAGAATGAAAGTTGCACCACTTTGCAACTTTCAACTACTTGCATTTGACAACTTTTTCCTCGAGTGAAAATTCACCACCATAGGAAAAAGCCTCTGAGATAGAAAAACCTGAGAAAGGTTATTGTAGAGGGGACCAACGTGAACTCGTAGGTTCAAACAAAAAGTTTCTAAGCATCACGGTGTCTAAGTAATAGCATGTTGAATTTCGCAGCCATTTTGCACTTTGGACCCTTAAGGGATCGATTCGGTTGAACATAGCTCGGAGCGATTCCACGTGTTTAAGTGTGAAAGAGGACCATTCCTAGCATAAAAATACCCACCCGGACGTGTTGGAATAGTTTTTTTGGTCACACGAGCTGTAGAACAAAAGTTGCACCACTTTGCAACTTTCAACTACTTGCATTTGACAACTTTTTCCTCGAGTGAAAATTCGCCACCATAGGAAAAACCCTTCGAGATAGCGAAAACCGAGAAAGGTTATTGTAGAGGGGCCCAACATGAACTCGTAGGTTCAAAAAAATATTTCGTAATCACCACAATTTATGAGTAATACCTTGTCAAATATTGTTGCCCTTTTGCACTTTGCACCCTTAAGGGATCGAGTCGGTTGAACCATAGTAGTTGTTTTGTTGAATGTCATACCCTAAGGTATGTTAGAGATGACCTAGGTTGCATCGATTTCTCAGTGAGAGGCTTAACATAAAATGTGTAGCATATAAAAATCTGATAAATCTAGGAGATGGAAAAGAAAGAGAAGATTGACAACCAGAAAATGCACCAGCAACTGATGTTTCTCATACCACTAAACACTTGCACCAACAACCAATGTTGTTCTTTTCTTATATACTTTGACAAACTTTAGTATTACCTACAGTCACAATCAGAAAAGGATCAATGATAGTCATAAATGCATATGACATCAAGCAATAATCGTGAAAAAGCCTTATTGCAAGGTGTTGGTCCAAAAGAGTGATCAATAACATGGCTTTACAAATTTAATGTGCATACTTACAAATCAATCCAGGGAACCATCTGGGTCTGCTCTAGTCTTTATTGTGTTGATTATTGCCTCATGGTCAGACTCATGCACTTTCCACAAGTTCTTGTTCATGGGTTTACCCTTATATTTGATCAAATGAACATTGGTGGTGACAACAAGGTTCGAATACTGAAGAATTTTCTGATGCGTGTTGAAGTCCTCAAACAACCAAACTACAACATTCTTAACTGGATACCTTCGAAGCCATGTTCCAGTAACAACCACCAAACCTGTAGGATATTCTATGTTTTCTCCGTCTATAACTGGGGACTCCAATTTCTTTTTGGCCTTGATACAACAGCACAGGTAATAATTTGTACCCTCTTCATTGTCTTCATTTGCAATTACCGCATAAACATGCCCTGCATTGATATGTTCATCTTGTTAGATTTATTTACTGAGCAACATAATAAAACTTGTAAGTAAGATATATTACCTGGTTCTAGTAGGTCCGATACATGATCAAAGTCAATGGATGATTGCATCTCCATGATTTGTAGAGTTGTCGGGAGCCGATAAGTGTCAAGTGGGGTTAGACTTCTTACAGACCATTCATCAACCCACTTTGTTGACTCACAATCATTCCATGATTGAAGTGTACATGCATAACAAAAGCATGTCATCTTCCTTGTATGGATAGTCCATGTACCTACATTGGATCTTCTAAAAGAGTGTAGCTCACTCGATCCTGTTAGTGTACAACAATCCTCATATTTTGCAATGTTAGTATCATCTACTAAATGAAAAAATCTATGAACTAAAGAATCGCCTTCACTACCTGGACCCATTGAACCATTGCACCACTAGACAATTGATCTTGCATCTGTCAACTTTACACTGTTTGTGTACTTTAACTCTTCTCGTGCTAGGGCTCTTTTGATACATGCACCTGCTCCATCATGCTCCCCCTTTCCATGCCTGGCCTCTGAGAAGTTCCACATATTTTGAACACCACTAATCCTATGCATCTTGCTCAACCAGTAAAACATTTTGGCGTTCTTGAATTGTGATGTACAATTATCTGACCATATGATATGTTGACTAAATGGTATGCCCCTGCTAGCCAAATCGGCATAGAACATATGAAAGAAACATTGAACAAACTCTGTAGAATGTGTGCGATCATCATTGATGTAAAAGTGATACTCCCTCAATACTTTCCTATTTTCCTCTGTACTATCATTTGCATGAATGAATGCTATATGTACAAATATAGAAACCTGCACAGATTTGTAGTACTGTGATTGCACCTCGTTCTATGGTTGTAGTGTGTAGTTCTTAGCGAAGTCAACAACTAAAATGATATGACGAAGTGGAAATGTGTCCTTGCATAACTTAAACTGTGAGTCCAACCATTGTGCTCTGTGTGTATGCATTGCATAATCATAAACCACCCGGTCATGAAAAATGCCCATAAACTGATACACTGGAATCTTATCACTAACCAATTCACACTTCTTTGCTTCTTTCCCATCTTTCAGACTGTATGCCACTGTCGTATATTTTCCAAATTCCACAATTTTATCTCCAATTGTGTGTGTACTAGCCATGTGTTGGCAAATTGGAAAATTTTGCATGCCACCACAATGATCACATGTTCCATCCAAACATGATTTTTTGTAAAAAAAATGACCATCCTCTCTTTCACATAAAATGGAAGATAAAAATTTCCTTGACGATTTAGGTGGAGGCATTATGTTACATTCCTGCAAAACATTGTCAGTATGCATATCTACACATATACATCGATAAACATCATAATGGTTAGAAAACTCAATATGAACCCTACAACAACAAGTAGTGTGTGTGTGATTTCTTTTGACATAAAAAGGCTTTACCATTTCAAAATAGCTTTGACATATTTTAATTTCAAGAAAGTTTTGTACAAAATCAGCAAAAAATTGGGTTTGAGTGGTATCCAAATAATGCATTGGATGTGGCTCACGGTTTATACTACCAATTATCCTTCTTACAAAATCTCTTTGATTAGAAGAGGTCCTTGTGTTATCATTCCAATAATTCACAATTAAAGATCTCAAGCCTTGAGCAATTCTTGTGTCTTTTTGTGGCACTCTACTCGAAAATGCCCATAACTCATTGCTATTTGGATCCTCCACTCTTTCACGCCTTCCTTTGGCTCTCATTAGAGATGATCTACTTATTTTCAAAGACTTATTGCCTTTGTAAGGTTCACCTTGTTCCTTGTTTGACTGCTTAATAGTGTTGTTGTCATCACACGTCATGTGGCACAACTATACTTCGTGCGTGAGGTGGAACCCATGCTCTCGTATGCACTCATCAAGTTCCTTACAATGGAATTTTCACTTGAGTCATTCAAAACTCTTAGCCCAAGAGCCTTCATGGTGGGCCTAAATTTGAGTTTCCTCATCATTTCAACAAATAGTTGGCATCTTCCACCCTCACTTAGCTTCGCAAAAAACAAACTCCATATCCTTTCTACATATCTTTGACATGTACATTTTGGAATCTTATTAGGCATCCATTTCAAAACATTGGAATCAATATCAATCAAAAATGTAGGTTTTCTATGTAAAACTCTAGGAGGAGTTCTCAAATGTAAATTTGTGTCAATATTGGGAAGGTCAAAAACATCAGGGATAGATCGTGTACCTTCAATTGGAGGTGCAATTGATGACATACCTTGAGATTGACATGTAAACGATGTTGTACCTCCTGTGAACCCCTAATCCTGCAAGTGCATAAAGACGTCAAACATTGTTAGTGTTAGATCAAAATGCATGCAAAGATTGAAGAATTCTCCATGAAATCCACCTATTTAAGCTAAAATTAGGAAAATGAAGAACATAAAGCAAGAAACTTAAACTAAATCCTAATTAAGCCAATAAGTTGATGATCTTATGGGGGAATTGGTTCCAATGATGTGTTGCAATTGGCCCTTTCCCAATTCCTATGATTGCAATGTGGATTGATGAAGAAATGGTCAAATCTCCAAAGAGATTTGAGCATAACCTTGGTGCAAATGTGAAAATGAGAGGAGTGTATGGATGAAATGAGCAAAATTAGTTCTCACTTGAAGAGAGTAACTTTGCATGTAAATTGTGGATGAAGATTAAGGAGAAGGGTCTTCAATTTATAGACTTCTATTTGGAAGAAGTGAGCAAGATTAAGAAATGTGGGACAAAAGATAATCCAATGGCATTGTGCCACTTGTCCACATGTGGTTGGATGAGGAATGAGCACATTTTGGCCAAAGTGCCAATAAATGCAATTAGGTGGCATTTCAAATTTGAGAAATGACTTGTTGAAGAGGGAAAAGAAATGAAGTTAATGTCACTTGGCTCAAGATCAAGGACATATAAGAGGCTTTAAATGCCTTGTTGGAAGGACCAAGTCCACTTGGCCTTTTTGAATTCAAAAGAGGAATATTCTCTTTTTGATGCCTTGTGAGGGAAAATAGAAGAAATAATAAATCAAAGTAATTGATTTATTGTGCAAGTTGCATTCTCTAGAGGATTTCAGGGATTGATATTAATTTAATCAAGGATTTGATTAACTTAATGAATAATTAGGTGATGTGACAATTTAGACTTAGGTTTGTGAATTGATTTAAGTCAATAATTGAGAGGAAATGGTTTATCAAATAAAAGATTTGATTTATCTAATCAAAGAGGAATATGTTAGATTAAATCAAATGAGGTTTAATTTATTTAATTTAATATGAGAACTTTAGAGAATTTAATTAAATAAAATGATTTATTTAATTAAACAGGGATGCAATGGTTAATTAAATTAATTGATTAATTTAATCATTGAAAGGAGAAGACTTAATCCAATAAATAATGATTTATCAAATTAAGGGATAGAATGTAATGAAATGCTGAGAATGTGATTTAGGAGGAAATGTTGTTTAGTAAATCGGGATCAGGTGTGCCAAAATGAATTTGCACTTTTTCCATGTCTACATTTTGCCCCTCTTTGAAGCAATGTACCTGTTGCATTGATTCAAAGAATAAACTGTTGTGATCAAAGTTTGAAAATTTCCTAATTTTTAGATGCCCCACTGCTGCCCTAGCGGATGGATATTGCCCCCTCGAGAGATCGAGCGAAAATTTTGGATTTTTGGATGATCTCGCGAAAAAGATGACAAGGCGCCCGATAGGCCAAAAGTGCCCCAAAATGTCAGAAAAATGCATTAAAATGCCAAAAAGGATGCATAATGACTCTCAGTTGGATGAAAACAGGTTTGGGGGACCAAAACCCTAGCTACAAGGTCAAATTAGGTCAAAAAACCCTAATTTTTAGGCTTAAATAGACCTTGAGGGGTCATTTTCAAATCATTTTGCAATCTTAGCCTTTAGAAAATTTAATATTTTAGCTCTGAGTCTCGGTGGAAATGGCACAACGACAGCTTCCCAGGCACATAACAGAGAGGGTTCGAACACATCAGCGGCCAGTCGACGCAGGACCCATGGTATGTACCCCTATCCAACTTTTAATTTTATCATTTTACGTGCATTAAATAGGGTTAAGGTCTTGCACAAAATGCGCAGTGCCATATGGCACTGCGGAAAGTGTCTTATCGCAACCGCGCGGTCCTGTATTGCACCGCATATGCAAAGTGCACCGCGTGGGCCACTTTGCAAATTAGCATTTAGTTACTTAAAAGTCCACCGCATGTCCCTATTCCACCGCGCGACGTAGTTAGGAATTTAGGGTTTGCGCCAAACAGGACCGCATATGAAAAGTACACCGCGCGGGTCACTTTGCGATCGCTAAAATGGAAAACTCCATTGTGGTAGTGCAGTTTGGAACTTTCCAAACTGTGCCGCACTCGCAAATAGTGCCGCACTTGCCAGTTTAGGACAGATTTTGACTTTGAAAATTTATTTTTCTGACACGACGACCTTCCTTGCGCAGGAGGAGCCTGGTGTACTTTATTCACAGGAGCATTGATGGCCAGTGCTTAGCAGATTAGGGGTTATGCCTGAGTTGGTCCAGGAGCACCTTGGTGCCATTAGTCTTTGGTACATTGCGTACGCCCCTCCTGTTCGAGCTCACCTAGGCATGCTTATAGCTCTGGCGGAGTGATGGCATAGCGAGACCTCCTCCTTCCATCTTCCTACTGGCGAGGCCACTATCACCCTCGAGGATGTATGGCGCATTCTCCAATTGCCCATTCATGGGACCTGAGTCATCTATGATCCGGATGCTGGCAGAGAGGCCTATTACGGGGTGATGCAGATGGATGTTATTGAGTTTTGCGATGGTCAGATCAACCTAGAGCTTTATCGCAACCGCATGCACATGTACTGACTGATTATTGCTGCTATTATCTCAAGCCTTGTAGTACCTGATTGGCGGGGCTGATATTTCAATCCACGATGGGGACTAACATGGGATCAAATGGTTCATCAGAGGGAGTGCTTCACTTGGGAACCAGTACTACTGGCGTCCCTTTATAGGGACCTTCATGAGTTTGTCTACTTGAAGAACAGGTCCATCAAGGCAAGAGGTACCCTACTGCACATCTGGGGATGGGAGAGGATCTCGGTGCTTTGCCCAGATATCACACCAGTTCCCTTGGAGATGGATGATCCCCTTGTTTGGCAGTATGGCGAGGCATTGATGCACTTTTCCTTCACTGGCGTAGGTGGTATTCCGCACTGGCGGCGAGTTATCGATGATATGAGAGAGTTCATCTGGAGACCGTGGATGGGTGTTGGTCCGTGGCGAGATGATGATCAACAGCTCTTCTTTGCTCGGTAGGAAAAATTGATGCAGGGCCGAGAGCACACTATGATTGAGAGATATCTTCCAGATAGGGTTGCTCATTAGTTCGGGGAGGTACAGGACAGGCTCGATGACCAATATGTGGCCATCTTTGCACGTACTACTAGGGAGTCAGCATGGGGCCAGCCCATCCCGGCAGCTGAGGCGGTGTCCTCATTTAGGTAGTTAGTGGCTCGACCATGGCCATATGATCAAGTGTTGGCAGATGCGGGGGTCACTCCAGCTCACAGGGTCTAGTTTAGACCTCCACCCAGATTGACAGTTATGAGTGCAGTTGTTCCACAATGCAGACGCAGGGGTCAAACAGCTGGTAGAGGGTGGGGCAGAGGATGAGGTGAGGCACCTCCTCATCAGACACCTCCCAGAGATGGGGCACAGCAGTCACCTATTTGAGCAGGGGATCAGGATGGTCAGCCGAGGGTAGATCCTTAGCAGCAGCCAGCAGGACAGCCCGATCACAGAGATGTGCTGATTCAGCAGCTATCGGGGTAGGTACAGGTTTTGACCACGAAGAGAGATCAGGCACGATCCGAGAGGGATCAGGGGATGGGCCGGAGGAGGTAGTTAGAGAGTGTAGCATCCTCATCCCGGGGCCGATCGATCAATATCTGAGATTATAGAGAGGCCGAGTACTATCGGCACCATTAACGCCAGGTAGTACCATCAGACCGCAGAGTGCCAGACTTTTCCCAGCAGACAGGGAGGCGACTAGCAGAGGAACATGGTGAGAGACAAGATGGGGAGGGCAGCAGCCAGCAGGGCCCACCCCCCTTTTGATCACAGGACAGATTTGCTTCATTTTTGATATACGGGCTGTAGTATTTTGGCCTTATTGTATTATGTATCCAATGGACACCTGATCCGATTTTGTATCATAACAGTGATATTTTGATGATATACATGAGATGATTTGCCCTTTTATGATATGTATGGTGCATATGTATGGTATGCAAATGTATGTTTATGCAAATGTATGATGCTATGAGATGTTTCCGTTTTTTATGCTTATGTGATGTATGTAATGGATGCATTTCTTTTTGTATATTTTTCATTCTTTATGGATGTAATGTATGATGGTGTAATGATATGCAAATGGAAATGGATGCAACTGATGATGTATGCATAATGATTATGTATGATGTAATGTTGTGCTTAAGATATTTCAGAATAACTACTTTATTTTATTCTTCGTATCTTAAGATAATGATATGATAATTATATAATGCCATGATAATGATATGATGCTAATGATTGTGTGGATGCAGGGTGTATGCATGGGAAATGCTTTTGATTACTATTTATGATACCATGTTAGTATGGGAAGAAGACAGAAGAATTGCAGAGTTAATGAGTTAGTCATGATGATGATGATTTGCATTGCTAGGAATTAGGATTTTCAAAGGGTCAATTGCATTATGTTTGATAACACACATAGGTACGATGCATCAAGGTATAAAGAACCAGGATGGCGTGGTACCTAGTGTGATGGAATTTGACTTAAAAATCAGATAGGAATATCCTTGCTCACACTTAACATACACACCTCATTCAGGGTGTAGTTCGGACATTCTAAACATCTCGGACCAAAACACAAAAAAGCAAGCTTTCCTATGTGGTCAACAAGACATCTAAAACATCCTCTCCACAAACCAAACAAAGCATATATGACTAAGTTATTTTACAAGAATATCTAGCAAGCACAACAGATAAAAAGATAATGATCATTGCCCCATTCCTTTCTCTCTAAACCTTTTTTTTTTAGGCATCATCGAGAGGTCCTTGGAATGAGCGCAAAATAAGATAAGTCAAAAAGACCAAGATAAAGTAAACAAACTAGTTAATGTTCTTCATACCGCTAGCCAAGACTAAACTATTGTGAGGTACCTGATGCTTATGTCCATTGTAGGATAGCTTCATCCTAGGACATGTTGTGATTAGGGTTTTGGTAGGACTGATTGGGTGATAAGCTATTGATACTCCGAGTTGACCAACTTGCTTGCTTACTGTCCTAGACTCAAGATTTTGACAATTAGGTGTTCACTTTATAACCTGCTAGACTTGCTTCTGACCAACTTACCAAAGGATGAAGGCAATGATTGATTTATTATGAGTGATGACACTCGCGGGTGAAAGCAAGATGAAATGGATGTACCATCTTGGTTTTTTTAGATATTTTGAGGTTGTTTTTGGTATTTTGACATTTTTCAATGTTTTTGGATTTTGAGATTTTAAGACGAACAAACTAACTTAAAGACCTATCCTAGGGGTCTCGGGAGCTAATCCATAGATTAGCCTTGCCTACGTTATACACGTAGAGACCATGTAGTTCGACTGACGATGGACTGACTCGATGACAAGATGGACAAATGGGTTGCCACTTTATTACTTAAAGGATTGACTTAAGATGTAGACTAGATGGGCAAACGGATTGCGAATGCGATGGATGCCTAAGGACTGACCCTAAATATCTCGGGGGATGATCAAAGATCAACCTTTCCTACGTTATATACGTAGAGACGACGTAGTTCGACAAGGTGAAAGACTAACAAGACTAAATAATGAAATTTTTGAAGATTTTCTGATATTTCGACATTTTTTGGATTTTTTGATGATTTTGGATGTTTTTGATTTTCAGATGAATTTTGAATGTTTTTAGATTTTGCATGAATTTGAAGAAGATTACAAGAATATACATGAATCCGATCCGATGCATGTGGGAACCTGCCCCCAACGTGGTGTGATAGACTACTTCAACGAAGGTAGGACAAACTGACCTTAGGAAATGTCAAGTAGTACTATGGTGAAATATGACATAGACACCAACTCAGGCTATGATATAGATGCGAACGGATGGGTGGATGGAGAATTAGTGGAGTGTGATGGAATGGATGCGTGAGTCTTGTAAATCCTGGTAGATAGAGAGTGTTTTATTTACACTTGACACCTGTTTGCCAGGTTTTCACCAAGGTACTTGTCCAAAGCGCCACCGAAGTGGTTTTCACTAGAGAATGAAAAAAAAAAATCTTTACTATTTTCAATCCTTTTTCTGATTTTTTTTTTGGATTTTTATATTTTTTTGATTTTTTTTTGCTGTCACCAAGATGCCTGTTTACCAGGTTTTCATCAAGGTAACCATTTTTTCAGGACTTTTTCCGATTGTTTTTGTATTTTTTGGTTTCATACCTTACAAGTTCTTAGGCATAAAACTTATTGAGGTGAGAGCTATTCAGAGGCTCCTGCAAAGGCTCGCCTTCTGGTGTTGACAACTGATATGCTCCTAATTTGTAGCTCACAGTGATGATGAAGGGTCTTAGCCAGTTGGGTTCAAATTTTCCCTTACTATCTAGATTTGGTACATTCTTTTGATTTTCTTTTAACAAAAGGTCACCAACTTGGAAGGCGCGTTGCCTGATCTTCTTGTTGTAGTTTCTTTTCCGGCGATTCTAGTAGACCTGTAGATGATTCAGGGCATGCATTCACCGTTCATCTAGTAATTCCAGCTCATTTAGTCTTGTAACCCTGTATTCCTCATCTGTGATGAGGTTTTGTAGTGATATCCTCAGCGACGGGAGCTCGATCTCAATGGGCAGAATGGCTTATGATCCGTAGACCAGGGAGAATGGGGTGGTGCCTATTGGCATGCGGATGCTAGTGTGGTATACCCATAAGGTGGGATTTAGCTGCAGATGCCAGTCACGACTAGAGTCATTGACTGTTTTCTTGAGAATTTTTAGAATGGTTTTATTCGTAGCTTTTGCTTGGCCATTGCCTTGTGGATAGTATGGGGTGGAAAAACGGTGTTGGATTTAAAAATTTTCACACAAATCACAGACATCCTGATTCTTGAAAGGTGTCCCATTATCAGAGATAATGGATTGGGGAACATCGTATCAGCAAATAAGGTAGTTTATGATGAACTTGGATATTTATTTTCCTGTGATGTAGGTCATATGGATTGCTTCGACCCACTTTGTGAAATATTCAGTGGCGGTGATAATGAATTTGTGGCCATTGGATGAGGTGGGTGAGATTTTACCAATGAGATCGAGCCCCCACTGTGAAAAGGGCCATGGTGTTACGATAGGATGTAACCCTTGAGCTGGTGCATGAATAAGGTCTCCATGTTGTTGGCACTGTAGACACTTTCTGAAAAAGTCATGTGCCTCTCTCTCCATTGTTGGCCAATAGTACCCGGTTCTCAGCAACTTCTTAGCCAAGGTCATACCACTTGAGTGTGAACCACACGTGCCATTGTGTACCTCATTCAAAGCAATCAAGGCCTCCTTAAGTGTTAAACAACGTAGCAAGGTTCCATTGACACTTCTACGGAAGAGGGTTTCTCCTAGGATGACGAATCGTAAGGACCTTTTGACAAAGGTTCGTTTGAGGTTCGGGGTAATGTCGGCTAGGAGGATTCCTAATCTCAGATAGGTGAATATGTCATGGTACCAAAGATCACCGGGACCAATGAGTTCGCATGCATATTTTGACTCTGGTACCTAGAATGTGGGTACGAGAAGCTGCTCTACAAGGAATTCATGTTTCGAGACATTGCAAGGGATATCTAGCAAGGATCCGATTATTGCCATTGCATCCGCTGCTCTATTGTTTTCCCTTGGTATCTGCTCAAAAGTGATGTCAATGAATGATTCCTTGAGTCCTTCTACCACCTTTTTGTAAGGCGTAAGTTTATCATCCTTAGTTTGGTATTCACCGTTGACTTGGTTGATGATAAGCTGCGAGTCCCCATAGACTTTTAGTGCCATTATTCACCATTGTGATGCAATCTTGAGACCTATGGTTAAAGCCTCATACTCTACAATATTGTTGGTATAGGGGAATGCTAATTTGTAGGATCTCGGTATGCAGTCTCCTTGTGGGGTAATAAAGAACACGCCAGCTCCTGATCCATGTTGTGTGTGGGAGCCATCAAAGTACAATTTCCAGTGGTCAGTTGTACCGAGATTAAAAAGGGACTCATTCGAGAACTCCGATATGAGTGGGTTATCTGTGTAGAGGGGAGCTTCTGCTAGCAGATTTGCAATGAATTATCCCTTGATCACCTTTCATTCTACATATTTGATATCATGCTTTGATAGTATCATCACCTATTTAGCCATTCTACCCATAAGCATTGCTTTTGACAATAGATATTTGAGGGGGTCTATTTTGGCAATCAACTTGATCTGATGAGCTAGCATGTAGTGTCTTAATTTCTGGGTGGCAAACACTACTACTAGGCACACTTTCTTGATTGATGTATAGTTGAGCTCATGCCCCACCATTGTTTAGCTGATATAGTAAATGGCTCACTTGGTTCCCTTTTCATCATGTTGAGCTAACAGGGCACCAAGGGCGGCTATTGTTGCTGAGATGTACAGAATCAAAGATTTCCCTACGATTGGTGGCATCAACATAGGAGGTGTAAGTAAATATTCCTTGATTTTATTAAATGCTTGTTTGCACTTGTCATCCCATCTGAATGCTACTCCCTTGTGAAGTAGGTGTGAGTAGGCGATTTGTTTATCTGCTAGTTGTGCTATGAATCTACGGATGGACTGGAGTCTACCTTGCAATCCTCTGAGTTGTTTTAGTGTTCTCGGTGCTTCCATTTCAAGGATTGCTTTTACTTTTGTAGGGTCCACCTCTATTCCCCTCATTGAAACTATGTACCCCAACAATTTTCCTGATTGCACCCCAAAGACACACTTCTTTGGGTTGAGCCTAACCTTGTATTGTTCTATCCTGTCAAGGATTGCACTTAGAGTTGCTATATGATCTTGTCTTTTCCTTGACTTAGCCAATATGTCATCCACATAGTCTTCAACCATTTTGTGGATCATGTCATGGAAGATCAACGTCACGGCCCTTTGGTATGTCGCTCCTGCATTCTTCAATCCAAACGGCATCACATTCCAGCAGTAGGTGCCCCAAGGACATGTGAAGGTTGTTTTGTGCTGGTCCTCCTTAACTATCATGATCTGATTGTACCCCGAGAAACCATCCATTAGTGATAGCATCTCATGTCCGGCTGTCATATCCACTATCATGTCGATGTTGGGTAGTTGAAAGTCATCCTTAGGACATGCTTTGTTTAGGTCTCTAAAATCGGTGCAGATGCGGATGCCCCCTTTCGGTTTTGAGATTGGTACAAGATTTGATACCCATTCTGTATAGTCGATCAGGCATATGAAGCCAACATCCAGAAGTTTTTGTAGCTCAATTTTGACGAGCAAGGCTATTTGTGGGTGCATCTTCCTTAGCTTTTGTCTGACTGGTTTTGCTCCAGGGTACATAGCCAAATGATGAACTACAACCTCGAGGTCCAATCCTGGCATGTCAGCATATGTCCATGCAAAGCTTACCTTTCTTTCTTTCAAAAATGCTGCTAATAGTTCATGTTCCTCTGGTAGGAGAGATTCAGCATAGAAGGTGATTTGTGGTTCTGTCTCCGTTCCCAAATTAACAGGGTTGCACTGTTCTGCTAGAACTGTTGACTTCTCCTGATGTAGGGCAGTAGGGGGGAGATTGAATCCTTCATCCTCCAGTGCCTCAGGGAGGTTTTCACCGTTGGATGCGTCCTTTATTTTTACTATTTTATGGTTAGAGAGTGCCACGGTGTGGTTTTCACTCAATAACTCTGAGCTTATTCTGGATATTTTCCTTTTGCGACTGAAGGACTCAATCGTCTTCCCATAGTATGCCTTGGTGTCTAAAGTGATATCAAATCCTACCTTGTGATCTCCACATGGAACGGTATCCCTTAGTCCCATGAATTTCAAGAGCGCCTCATCATTTTCGAATGAGTCTAAAATCGGCGGTCCTCGTTCGTTGTGATCGATGAGTTGGGGGTATACTAAGGTGATTCGGTTTGGTTGGTTTGACTCGGCTGTGGAGGTACTTATCATTAACAAGGTGGAATCTTCAAAAATTCTAGTAAGGTCGGCTATGGTATCATCATCGTCACTACTAGGAACATTAGTGACGTCAAAGGTGTAACTATCGAGTGGGATACCTAGGCAAACGGGTGGTCTAGGAGTGTTTGTTGTTTCCTGAGGAGAAAGCCTGGCTGCCCTACTAGGAACACTTTTGCCATGCATGGTTATACTCAGAGGAGTACAGTCGAGGCCAAGGTTTCGCATTCTTCTCTCTGCAATGATGGGCTCCAAACGTCCATCACTATTCTTTCCAAGGCTTTCATTTCTATTGTAGCCCATGCCATACATCATTTGTAGTCCTCTGTTTGTCTCATCCATGGGTAAGGTAGGGGTGGGTCCTTCATCTTGGTATAATGTGTTTGAGATGTCCTCCTCATCCACATTTTCTCGACTGAGATCCCCCCAGCGATGGAATCTAGAAGGTTCTGCCTTGACAATATGGACAGGTGTGTCGGCTGGATAAGGTTGTCCATATGACCTAGGAGATTGTGGTAACTCTCCTACAACAAATGCATTTCTTCTCATTCTGTAGTCACCGCATCCATTGTCCTAGATCATGTTTTTTATTTCAGATATGTCTGGGATGGCGGTTGTCTCTGTCACAGAAGTGGAGGCGAGGTTAGCTGGGTCAATATATGAAGTAGATGGTCCTTCATCATTTCTGGGTACTTGAGGGATCTTATCAAACTTGGCTTCCAAGTTCTTGCAGTAGGCAAAAGGTTTTGGATCCCCATATATGGTGACTTCCTCATTTTGGTGTGAGAACTTGATGCATTGGTGATAAGTAGAGGCCACCGCTTTCATTCCATGGATCCACGGGCGTCCAAGGAGGATATTATAAGGTAGGTCGAGGTCGAGGACCTGACAGGTGGTTTCCATAGTCATTGGTCCCACTTGAATGGGGATTTTGATAGTGCCCTGGGACACTCTTTCTTGGTCATCATATGCCCTTATTGTGATGCTTTTGTTCTTATTCATGGAATCCTATGCGAATCCCAATTTCTTTATGAGTTTTAGAGAACAAATATTAAGGCTTACACCTCCATCTACCAGGACTCTTTTGACTTTCTTTTTGTGGATTAGGACCTGGAGGTGGAGTGCACGGTTATGAGATGGTTGTGGAGGGAAATATTGATCCGAAAATGTAATGAGATTTGGGGTAACGATGTTACCCACCATAGCCTGAAATTGCTATGTATCAAGGGTGGCAACGATGGTAGACGCATCTAGTGCTTCATCAAGGATCTTCCTATGGGTGGCGGAGATTTTCAATAGTTCCATGATGGAAATTTGGGCGAGTGTTCTTTTCAGCTGGTCTATGACATTGTAGTCATAGGGAATGGCCTTCATATTAGAAATGGGGGTCTTAGCAGGTGCCCCGGCGATGGTGACCTTTCTGCCTCGTGTGGTGACTCCACAGTCATTGTTGGCTCCCTTGATATTTATGACGGTGACCATTTCGTCAATGCATCCAACTATCTCCTCGTATATTAGATTAGCAGTAGCATACTTTTGCTTGCCCTTATTATTTCCTTGGTTATTTCCTTGATTGTTCCCTTGGTTATGGTTTGGCATCGGATTCGTGTATATCTTCAGGTCTTGGTTTCTGGCCAGCTGCTCGATGTTGATGATTTTATCCTCAATGAGGTCTTGGATGATGTTTTTGAGTCTCATGCAATTAGCAGTGGTGTGTCCTTTGACTTTTTGAAAGTCACAAAGGAGGTTTTCATTGTACCACGACAACTTGGTTATGGGTTTCGTGTACTGTTCGGAGTTAGAGATTTTGATGAGGTTCTCTTTGACCAATTTTTTCATTATGGACTCAATTGATTCTCCAAGAGCTGTGAATTTCCACTTGGGAGGATACTTGTTGCGGGGAGGTGGTCCTCCTTGATTTCCCACATTATTGACTTGATTGGTGGAAGATGGTTGTGGTTGTGCTACTACCGCATTAGTCTACACATTGTCGCAATTATGATTTTGCGGTTGATGGTAGGATTAGACGTTCTGCTTAGGCGCACTGATGACCACTTTATCATCTACCACGCCGTCATTCATGATATTTTTATTCCTCGACCATGTTCGAGGTTTATCATTATAGTTGTTAGACGGGCGGTTGTCCTGCGGTGGGGTGAATGTTGGTGCACCTCCTCGCGCAATAAGGGCTCTCTCAATATTGAGCGCCTTTGGGATTAGTTGATCATATGAAGTGATGCATTGCATTTTTAAGTAGAACACCAAGTGTTCATCCAGATTCGCTATGATGGTACAAACTTGTTGTTCTTCTGGCATGGTCCATTTGCTCTGGTTGGCCTTGGATCGCCACCTTTGCAAAAATGATGCGAAAAGCTCCCCTTTTGCTTGTTTTAGTGCTGATAGTTCTTCCAAACTAACATCCACACCCATATTGAAGGCATAATTCTTAAGGAAAGCTTCTACGAATTCGTCGAATGTTTTAATGCCCGTGGGTAGGCAAGAAAACCATTCCATGGCTGGACCAGTGAGGCTTCGGGGGAATAGCTGCATTAGATATGTGTCATCATATGCGACTTCCATGCAATCCACCTGAAATTCCCTGACGTGGTTTTCAGGGTTACCCATTCCATTGTACTTGTCAAATTTGGGGATCTTGAATCCCTTTGGGAATGGTATCATGGTGAGGCTTTTGTCAAAAGGGTAAGGGCACAAGTTGCCTAGTGTTCTCGTGGTTTTTCGTACTTGTAAGTCCAACACTTGCTGCGAAAGTAGTTTGATTTGTGTTGCGACATCTTTGCTCGAATCGGGAGGTGGGATGAACGTGGTTTGAGGTGTTTGAGGTATTTGATGGGTGGGAAGAGTACTTGTGGGCATTTGCTGCAAGCTCTAATGTGTGTTCAAGGCTTGTTGATATGCTTGCATTTGTGTCAACAATGCTTGTTGTTGATCTTGCTGCTGTTGTTCCAGTAACGCTTGTTGTTGTTCTATCTACTATTATTCCCATGAGGCCTGTTGTTGGTCAATTTGTTGTTGTGCTAACAAGGCTTGCTACTGGTCTAGTTGTTGTTGTGCCAATAAATCTTGTTGTTGGTCGAGCTGTTGTTGTGCCAACAAAGCTTGTTGTTTGGCTTGTTGTTGTGCCTGAAAGTCTTGTAGGGCTTGTTGGTATGCTTGTAGATGAATTACTTGCATTTGCGCTTGGTATTGTGCTTGGGATTGAGCTAGGGCTTGTGCTTGTGCTTGTGCTTGTGCTTGCGCTTGTGCTTGCGCTTGAGCTTGTGCCTGTGCTTGCGCTTGAGCTTGTGCCTGTGCTTGCACTTGAGCTTGTGCCTACGCTTGTGCTAGGCCTTGTGCTTGTGCTAGGGCTTGTGCTTGAGCTTGTGCTTGTGCTTGCGCTTAAGCTTGTGCCTACACTTGTGTTGGGGCTTGTGCTTGAGCTTGCGCTTGTGCTTGTTGTTGTTGCTTGAGTACTCTTTGTTGATTGGCCTTTTGAAGGGTCTGGATTAGGTTGGTAAATGAATTTGTCGTGTTGGCTTTTGGTGGGATTGGTGGTGGAATGGGAATCGTGCCAACCGTTGTGGTGGGCGAGGGGGTTATGGTAGTGGTTGGGACTTGGGTTGTTGGAGGTGTGGTCAAAATGTTTGGTCCTTGAAAAGGCACGTTTTGGGATATTTGAGGACCAACTTATGTACTTGTGGGAGAGGTGTGAATGGTTGTGATTGGTTGTTGCGATGCCGCGGGAAAAATAGGAGAACTTGACGCAAGGTTCATGTTGCCCGAATCCAAGAAGCTATTGATGCTTAGGGGGGGAAACCCACTCCAAGGGGTGATGTGGTTGTGAATGAGGATGGGGGTAAAAGTGGTAGGCTACCCTGGAAAGAGAATGGATCCACGACTTCGGTTGCTCTACATAAATCATCTTCTACTTGTGGTAGAGAACTTGATATGTTTAACTGATATGCTGGTGTGGCATGAAATGAAGATGGACCGACGGGATTATGGAATGTGAGTGGCATGTATGGATGTAATGGATTTTCCAGAATGCAATTATCCGGTGTGGTGTTGGTAGCCACCTCTTTGTTGGCCACTAGGCGATGCTTTTGAAACTCTCGAAACATGGCACTCCCAGTGTTCGCATTTGGTGAGGTTGGTGTGGTGACCAAGGTGGTGTGAGGTATTTCTTGATTGAAATTTGATGATGGGGAGGCATTTGTAAAGAACATGTCTGTACTAGTGCTTATGCCAAGGTCAGGAGGGAACTGGACCCCTCCTCTTGCCAATGTGTTAAGGTACTTGAACATGGCACTAACAACTTGGTGGTTCTCTGGGTCTTGAACCATTTTCATCATTTTGGATTATGTCATCCCCATGTCTTCGTTTGTGATGCTTTCCTCATGGCTCTCCTCTTGAGGATTTTGTGATGTGAGAGGAGAGTTACTTGGGGGATTGCTTGATCCCACAAGGTTTACTTCAGAGGTTAACTGACTCAAAGAAGTTGATATTTCATTAATATTCTTCATGTTCTTCTTGTATTGAGATGTTGTTTGAACCATAAAAAATAGGGATCATTTGATCCTCACCTTTTAGGCCCAAAAAGAGAAGAACTAGGGAAGCTAAGAGATTAAAGATGATGGAATTAGTGATGGGATAAACGGATGAGATGAATGGATGAAACCTTTTGGAGAACCTTTGAAGGGGTATGCTAAACTGTTAGGACTTGGGTTGGTTGTGATAATTTGGCTATATGCGTTAAGCCAAATAGGATTTTAAGTGAAGCTGTATTCCCTAGGAAGTTGTGTTATCCTAGGGGAACTTACACAAGTTGATGAATTGGCTAGTTGTGTTAAGCCAATGTGATTTGTGAACTAGTGAACCTTAGGAAACTGTATTCTCCTAAAGGTAAATTTGTCCAAGGGATTTGACTATTTTGTCTAAATGTGTTAAGGCAAAATAGGATGATGTTGATTTAGTCCTCTTAGTTTAGCATGAAAGATTTTAAGGTTCTCAAAAAAGCTTGATGATGGGATGAATTTGGGTCTTGATGAAAAAAGATGGATGGGGATGACTCTTTGATTCTAGACTTGACCCTAGACACAACTCTTTCTACTCAGTATTGAAGAACACGCTAGACTTCCTATGGGAGAAAAGTAAACCTCTCAAAAATTTTGGGATTTTGTTGGCAATAAAATGCATACAATGTGGGGTTATTCCCTGAGGCCTTTTTGTAAAATTTATATACAAGTCTCTCTCTTACTTCAAGGAGCATCTCAAGGCGTTGTTCATGGATTTTTAGGCTAACTTTCTTGAACTTGGGCTTTGGGATTTTGATCTTGTGGGAAATCATTGGAAACAACACACATGAAGTTCAATTTATCTCTTCATCTTGGTTTAATGAAATTCTTTTTATCCAAGACACCTGTTTGCTTAGGTTTCAAACTATATGTCTAGTGTCCCACTTTCTTTCTCATCCCACAAGATTCATCATGTGGAAATCAAAAAAAAATGGGGCAAGAGTTCCCTATGTTTAACCTTATTGAAGACAAATGATGATAGAATCTAAACACTTAGAAACCTCTAAGGATCAAATCCCTAGGGAAGCAAGAGTGCTCAAATTCGTCAAAAGGTATTTGTCTCTTCAAAGGGGTTTGAAATTTTGAAGGTCTTTGTGAATGTTTGTTTTTAAATGTTTTCAAGATCAAGCAATGTATTTCTTCCCTAACTCTTTTACAATCCTAGGATGATGAGGCAATATCTTGTTGGGTTCCCACTTGGATAAATCCAGGTGCGCATATCTTGTGCGAATGGCTAAATGCTTGACCACACTAGCTCCCCTCCATGACACTCACTTATTCGGATCAGCCAAGCATTAGTACCCATGAATCTCCCATGGCATACTTTCCATTTCCACAACAAGACCGCATGTATAACGTGGGGTGGCTTCAAAGGACATGACCTTTTCCACCAACAAGATAGACAAGGTTTTGGCTTTTTTCTAAACAAAGGATTCTAATTTGGGCATTCCATTCATGGGGGATTATCCAACATCGGCGAGAGTCCATTGTTGTCCATCTCGTCAGAATAATCCTCGTGATATTGGCCTTTGTTCCAATATCCACACTTATATACCGGTTGGAAGTCGTTTGGCTTTAGCATGTTCCCAGTTGGGTCGTTCCCTTGGGTGAGTACTTTTTCCCACAAGGCAGGCCCTCTAAGATAAACAAAAGCGAGATAACATATCTCGTCGTTTACACAACCTTTGTTGAAAAACAAAGGGGAAAACCTCTGCAATATGTCGTGCTCACACTCGCATGTTTTATTCAATTTTAAGTGCCCAAATTGAAATATGGAGGCAATATTTTTAACAACCTAATATTACTAAAATGTTTTTGATTCTCAAGATCGCAATGAAGTGCGAGAGAAGTGCATACACATTTTAGATAATATTAACTTGTAAAAAAGATTGCAAAACATGGAAAACATTGGTTCATTTTAAACCTCAAAGCAATAATGACTTCTTTTTAAGCACCAAAATGAAGTGTGAGTTTGCCTTGTTCAATTGTTACCCTTTTAAACCAAATCTAGTGTGTTTGCCTAAAGTTCTTTTTAGCCCCTTGGCAACTTTTGAAAAAACAAAATTTGATTGTTCTTTTTAGAGCCCAATGAAAATTTAGTGTCCTAAGATCAAAGATCTTAACAATTTTCTTGAAGAGTGTTGAAGAACACTTAAATGTTTAAAAACACTTTGCACAAAATAAGCATGGCATCATGAGAAATTTTGATTGTTCTTTTTAAAGCCCAAAGTGAAATTAGTTTTCCTAAGGCCAAAGATTTTTAACAAACTTTCCTAAGAAGTGTTAAAGAACACTTTTAGTGTTTAAGAACACTTTGGTTTGGTGAACATGATAGCATAATGACTTCTTCCTTTGCTTTTCCTCTTCTCCAACCTGCAAAATGACAGAAAAAATAGAGAGCAATAATACAACAAACCAAGTTAATGCTAAAAAGTTAAAAATTTAGTCAAATTAAAAAAAACGGATTGTTCCCGCGACAGAGTTTAGCAAGTGCGGTGCTGTTTGGTGGGTGTGGTGCTATTTAGAAAAGCAGGCAGTGCCATACAATGCCGCGCGGTTGATAGTATGCGGTGCTCTGCAAAAACAGAGACCGCGAGTGCGGTGGAGTTTGGCATGCGATGCAGTTTGGAAGCGGCTAAAGTTGGCAAATTTTGAAATTTCAAAGGTGGGAAGTGATTGCGGTGCTATATGGTGCCGCAGGTTTCTAGGGGTGCGGTGCAATACAGCGCCGCATATGAGTCTACGGTGTAATACAGCGCCGTGTGTCTAATCCGCAGTGCAGTTTCCTATATGTGAGCAAAAAACGTGAAAAAACCGTAGAATTTTGAAAAAAAAATGTGATAAAAGTGAGATTGCCCTCCTTCTAGCGCCAAAATGTGAACCCCTAATCCTGCAAGTGCACAAAGATGTCAAACATTGTTAGTGTTAGATCAAAATACATGCAAAGGTTGAAGAACTCCCCATGAAATCCACCTATTTAAGCTAAAATTAGGAAAATGAAGAACATAAAGCAAGAAACTTAAACTAAATCCTAATTAAGCCAATAAGTTGATGATCTTATGGGGGAATTAGTGCTAATGATGTGTTGCAATTGGCCCTTTCCCAATTCCTATGATTGCAATGTGGATTGATGAAGAAATGGTCAAATCTCCAAAGAGATTTGAGCATAACCTTGGTGCAAATGTGAAAATGAGAGGAGTGTATGGATGAAATGAGCAAAATTAGTTCTCACTTGAAGAGAGTAACTTTGCATGTAAATTGTGGATGAAGATTGAGGAGAAGGGTCTTTAATTTATAAACTTCTATTTGGAAGAAGTGAGCAAGATTAAGAAATGTGGGACAAAAGATAATCCAATGGCATTGTGCCACTTGTCCACATGTGGTTGGATGAGGAATGAGCACATTTTGGCCAAAGTGCCAATAAATGCAATTAGGTGGCATTTCAAATTTGAGAAATGATTTGTTGAAGAGGGAAAAGGAATGAAGTTAATGTCACTTGGCTCAAGGTCAAGGACATGTAAGAGGCTTTAAATGCCTTGTTGGAAGGACCAAGTCCACTTGGCCTTTTTGAATTCAAAAGAGGAATATTCTCTTTTTGATGCCTTGTGAGGGAAAATAGAAGAAATAATAAATCAAAGTAATTGATTTATTGTGCAAGTTGCATTCTCTAGAGGATTTCAGGGATTGATATTAATTTAATCAAGGATTTGATTAACTTAATGAATAATTAGGTGATGTGACAATTTAGACTTAGGTTTGTGAATTGATTTAAGTCAATAATTGAGAGGAAATGGTTTATCAAATAAAGGATTTGATTTATTTAATCAAAGAGGAATATGTTAGATTAAATCAAATAAGGTTTAATTTATTTAATTTAATATGAGAACTTTAGAGAATTTAATTAAATAAAATGATTTATTTAATTAAACAGGGATGCAATGGTTAATTAAATTAATTGATTAATTTAATCATTGAAAGGAGAAGACTTAATCCAATAAATAATGATTTATCAAATTAAGGGATAGAATGTAATGAAATGCTGAGAATGTGATTTAGGAGGAAATGTTGTTTAGTAAATCAGGATCAGGTGTGCCAAAATGAATTTGCACTTTTTCCATGTCTACACCTCCAACTTGAGATGTCGTTTGTGGAGTTCCTTCAAATAGAGATGTGTTTGCTGATGTACTTTCAAAACACAATGTTTTTGATGGTGTGTCTTCAATTGGAGATGTGATTTCCGATGTACCTAGAAAACCACATGTTTTTTTCAATGTGTCTTCAACTGGAGATGTGCATTGAGCTTCACCTATGGTTGATGATGTGCCCCCAACTTTTGTATTCATTCTTGTCCTTCCACGAACTTTCCTCATTCGTGCCCTTTGTTTTGCCAATTTGACATCTCTCTTAGATTGCACATAAGTTTGTGGTTGTATGGGTTGCAATTCCTTTGCTTCACAAGCTACATTTTTTGATTCTCTTCTCCTTGCATTTTTAACTGCACGCTCTTCTGGTGTTAGAGGCTTCAGTCGTTTCCTTAGCATGACCTTGAATGCTACATGTCCACAAACACACATAGAACAAAAGTAAGTAATGCATTTTACAAAAAAATTGAAGTAGAGAGGGGTGGAAACAATTCAATACAGCAAATCAATGAGAATCACAAACCTAATGTATAAATTGATGCCATCTAAATGAAAACTAGAGACTCTTGTGTTTATTTTTCTCAAAACCAAATTTATTATTGTCAACAAAGTCATGAAGAATATGGATTCAAAGAAGGGTCTGTGATGCTATATCTAATCATTATTCACTATTTCTTTGGCAATGAGGTTTTGCAAATTAGATGAAAATAAAAAATTTCCAAATTAGTTGGAAAAAGAATGAAATATAGTGAATTCCACTAGCCATGCTGGAAATGGACTACTATAAGCAATACAAATAGAATTCATAAGTAAATTTATGTTAAGTAAATGTCATGTTTTTTATTTTTTTTGTTCTTCAAACTCATAAAAATTGAACTTTTTTATGCAAATCTAAAAATTGAACTTTTTTATGCAAATCCCATCTAATTCAATGTTGAATTCTAAGTCCAATTGTTATGATTAATAAAATCATTAAGGAAATTTAGTTTATATTGTCAAAAACAAACAAATATACTAAAGACAAACATTTCAATTTACCAAAATGAATATATTACCTCAGATAATGTAAAATGATGTAGAAACTTCAAAATATCTTCTTCTATGTTGTCTACCATGCAGATTGGTGGTAAAAAGGTGATGGATCAAGCATAGATTGGTACAATATGAAGTCAACTACAGAAAAAAAGGCGTTTCTGACTTGGATAAAGCGCTGAACCAGAAAAACACAGGAGAATACGGGGTCAACCCTTATTTTTACCGTTTCAAGGTAAAACCCATTTGGTGAGCGCCAAATATGTTCCTCTGAAAAGGAGAGACTTCAGAGAGAGGGAGTCAAAGTGGGAGAGAGGGGGTGGGAAGGAGAGACCTAAGAAAGTAGGGTGGGAGGTAAGTGAGGCCTGATAGAGAGGGATTGTGACATAAGTGAGGCTTAATCCCTCAACCCTTAAACCCTAATCCATAGAGACAGAGAGAGAGTGAGAGAGAGGGAGGGAGAGGGAGTGGGAGGGAGACACCCGAGAGAGAAGGAGAGGGAGACAAAGTGGGAGAGAGGGGGTGGGAAAGAGATACCTAAGAGAGTAGGAGAGAGAGGGAGTGAGAGATAGAGGGATGGGAGAGATACAAGGAGTGAGAGAGAGAGAGAGACTTGAGAGATAGAGAGGGGGTGGGAGGGAGAGGGAGAGGGAGTACTCAAGATAGAGGGATTCGAGAGAGATGGAGGGGGTGGGGGGAGATACATGAGATAGAGGGAGAGAGAGAGTGGGAGGGAGATATCTGAGAGAGGGAGAGAGAGAGGGAGAAAGATAGAGTGGGAGAGAGTGAGAGAGAGGGAGTGGGTATAAGGGTTAAGGGTTTAGGGTTTAAGGGTTGAGGATTAAGGGATTAAGGGTTCAGGGTTGAGGATTGATGGTTAAGGGTTTAATGGTTTAGGGTTTAAGGGTTGAGGGTCAAGAGTTTAAGGATAGATGGTTGAGGGTATAGGGTTGATGGATTAGGGTTCAAGGTCCAACATATAGGGTACAAGGTATAGGGATTGAGGTTTTAGGGTTAAGGGTTTAGGATTGAAGGTAGAGGGTTGAAGGATGAGGGTTTAAGGGTTAAGGGTTTAGGGATTAGGGTAGAGAGTTTAATTTGATTTAAGGGTTGAGGGATTAGGGTTGAGGTTATTGGGTTGAGGGTAGAGGGTAGAGGGCAGAGGGTAGAGGGTTTAGAGGTTTAGGATTTAATGGTTGAGGGTTAAAGGTTTAGGGTATAGGGTTGAGTGTTCAAGGTTTTAAGGGTTGAGGGATTAGTGAAGAGAAGGTGGGAGGGAGGGAGGGAGAGATGGAAGGAGAGTCTTGAGAGAGAGAGGGATGAAGTAGGAGAGAGATAGAGGTTAGACGTTAAGGGTAGAGGGTAGAGGGTTTAAGGGTTTAGGGGAGAGGGGAGATAGATAGAGTGAGTGAGTGAGAGAGAGAGACCTGAGAGAGGGAGAGGGGGTAGGAGGGAGAGTCTTGAGAGAGAGTGAGGGAGGGAGTGGGAGAGAGATAGAGGGTAGAGGGTTAAGGGTAGATGGTTAAGGGTTGAGGGTAGAGGGTTTAAGGGTCTAAGCGCTAAGGGTAGATGGATAAGGGTAGAGGGGAGAGACATAGAAGGAGTGAGTGAGTGAGTGAGTGAGTGAGAGAGACTTGAGAGAGGGAGAGGGGGTAGAAGGGAGAGAATTGAGAGAGAGAGAGAGAGGGAGAGGGAGTGGGAGAGAGATAGAGGGTAGAGGGTAGAGGGTTTTAAGTGTTTAGGGTTTAGGGTTAAGGGTAGAGAGAGAGAGGTAGAGAGGGAAAGAAGGTAGAGATATTGAGAGAGAGGAGGCAAGGAGGGAGAGAGAAATAGGTATAGAGGGAGAAACAGGTAGACCCTTAAACCCTAATCCCTCAACCCCCATACCCTCTTAATCCCTCAACCCCCATACCCTCTTAATCCCTCAACCCTCAACCCTTCAACCCTAATCCCTCGACCCCTATACCCTCTTAATCCCTCAACCCTTGACCCTTAAACCCTAATCCACAAAGATAGAGAGAGAGGGTGAGAGAGAGGGAGGGAGAGGGGGTGGGAGGGAGACACACGAGAGAGGAGGAGAGGGAGACAAAGTGGGAGAGAGGTGGTGGGAAGGATATACCTAAGAGAGTAGGAGAGAGAGGGAGTGAGAGATAGAGGGATGGGAGAGATACAAGGAGTGAGAGAGAGAGAGAGAGACTTGAGAGATAGAGAGGGGGTGGGAGGGAGAGGGAGTACTTGGGGGAGAGGGAGTACTCAAGATAGAGGGATTCAAGAGAGATGGAGGGGTTGAGGGGAGATACATGAGATAGACAGAGGGAGAGAGAGAGTGGGAGGGAGATATCTGAGAGAGGGAGAGAGAGAGAGGGAGAAAGACAGAGTGGGAGAGAGTGAGAGAGAGGGAGTGGGAGAGGGAATGGGAGAGAGATAGAGGGAGTGAGTGAGTGACATACCTAATAGAGGGATTAGGGTAGATAGTTTAATTGGGTTTAAGGGCTTAAGTATTGATGGATTAGGGTTGAGGTTATTGGGTTGAGGGTAGAGGGTAGAGGGTAGAGGGTTTAAGGGTTTAGGATTTAAGGGTTGAGGGTTGATGGTTTAGGGTATAGGGTTGAGTGTTTAAGGTTTTAAGGGTTGAGGGTATAGGGTTGAGGTATTAGGGAAGAGAATGTGGGATGTATGGAGGGAGATATGGAGGGAGAAGTGAGATAGAGATAAGGAGAGAAGAGGAGGGAGGGACAAAGATAGATGGGAGTTGAGGATCCAATGTATAGAGTAGATGGTTGAGAATTGAAGGTATAGGGTTGAGGACCTACAAGGTTGATGGTTTAGGGTATTGGTTTGAGGGTATAGGGTTTAAGGGATATGGGAGAGATATAGATGGATTGAGTGAGTGAGAGAGAGACCTGAGAGAGGGAGAGGGGGTAGGATGGAGAGACTTGAAAGAGAGAGAGAGGGAGGGAGTGGGAGAGAGATAGAGGGAGGGAGGGTTAGGGGTAGAGGGTAGAGGGTTTAATGGTTTAGGGTTTAAGGGTTAAGGGTTTAGGGTTTAGGGTAGAGGGGAGAGAGATAGAGGGATTAAGTGAGTGTGTGAGAAAGAGAGACCTAAGAGAGAGAGGGAGAGGGAGTGAGTGAGAGGGGGTGGGAAGGATAGACCTAAGAAAGTAGGGTGAGAGGTAAGTGAGGCCTGACAAAGAGGGATTGCGAGATAAGTGAGGCCTAATCCCTCAACCCCTATACCCTCTTAATCCCTCAACCCTAAACCCTCAACTCTCAACCCTTAAACCCTAATCCATCAACCCCCATACCCTCTTAATCCCTCAACCCTCAACCCTTAACCCTTAAACCCTAATCCCTCAACCACCATACCCTCCTAATCCCTCTACCCTCAACCATCAACCCTTAAACCCTAATCCATCAACCCCCATACCCTCTTAATCCCTCAACCCTCAAACCTTAACCCTTAAACCCTAATCCCTCAACCCCCATACCCTCCTAATCCCTCAACCCTCAAACCTTAAACCCTAATCCCTCAACCCCCATATCCTCTTAATCCCTCAACCCCTCAAACCTCAACCCTTAAACCCTAATCAGTCAACCCCTATATAATATTAATCCCTCAACCCTTAACCCTTACCCCTCAAACCTTAAACCATAATCCCTCAACCCCTATACCATGTCAACCCTCTCTATACATACCTCTCCCTCCATAACTCTCTCTCTCCATCCCTCTCTATCTCACTTATGCCTCCTTCCCTACCTCTTTCCATCTCTACTATCTATCTCTCCTCTCCCTTCCTCTACCTACCTCTCTCTCTATCCCTCTCTTTCTCTCTCACTCTCTCCTCTCTATCTCTACCTATCACCCCCTCCTCTCTAAATCACCATTCCCTCTCTCCTAGTTTCCCTCCTTACCTCTCACTCCCTCCTCTCTAAATCACCATTCTCTCTCTATCCCTCATTCCCTCTTTATGTCTCACTTATCCATTTCTACCTCTCCCTCCCTCCAACCTCCCTCTCTCTCTTTATCTATGTTTCCCATTCTCTCCTTACCTCTCTTCTCTCTATCTCACCACTCTCTCCATCTCACTCTCCCTCCTTCCCTCTCTCCCTCCTATCCATCCCTCTCTGCTTCCATCTCTACCTACCCCTCACTCCACTACCTACCACTCTCTCCTTCACCCATCTTTCTCTCTTTCTCTCTTTTTCCCTCTCTACTCTATATCTCTCCCTCCTTCCCTCTCTAATCTATTTCTCTCTCTCCTCCTTCCTCTGTTCCCTCATTTTCTCTCCTCTCACTCTCTCTCCCTCTCACACATTTTCACCTCTATCTCCTCCTTTCCTCTCCCGCCATCCCTCCACTCTCCACTTCTCTCTATCTATCATCTCTCTCTACATCTCCTTCCCTCTATATTTATCTTTATCTCCCCTCTCCCTCTCTTTACCCACTTCTCCCTCCATCACTCTATATCTCAACTATGTCTCCTCTCTCTCTCTCTCTCTCTCTCTCTCTCTCTCTCTCTCTCTCTCTCTCTCTCTCTCTCTCTCTCTCTCTCTCTCTCGCACACACACACCGCTCTATCTCCTCCCTACTTGTCCCTCCCTCCCCTCTCTAATTATCTCTATCTCTCCTCTCTCTACATCTCCTACCCTCTCTACCTATATTTATCTCCCCTATCTCTTTTTTTACCTACCTCTCCCTTCATCACTTTGTATCTCACCTATGTTCCCCTACCTACCTAGGGTTGAGGTATTAAGGGTCAAGGATTGATAATTGAGGGTTGAGGGTTTAATTTATAGGGTAGAGGGTAGAGGGTAGAGGGTTGAGGGTTGAGGGTTGAGGGTTGAGGGTTGAAGGGTTTAAGGGTTTAAGGGTTGATTTCCATAAGAAAATTAAGTGATTTTCCACTATTTTCATAAAAAACCCTCAGGTTTTTCCATCTAGACCTGTCATTTTCCTATCTTTCCATATAAAATTCATTTTTCCCCTTTCCAAAAAATGCTCATATACTTTATATCACTACCGCTCCCTTAAAAAATCACTTTAAATATATTATTTACCGTCCAACCGCAACCTCATACATGGGGGCCCATGGTATGATGGTAATTGTTTGGGGGAGTCACATTAACCCTTACCGCTATACTGCGGGGGGACATCATACTGTCCGCAGTAGCGCGGTGGTCGAGTAGCAGCTAACGGAGTAGGCATGAGATGTTTACCGTGCCACCAGTGTGGTTAAACCACAGACCGCAGTAAACAGGTAGCGGTTGGCGAAGGGTGAAAGTGGGCGGTTAGTGGGTGATCGGTGAATGTAGCCAGCAGTTTGTAGAGTGGCTACCGCGGTACCACTGGCAGTCAGGCCGGTGACCGCGGTAGTGCGGTGGCGGTGAGAAAATCGTAGTGGCGTCAGTCAAAGCGGTTACCGCAGTACCGCGCGTGTTTAAACCACAGACCGCGGTGACTGCGGTAACGGTAGCGGTCGGCAAAGGCAGTCAATGGAGGACAGTAGGGAGCAGTTAATGGTTGGCACTGGCGGTTAAGGGTGGCTACCGCGGTACCGCTGACAGTCGTCCCAGTGACCGCGATAGCGCGGTAAAGGATCAGTGAGGCAATAAACGTGGGGAGTAAAAAGGACACCCTGATACCGTATGAAGAAAAGTCAAGCCCGCAGTAGAGCAGTAACAATAAAGATAATAAGGCCACGAGAAGATAAAAATAAATGATTGGATTATGTATTATATATTGTTAGTATTATATTATTATTGTTATTTATTTTTATAATATAATAATATTTTTATATTATGATTTTTTTGTTATATATTTACTATTATAGTGCCATATTTGTATTAATACATTACTATTACTATTAATAGTATATTATTAATATTTAAATTATTATATTATTCATAATATTGTATTATTACTTTGATATTACTATTATATTATTCTACTATTATAATATTCTATTATTCTTATTATATGATTTTTGAAATATTATACTTAGTAAATTATATTTATCCTTAATATTATATTATTATTATATTATATTATATTATATTTTTATTATATTATATTATTATTATATTATAAATACTATTGACGAATTTCTAGGAAAAGTGGAAATTAACTATTATTTTGCCTAGTTTTTAGAAATCTGAACTATTATTTTACCTTTTTTTAAGAAATTAAGCTAAAAATAATGACATACACATAGGTGCACCCTCAACCCTCAACCCTCAACCCTTAAACCCTAATCAGTCAACCCCTCTATAATATTAATCCCTTGACCCTTAACCCTTACCCCTCAAACCTTAAACCCTAATCCCTCAACCCCTATACCATGTCAACCCTTAAACCCTAATCCCTCAACCCCTATACCCTCTTAATCACTGTGAGAGGTAGAGGGTATAGGAGGGGGAGACTTGACAAAGAGAGAGGAAGATGGGGTAGGACAAAGATACTTGAGAGAGAGAAAGAGGGAGATAGGGTGGAAGGAGAGACATTAGAGAGATGGAGAGAGAAAAAGTGGGAGAGAGATAGAGGGAGTGAGAGAGAGAGAGAGAGAGGGAGGGAGAGGGGGTGGGAGGGAGAAACCTAAGATAGAGGGAGAGGGAGAGAGGTTGGGAGGGAGACACCCGAGAGAGAAGGAGAGGGAGAAAAAGTGGGAGATAGGGGGTGGGAAGGAGATACCTAAGAGAGTAGGAGAGAGAGGGAGTGAGAGATAGAGGGATGGGAGAGATACAAGGAGTGAGAGATATAGGGAGTGAGTGAGTGAGTGAGAGACCTGAGAGAGGGAGAGGGGGTAGGAGGGAGAGACTTGAGAGATAGGGGGGAGGGAGGGAGGGAGTGAGAGAGAGATAAAGGGTAGAGGATTTAAGGGTTTAGAGTTTAAGGGTTAAGGGTTTAGGGTTAAGGGTATACGGGGGAGAGATAGAGGGATTTAGTGAGAGAGAGAGAGAGGGAGGGAGTTAGAGAGAGATAGATGGTATAGGGTTAAGGGTAGAGGTTAGAGGGTTAAAGGTAGAGGGGAGAGAGATAGGAGCGAGTGAGTGAGTGAGATACCTGAGAGAGGGAGAGGGGGTAGGAGGGAGAGAATTGAGAGAGAGATAAGGAGGGAGGGATGGAGGGAGGGAGGGAGGGAGTGAGAGAGAGATAAATAGTAGAGGGTTTAAGGGTTTATATTTTAAGGGTGAAGGGTTTAGGGTTATGGGTGGAGGGGAGAGAGATAGATGGAGTGAGTGAGAGAGAGAGAGACTTGAGAGAGGGAGAGAGTGTAGGAGAGAGACAAAGAGATAGAGAGAGATAGAGAGACAAAGTGGGAGAGAGTGAGAGATATAGGGAGTGGGAGAGAGAGAGGGAGTGTTTGTGTGTGTGTGAGAGAGAGAGGGTGGGTGGAGATACCCAAGAGATAGTGAGAGAGAGAGGGAGAGAGATAGAGTGAGTGAGAGAGGGAATGGGAGAGAGATAGAGGGAGTGAGTGAGTGACATACCTAATAGAGGGATTAGGGTAGAGAATTTAATTGGGTTTAAGGGTTTAAGTGTTGAGGGATTAGGGTTGAGGTTATTGGGTTGAGGGTAGATGGTAGAGGGTTTAAGGGTTTAGGATTTAAGGGTTGAGGGTTGAGGGTTTAGGGTATAGGGTTGAGTGTTTAATGTTTTAAGGGTTGAGGGTATAGGGTTGAGGTATTAGGGAAGAGAAGGTGGGATGTATGGAGGGAGAGATAGAGGGAGAAGTGAGATAGAGATAAGGAGAGAAGAGGAGGTAGGGACAAAGATAGATGAGGGTTGAGGATCCAATGTATAGGTTAGATGGTTGAGAATTGAAGGTATAGGGTTGATGGTTTAGGGTATTGGGTTGATGGTATAGGGTTTAAGGGAGATGGGAGAGAGATAGATGGATTGAGTGAGTGAGAGAGAGACCTGAGAGAGGGAGAGGGGGTAGGATGGAGAGACTTGAAAGAGAGACAGAGGGAGGGAGTGGGAGAGAGACAGAGGGAGGGAGGGTTAAGGGTAGAGGGTAGAGGGTAGAGGATTTAATGGTTTAGGATTTAAGGGTTAAGGGTTAAGGGTTTAGGGAGGGAGGGAAATTGTGGAGAGAGAGGTGAGATAGAGATAAAGAAAGTAAAGAGGTGAGGGGGAGAGAGAGAGGTGATAGAGATAAGTAGAGGTGTAATGAGGAAGGTAGATGGATTGAGAGAGGGAAAGAGAGAGGGAGAGAAACCCTCCTAATCCCTAATCCCTCAACCCCCATACCCTCCTAATCCCTCAACCCTCAACCCTCAACCCTCAACCCTTAAACCCTTAAACCCTAATCCATCAACCCCCATACCCTCTTAATCCCTCAACCCTCAACCTTAAACCCTAATCATTCAAACCCCATACCCTCCTAATCCCTCACCCCTCAACCCTCAACCCTTAAACCCTAATCCCTCAACCCCCATATCCTCGTAATCCCTCAACCCTTAACCCTTAACCCCTAATCCCTCAACCCCTATACCCTCTTAATCCCTCAACCCTCAACCCTCAACCCTTAAACCCTAATCCATCAACCCCCATACTCTCTTAATCCCTCAACCCTCAACCCTTAACCCTTAAACCCTAATCCCTCAACTCCCATACCCTCCTAATCCCTCAACCCTCAACCCTTAAACCCTAATCCCTCAACCCCCATATCCTCTTAATCCCTCAACCCTCAACCCTTAA
>CM021100.1:161613138-161749325 GCA_007115665.2 Sequoiadendron giganteum | reverse complement strand
CCTCCCTCTCTCTCTCAATTATCTCCCTCCTAACCCCTCTCCCTCTTTCAGGTAGAGGGTAGAGGGGAGAGACAAAGGAAGTGACTAAGAGAGAGATATTTGAGAGAAGGAGAGGGTTGAGAGAGAGAGAGATGGAGGGAGTGGGAGAGAGATAGAGGGAGGGAGGGTAGAAGGTTTAAGGGTTTATGGTTTAGGGTTAAGGGTAGAGGGGAGAGAGAGACCTGAGAGAGGGAGAGGGGGTAGGAGGGAGAGTCTTGAGAGAGAGAGGGAGGGAGGGAGTGGGAGAGAGATAGAGGGTAGAGTGTAGATGTTTTAAGGGTATAGGGCTAAGGGTAGATGGAAGAGACATAGGAGTGAGTGAGTGAGAGGGTGTAGGAGGGAGATGGTTGAGAGAGAGAGAGGGTAGAGGGTTTAGGGTTTAGGGTTAAGGGTAGAGGGGGGAGAGATAGAGGGAGTGACTAAGAAAGAGAGACTTGAGAGAGGGAGATGGGGTAGGAGGGAGAGACTTGAGAGAGAGAGGGTAGAGGGTTTAAGGGTTTAGGGTTTAAGGGTTAAGGGTTAAGGGTTTAGGGTTAAGGGTATACGGGGAGAGATAGAGGGATTTAGTGAGAGAGAGAGAGGGAGGGAGTTAGAGAGAGATAGAGGGTATAGGGTTAAGGGCAGAGGGTAGAGGGTTAAGGGTAGAGGGGAGAGAGATAGGAATGAGTGAGTGAGTGAGTGAAAGACCCGAGAGAGGGAGAGGGGGTAGGAGAGAATTGAGAGAGAGATAGGGAAGGAGGGAGGGAGGGAGTGAGAGAGAGATAAAGGGTAGAGGGTTTAAGGGTTTATATTTTAAGGGTTAAGGGTAGAGGGGAGATAGATAGATGGAGTGAGAGAGAGAGAGAGAGAGAGAGACCTGAGAGAGGGAGAGGGGATATGAGGGAGAGTCTTGAGAGAGAGAGGGATCGAGCAAGAGAGAGATATAGGGTAGAGGGCTAAGGGTAGAGCGGAGAGATATAGGAGTGAGTGAGTGAGTGAGTGAGAGAGAATTGAGATAGGGAGAGTGGGTAGGAGGGAGAGACGTGAGATAGAGAGAGAGAAAGAGAGAGAGGGAGTGGGAGAGAGATAGAGGGTAGAGGGTAGAGGGTTTTAAGGGTTAAGGGTAGACGGGAGAGAGATAGAGAGACTTGAGAGAGGGAGAGAGGTTAGGAGAGAGAGAGAGAGAGAGATGAGGGAATGATATATATGTAGGTAGAGAGAGTTGAGATAGAGATAGAGTAGAGAGGTAAGGAGAGAGGGGAAGGGAGGGAGAAGTTAGAGAGAGAAGAAGTAAGGTGGATATATCTATTGAGAGGGAAGGATGGAGAGAGGGAGAGAGAGAGAATGAGGTATAGAGGGATAGGTAGGTAGAGAGAAGTAGAGAGGTAAGGAGAGTTGGAGGGAGAGGTAGGGATGGAGAGAGAGAGGTAGGTAGAGAGAGTAAAGGGAGATATAGAGAAGTGGAGAGGGAAGGAGAGACGGATGGAGAGGTAGGGATCGAGGGAGAGATAAGGATTTAGAGAGAGGTGAGAGTGAAATAGAGAGAGAGAGAGAGGTAGGTAAGGAGAGGGAGGGGAGATAAAGGGAAGTAGAGAATGGAGGAGAGAGGGAAGAAGAGGTAGGGAGGGAGAGATAGGTGAGATAGAGAGAGAGGAGGGAGGGAGGGATATTTAAGGAGAGAGGGGTGAGATAGAGAGAAAGAAAGTAAAGAGGGAAGGGGGAGAGAGAGAGGGGATAGAGAGAAGTAGAGGCATAATGAGAAAGGTAGATAGATTGAGAGAGGGAAAGAGAGAGGGAGAGAAAATGAGGTATATAGGGGTAGGCTAGACAAAGAGATGTAGAGTGAATTTTGGTGGAAGAGATAGAGGACGGAGGGATAGGTAAATATGGATAGTTGAGATAGATAGAAGGAGAGAGATATAGGTAGAGAGAGGGCAAAGAGATATAGAAAGAGGGGGAGGGAGAGAGGAGAGATAGAAAGAGGGGGAGGGAGGGAGAGATAGAGAGAGTAGAGAGGGAGGAGAGAGATAGAGAGAGAATTAGAGAGAGAATTAGAGAGGGAAAGAAGGTGGAGATATTGAGAGAGAGGAGGCAAGGAGGGAGAGAGAAATAGGTATAGAGGGACAACTAGGTAGAGAGAAGTAGATATGAAAGGAGAGATATAGGGAGAGGTAGGGATGGAGAGAGAGGTGAGACAAAAATAGAGAGAGGTCTAGGTAGATAGAGGGAGGAGGAGATAAAGAGAAAAATAGAGGGAAGGAGAGAGGGAGGAAGAGGTAGGGATGGAGAGATAGAGGTGAGAGAGATAAGAGAGAGGAGGGGTGAGATAGAGAGAAAGAGAGTAGAGAGGGAAGGGGAAAGAGAGAAGTGAGATAGGTGATAGAGATGTGTGATGGAGCTTAAAATTAGAGAGATAAGGAGGAAGGTGGAGAGATTGAGATGGAGGGGGGAGAGAGAGATGTATAGAGGGATAGGTTAGATAGAGAGAAGTAGAGAGCAAAGGTGGGTGAAAGGAAGAGAGAGGGAGAGAGAGAGGGGGAGAAAGAGAGGTGAGATAAAGAGAAGTAGAAAGGGAAGGAGAGAGAGGGAGATAGAGAAAATTAGAGAGGGAGGGAGGGAAGGTGAGAGAAGTGAGATAGAGAGAGAACTAGAGAGGGAAGGAGAGAGAGAATGACAAGATAGAGAGTAGAGAGGGGAGGAGAGAGCAAGGGAAACAAAGAGAGAGAGAAAGAGAGGAGAGGGAGGAAGGGAGGGATAGGTAGGTATAGAGAGTAGAGAGAGATATATAGAGATTAAAGGAGAGGGATGAGAGATAGAAAAATGTAGAGAGGGAAGGAGGGAGGGAGATAGATATTGGAGAGGGAAGGAGAGAGAGATGGACATGCAGAGACATAGTTCTTGAGCTCAAGGAAGATATTGTTAGATAAAGGGATGGAGATAGTGAGAGAGAGAGAGAGGTCTAGAGAATAAGAGATGAAAATGAGTGAGATAGATGAAATTCGACCTCTTGAGTACTAAAATTTGACCTCCTGATTACTGAAATTTGACATGCTGATTACTGAAATTTGACTAAGTCTGAAATTTTTAAGATCTCCCAAAAACTAGAATTTGCATTATAACTCTTAGAGATTTGAAACCACTCTCAAAAATCCTGCCTATATATACATGGAATATAACTTAAAGTATAAGAAAGTAAATGTCCATATGTAAATGTCAACTTATACTTAAATGTTTATTTCATGTATATAATTTTCCTGACAGAGAAATCGAAAATCTAGTTATGTGCATAGCAGGCCATTTGGCGCTTGCCAAATGACTCATCACGTTTGGCGCACGCCAAATGACTCATCACGTTTGGCACATGCCAAATGACTCATCACATTTGGCACACGCCAAATGTGATGAGTCATTTGGCGCTCGCCAAAAGGCTTGCTTTAGACGTGTTAATTAACAAGATTTGCTAAATTTTCTCATATTTTTTACCGTGCTCCCCATCTCATTTGCACGTCTTTCAATGCAAGTTTATAAAAAAAACCGTGATAGCGTTAACCTCTATCTTGGCTATCTAAATATATAATTCTTTTTTCATTTTGATTTAGTTAAGGTTTTGATCCATGGCTTCTATTGTAAATGCCTTCGTTTTTGGTCAAAAACCAACATGTGTTAGGTTTAGGATAGATTTTTACACGTTCATCGGAACGTGAAACAAATTATGTTTTTTGAAACTAGACTCCATTCTACAAATGATGAAAAAAAAAATCAATTTTTGATTAGTTTGCAAAAATTTGGGGGGGAGCATGCTCAAATTACAGCTTTTCAGGATGACATGTCCACTTTGAAAATTCATAAAATATTATATATTCATAAAAAAAATTATCCAAAAGAAGGAGGATAAACTACATGGTGTTAGCTAATTTCTCACCATTGGGATTTTTGAAATTCTAAAAAAAAGTTAACCAAAAAGGGGGGAGCCCTCAGGCGCTATGCTATTTTTTTTTAATAAAAATAGGACCTATTTTGGACCCCCCCTTTTTGAGACCCTTAATCTTCATTAATTCCAAAAAACAATAGTAGCTTAGAAACTAGACTCAGAGAACTTCAACTTTTGTTCTTGCCGCATCTTGAAATTTTGAGCGTAACTATCTTCATTTTCTTGTGCAAATCAGATTTTCGATTTGAAAAAAGTGGCATCTTAATAGCCAAAATTGTGTCACAGATTGGTGCACTTACCCAAATAGTCGTAGAGTAATTAGGATTTGATCATATGGAAATTTCTAGGAGAGCTACAATAGTTGTAACATCATGAATTAACAACATTAAAAAGTACACCATGAATTAATTATGTAATGGCATAAAAAGTAAAAACATCATGAATTAATTATGTAACCATATAAGTCAAATATAATTCTATCAAGAAATCAATATCAAATAGATAATATAATTTCATAACTCATACATTTCAATGTCATTGATCTTCTTCTTCATCCAACTCTTTTTCTTTATCATCTAATCCAGATTGGACATTGTAAGGATTGGTCATATCGTCATCATTGTCATTGATATCAGTTTCGATAATGTCATCATCCACACGGATATAATCTTCATGAACATTAACTCCTACATCGTCATGATCTAGTTCCTCTTCTTCGACATCTTCATCAGGCACATCATCAACTAACTATTGATCCTGATCATTATCTACATCATCTTCTAGTTCTTCGGTATCTTCTTCTTCCACCACATTATACTTTATCGGCCTTCCTCTAAGATCATCACTAACAACAAATGACCAAACAGGTTTACTTGGAACCTCTGAGTAAAATACCTGCTCACATTGGCTTGGAAGAACATAGGGCTCATTTCTAGCTCACTCGATCGACCTTGTATTAACCATGGTAAATCCATTATCATGTTCAATAATAGTTCTCTTGGGATCATTTTCATTCAATCATAGCCTATACCATTGGACAATGAACACAACTAATTTGAAGGACTTAAATTCACACTCAAGTATATCATCCAAAATCCCATAGTATCAATTTTCCGAGACTTCTGGATATATGTCACTTCTAGATGAAACATTAGTCACCTGAAAGACTGCAATTATCCCATAATCACAAGTTTTCTTCGTGTCATCCAACTTTTTGATTCAAAATTTATGACCATTGCACCACATAGCCTTGTGGTGTTTCACCTGCAATATGTCAAACATGTAAAAATTATTGCATCGCCAGTTGATAAACATATTTATTCTTGGCTAAATGTATGCAAAGAAAAAAAAACTCAACATATATACATCAATATAAATGAAAATAATTAAATAATATGGTTGATTAATATATTTATACATACTTGTTTATCTCTTAAACCATATACTAAATCAATTTCCCTTGGTGTGGCATTGGAATTTCCATTACGATGAGATTCTTTAACCAATGAAGCCACACCTTCCCATGTTAATGCGTGACCAGATTGTTGACATCGTTCAATCCATATCGTAATCCAATCAAGATTGTTTGCGATGTAAAAATGTAGTGCATCCCACTCTCGACCAACTGTATAAAAAAAATTAAAATTCATAAACGATGTAAAATTAGTTAATTACCATGATATATGACCTTAATTTATAATTGATGTACCTAAAAACCTAACATCCCACTATCAATGATCTTATTATCTTTTTTAAGAAACCTCTGAACTATATGTATCCAAGACCCATTGTTCACACATTTCAAATTGAAGAGATATACCATATCGGCCAAGCAATATCTATGTCACCCCAATCATGTTTTATGTTTATATTAGCAGGATACAACATATCGGCACAACTACTAGCAAGCTTCACTGATAAAAAACATTGCAAGAATGGCCTACGTGTGTTGGAACTAGAATTTTCATTCGAAATTTTGATGGTCCTTTCATATGAAATAAAAAAAATCCTTAAAAACCATGTTTTTACCATCCACAAGGTCAAAATTACCTTTTATCACCTTACTGCAGACTCCAATAAAGCAACTCACGGTAGCATGGTGGGTAAAGGAAGTAATACACTGTAAAATTCTATACCGTGAAATGTTGATGTCTTGCCTGCAGTAGAGTGGGGTCATGGTTAATACTAATAGAGGGAACCACTATACCGTGAGGGGTTGATGTCTTTCCTGTGGTAGAGTGGTAAGCTAAGAACAAAGGTAAAAATGCACTGCCATACCATGGAGGGTTGGAGTGGAGCTCGTGGTAGAGTGGTGAAATGAGAATAAAGATAAGGAGTAACCGCTATACCGTGGAAGGTTGATGTCTTGCCTGCGGTAGAGTGGGGTCATGGTTAATACTAATAGAGGGAACCGCTATATCGCGAGGGGTTGAAATGAAGCCCGTAGTAGAGCAATAAGCTAAGAACAAAGGTAATAATGCACTACCATACTGCAGAGGGTTGGAATGGAGCCTGCGATAGAGTGGCAAAATAAGAATAGAGATAAGGAGGAACCGCTATACCGTAGGGGGATGAAAAATGTCATGTGGTAGTGCGGTAATCTACCGTTGGAGAATTAAATGAAGGAAAGTCACATCAATCAGCATCGAAGTATGAAATTCAGCTCGGTATGAAAGATTTGAATGATGAAGAACTTAAGATATGAAATTAATGTGGTATGATATCAAAATTTAACAAGGAAAATTGAGAATTTGTGCGCTCGTGCTAGCAGAAGCTGAATACAGGCGAGCTCAAAGTACGACAGTGGAAGAATTATGCAGAGTGAGAAAAATTTCAAGTAAGTCTACTTATCATTCACTGAAATTTAAACAATGGCACCAAAGAAATCAGAGGCAAGAACTAAAAAGGAAGAAAAATCTAGTAGAATTTCATTGCAGTCACCATTACTTGCCCTATTACCCGGTTCAGTAGATAAGGGTTCTAAGAAAGTCTTTAATGATTTAGCTTAGGGGTGTAGGGACCCAATAATTTCACAGTCTGGGTGGAATTTATATTGGTATTTTTATAGGAATGGAGATGAAAGGGTTCCAGTGTCAAACCCATGGACTTTTGACATAGGAAAATTAGTTGTTCCTAATGTTTTTGTTGATGTTGAGCTAATCAAAGCCTTGGCCAATAGATATCATGCCCCATAAAAAATGGTCAGACTTCCAGATGGTAAATGTCTAGTAGATATCTCAAGGGAAGCTATAATTAGGTGTTTTGACCTAAACAAGCAAGCTGTCACTGAAATTGACTTGGGGAAGTTGGAGCAAGAATATAGAAGGTTGAAAAGGACCTATAGAACTGATGAACTCCCATTACACATGAAAATGGGTGACAAAAGCAGAGTCCTGCCCATTCACTCTTCAAGACTTGAACCCTTTCTAGTGTCTGACTTTCAGATCTATTTCAAAAATACCTACTATGCATTATGTCAAATTCTTGGAGTTGATGCAAAGGAGAATATGTCGATAGGGTTGATGAGAATTTCCATGATTATCCAACATCCTAAATCGAATGTGGAGTTTGATTTTGCTTCATTCATTGAGGAAAAAATTCATGAAAGTCTGTTACAGGTTAGGGAAGCCAAGGCCCACATAACTTTTAGAAAGTACTCATTATGTCATTTTATTCTATCTCAAAATAAAACAAAATGGACAAAGAGGATGAAATTGAGAACACATGAGAATGGAGTTATGCTCCCAATACAAAATTGGTGTTATATTTGGGACAATAAATGCAATGAAAGTGATTATGTTGTATTTAGGGGTGATTTTGTCATCAGACTGATTGCTCAGCTTGGTTTTCCTACACCAAGATTACCACAATCCCTAATTGATGTCATGAGACCCCTGCAATAGAAATCGGATCAAGGTTTTACACATAATTATGCTGATTGGTTTTTGATGCCACAACACACCATCATAAGGGTATATGGTTGTGATCAGGCCCCTCTTATTTTACCAAAATTTGTGTCTAACAGAGTATTGTTTTTAGAATTTATGTGGCAAATGCTCTAGATGGAGCATGATTTGATGAAAAATCAGAAAAAGGCACATTTCTACCCGATTTGACGGTATTTGAAGAATTGTCAATTGGATCGGATATGTTGGAGGAATTTCAGAGATTTATAAAAGCTAATTTTTCTCTCAGATAAGGGAAAGAGAGAATATGTGATCTAGAAGGCCACATCAACAATATCAGAAGAACCCTACTCACAAAGAGGGAAATAACACATGAATTTGATCGAGAAGAGGATGTAATAAGAAAACTAGTCTATTTTGCAGATGTGTTTGAAAGAAGGAAAAGATGGTTAATGATGATGAGATGGGAGGATCAAAAGAGAGGAAAATATAAGAAGTTCAAGGGGTTTTTTCATGAGGAACCAGATTTGTTGAAAATAATGCAATTAGTCCTTGGTAAATTTGATGAATTATCTAAAAAGGCTCAAGAAGTGAAATCACCCCCACTTCCTACATCCCAACCACCAGCATCCATAGCCTCTACATCACATACACCACCTTCATCACCAATTCATCCATCTCCTCCATCTCAAACAAATGAGCCTCCTGCCAAGAAACAAAAGATTGGGTCACCAATGGACTATGAGTCAAGTGATGAAGAACAAGAGGTAGTCTTAACTTTGGCTGAGATGAAAGAGGTTGTAGAGAAACAAAAAATCCTTGAGCTTCATGATCCCAAGATGAGAATATCAGAGGAGGCTATTGATGAAATGCAGGATGATGAAATAATTATTGCTTCCTTGAGATTCATGGAGGATGATGACTTTATCCATACTAGGGAGTTCAAAGATTTTTGGATAAAAATGAAGATTAAAAAATTTGATGACAGACTGAATATTAACCTCATTGGAGTTGATGATTCAAAACATGCAGAAGTGCAGACACAAAAAATGGCAGAGTTAAATATTGACATGTCAATATTACTCCTAAAGAAGCAAGGGAGTTAGTGTTGAAAAGTAACATGCTCATTATACCAGGAATGGAGCTCTCCAAAGTGTTTTTGTTGGATCAAATCCGAGATCAAGATGATCCCAAATTGGTTGCATAATTTGATTCAGAAGGAGTATTAGGGACAGGATATAATTCAACCACCCAGACCCTTGCCCTATGAACGAAACAAAAAAGCACAAGGAAGCCTAGGCTTCTAGATGTGGTGCAGGAAATGAGAGGGTCTTCTCTGGTCAAAACTATGAAGGACACTACTCCCATAGAAGCAACAACCACTACAATGTATTCAACAATGTTTACAAGAGATGTAGTGGAAAACATGGAAACGAAGATGACAAAGTATGAGAAAAGACTCAAAATATCAAACGTGGAGATAAATAAGTTATTCATTGAAAATGTTAGATTGAAACAAAAATTGCAACAAGCCACAAATGTAAAGGGGAATGAAATGGTTGTATATCATCCACCAGCTTCAATTGAAGATCCATAGATTCAACAATTGAAAGAAGATGTTGAGAAACTAAAGAATCATAATATGGATGATATCAAACGACACATCTTGAGTACCTTGGAGGAAATACTGAAACACAGAGTTGAATTTTTAAAAGAGAAAATAAGTGGAGTTCACGAGGGCTTCAGTCATTTGGTAAAAGCTCTGGAACAGATAAATACTAATTCCCCTATCTTAGAGGAATTGTAGAAAAGATGGCAACCCACTTACCATATCCTAACCATTGTGTGTAAAGCCACACAAAGAGATCTTGATGCACCCCAAAAGTTAAAACCTACTCAAGAAATGGTATAAGGAATCATTGATGAGCATAAGTATTTGATTGATATGAAGAATAAGGTAGAAAACAAAAGGAATTCATTTGATTCAATGAAACACAGTTTTAGCCCTCTGATCATTAAAGGTGATGGTCAACTCAAGGATGTGGATGAATGGAGAAATGAATTTGATCAAATGGTTCCACAATGTTTGACACATATACAAGGTGTTGGTAATATCAATCTGGAAAAATTTCATGCTCTTCTTGATGGAATTATTGCATTGGATAATGGTTATACAAAGTTTGTTGTAGATGCTAGAAACTTGATCAATAGTAGATGGAAAAGCCACCTATCAAACTTCACTGCTGCACAGGAATACAAGTGGCCAAATGATTTAACCATAAGAAAGTGGTAGGAGAAATGCCTCGATTCAGCTGAAGATTAATCACTATCAATGATGATTATCATAAAGTAAAAGATTTGCATAGGTCTTTGGTGACGCAGGCTTTTACTCAGAGATTAACAAAATTGTCATGTGTTAGTTGTTATTTTTTTCAGTTATATTTTACATGTTAGTTAAGTTTTGTTATCAAAAGTCATGTCTTTTGGTTTGAATCTTGTTGCCTCTCCTATAAATAAGAGAGACTAGGACCAAGAAAAATTATTAAGATAGGAGTAGATAGAAGAAGTAGGAGAATAGGGATTGATACAATGTTTACATCATAAAGGACCAAGATGCACGTGCAATTTTTTTGATGAAGTTAATGGCAAATCGTTGATTCGGTGGCTCTATGTTGGTATCAATTGTTTGTTAAATTAATTGAAGATATTGCTAGATTGTCTCCATATTTAATATTAATCTGTTGTTTAAATTGATATATCAAGCGTATTTTCAATTTATCAGTACACATTTGTTGTATATGTGTGGCATATTTAATTGGGTCTTTCAAGTAAAGATTAAAATCCTCTTGATTATTCACAACAACGTGGAATTATTATTTTGGATTATTAAAGAAGAATATGATAATTACACCCTTGCTTGTTTATACTTGAGTTATAAACATAAAAGTGCCAAACAGTTAGAATTATTGCCAATTATAAGTCACTTAACTCTGATTTCTATTTGAATCCATATACCCAATAGAGCACTGGTCCCTCACATTCCATAATTTTAGTTTCATTCATTTTATCTTTTACATCTGTTAACTGAACATATTAGATTTTACATTTGTTAACTAAACATATTAGGATTAGCCTTGATATTGCTTATACAATCTATAGCAAAATAAGAATTCATTTATCCACTCCTACTTGCCATTGTGGATAAATTGTTTTAGGGAATAACCACAAATCAAGTGTGCTTCATTCATATAGGTGTACCCACCTAGGTATAACAACACCTAAAGAGAAGAAGGTCTAAACCATTCGGCCTTGTATGTTACCCTGAAATGTACCAAGAGTTTGGGAACCTCTTGAGGTATTTAACCTACATTTTTGAGAGCTAACAAGATGGATGAATGCAATAGGATACTTCAAGAAGCATTGGATACAATCAAAGTAGAAGGGCTATTGCTGGATGGAGCATGCAAACATATGGAATTGATGATAAAACTCAAATATGAAGCCCGAAATGCAGTGCATGATGCAAATACCCATACCTTGGAGGAGTATAAATAACATCTCTCAACGACTAAGTCGATGTTAGGAGAAAATGAAGTATTTTATAAGTTTAAATAAGATCAGTAGTTTAATTATTTGCCAAAAGACAATCCGAAGAGACACCTTTGTTGGGTCTTCTTCTTATATATATGAAATTCGAATTGTAATATTTGATCATCAACACTTTTTAAGACTTTAATACTTTTCAGTAGTGAAAGACTTATTTTCTGGAGTAATACAATACCAATACTTTTCTATTTATGTGTGGAAGATTCTTTCATTTGGACTAGTTCTCTGTTGTTTCTTTTCAAGCAATTGAAGACAATTTAAAATGTATTCTAATTAATCTCCATGAGCATCTTATAATTATCTCTCACTTTCCTCAATCTACCTTTCCCCACCAGGTTCTCCCCTCCAAATTTGTTAATGGAGTTGGGATCCCAAATGCGATCTACATGGATCTTTGCGAGCTTAGGAAGATATTCAGTAATGTACACCATGGTCTGGTATACCATATATCCCTCCACCATAGAACCCTTAATATGTGCTCTTTGTCTAACCAAAGCCTTCAAAAATTTCAAGTGCCTCTCAACCATCCACATTGACCTTGTGTGTACAGGTCCATACAATTCAATCTCCTCAACTTGGTGTATGAGGTAGTGTTCTTGTGCATTGAAAAATGTCGAAGGTAGACACTTTTGCATTTCACACATTAGACGAGGAATTTTTCTCCTCCAATAATTTATATCTTCTTTATGGATTTCTTTAGATGAAATCCATCTACAAGTGATTCAAGGTGCAAATATATTAATGAGATTTAACAAAAATATACAATATATTACATAACAAGTAAAACAAATGGTAAATATAAGATCTATACAACGAATTGAAAAAATATCGCTACTTACATCATGTATTTTTCAAGATCATATATAACTTACTTGACATTGTTGTCGAAGTTATCTAGGAGAGATAGAGGTAGAATGTACTGCAACAATTATAAAATGATCTTTTCATTATTTTTCCAAAACTAGTAAACATAATACACTGAAAAGTACATGTAGTATGCAAATATATATAAAATATACCAAAATAATTACCTTAATGAAGGTATGTCAATCATGCGCTTTCATCCCTGACCCAAATTCACCTTTCTTTGTTATGATATTGTTTATGTTCGCAACAAATCCTATGGGAAATCAAACTTTTCGTATGACTTCTTTTATAGAATTGATTTGTTGCTCCGTTAATAACCAAGGAAGGGTGCTTATATTAATTTGGTCTCCATCGCTATTTAATTGAATGACATTTTTCATTGCATGATTGGCTTCCTGAATGTCACTACAAATTTTGACAATTTTTCCTTTGTCATGCCCTCCATCCAATATTTTCCATAACGTTTATGTTATATTCTTTTCGATATGCATTGTATCAAACAAATGCACAATTTGTAGCTGCTCATAGTAGGAAAACCTACTAAATTGTTTGGGATAAATTTTTAGTCCTTGTGGAAGCTGACCATTAATGCCTTGATGACCTTCATGAAGCACATAAGTTAAAAAAATTAACAACGACAATCATTGTTAATTACATCATGAGTAAACAAAACACAATATAAAAATATAAATTCCAAACATATCATATATGATAGATAAAAAAATTGATCCGATGTATAACCTTGACGATTAATTCTATTATATTCCAACTTCCATAGGCGAGCTGTCATTCTTTGTGGTTTTGATGTAGTCTCTTCTTTCCCATTGAAAAGATGTTTTTCAGTAGTTTGATACTTATGATTTCTGTGGAGGAAGTGCCTATACTCATCAAACACCTGCTTTCCTAAACTTGTTGAATGACGAGATTTCATCTTTGGACCACAAATTGGATATGCAATTTTTCCCTTTGTTTGAAGACCTGTAAGATCATATATAATTGGATTAAATATGTCAATTTTTATAATTATATATAATGAATAGATTATTTAAAAAATATGCATGATATATACTTCATAAAATTAAATATCGTTAAAGTGCAGTTAAACATTATAACATACCACAAAAATGTGTTAGCCTTGGGGCATCATGAATTGTCCATACAAGCATTGCATGGAATTGAAATTGTCTTTGTCCGATTGGTCTAGAGATGTCATACATAGTGACGCCATTCCATAACTTTAATAACTCGTCAATAAGAGGCTCGATATATACATTCATATCTTTAACTTGGTACTTACCTAGTTGAATGAACATAAACATTACATAATTATTTAACCATTTTACTACAATATATATATATAAATTAGTGTACATGACTATTAAATGAAAAAATATAAGTCATTATGCAACAAATAAGACAAATGAGATGCTACTACGTTAAAGAAAATTGATGTAAACAAATACCTGGAACAATCATTGCCAACATTATGTGCTCCCTCTTTATTGACATCCATGGAGGAATGTTATTGTTGATAACAAAAATAGGCCACATCAAGTAAATAGATCTCACCTCTCCAAATGGATTGACACCGTCCGCTCCCATTGAAAGTCTGAGATTACGAGGTTCTTCTTTAAAGTGTGGCCATTTTTCCTCCATGTCCCTAAATGCAGAACCATCCACAAACATTCGACGAATGTCATCTCCACTTCTATTTTGTGCATGGTAATCCATAAATTGCGCTAAGCTTTCGTACCTAAATAATCGTTGCATACGTGGAATAATGTGAACATAACGAAGAACCTTGCAAGGCACCTTTTTTGTTAGTTGATTTGTTCGATATCTATTGATATGAAATTCTGGGCATTCTGTTGCAAATTTATGTTGTTGATGATATATAATATGATCATTGAGACATGCATCTATTGCTTGATACTCCATTCCAATATCTTTCATAATGGCAGATAAATCTCGGTATGAGTGAGGTAAAATATTTGATGGTGGTAACAAAAATTCACCTATCAATCTACAACCATTTTTTTTTTGTTAATATAAAGAATATTAATGGTACATATTTCATCCTTTATTTACTAGTGATGAACTAACAACAAAAATAGACGAAAAAAATGACATATATGACATACCTTAATATCCGTGAGATTGCTATGTTGGATAAACCATTCATAACCTTCCAGTTCACCAACAACAATACAACAAAGAGAAGAGTTGTTTGGGAGCTTTCATAAAGGGGCTCGTATGCCTTCTCATGTACAGGTAAATCATGAACATCATCAAAGTCATCTCGATCATCATGGTCAGTTGCGCCACTAAATGTGTTATGGATCAATGTATTTGTTTCATCATCTTCAACTGTGTTTTCTGGCGCATGATCATCTTCTTCCATAGGATTATTAACTTCATCTTCGATATTCACAGCTCCATGTTCCTCCACTTGCAAAACCACATTCTTTGGGCCGTGATAATCCATATCATGTGCCCTAGGGCGCCCCACCTTTATAATAATGATCGACACAAATAAACCATAATCATGATCAAGTGATTTTTTATATATATAAAAAATGTTAAAACAATATAAACATTTACAAATTCAATCAATATAAAGACATATAATGAACAACTTACCAATGGATGATAATCATGCCCCTCTTCAATGTGACCATGCTGCCTACAATGTTTCTTAGCTGTTGTGATTAAAAGTCTTTTCATCTTTAAGCCCTTGCAATTATTGCAAGGACAATAACATTTCCCATCACCCTTTCTTTTCACTCTAGCCCAGAATCTAACAAGTGTCTCTTCATTTTGTTCTGAACTAATATTATCTGACATGATTTTTCTTTACCAACCTTGAATATTTAGATCTTCAAAAAATATCAAACTCACACTCCAATAATTTTTAATCATAGACAAGTAATAAAATCTAATAATTCTGATATTTTGCACCAAAAAATTTCGGCCTATAACCTCCACAAACTGTCACAAGTATAGAAATTTCACAAGTATAACAAAACACTGTCGCAAGTATAGATAAATTGTCAAACCCACTTTTATTTATCAAAAGCGGGTTCGTCGGAACCCCGACAAATGCTAACCATATACCCATCACCCCACAAATTAAGGAGGCTAACCATATGTTGGCCCACAAATTGATGGAAGGGGATGGTCGACTTTAAGTGTATGTCAAAATAGCGACGAAAATCATGGACCGTCATAATTTCGACGAACGTCGGGCATAATTTTTTTTTTTGTTTGAAAATTTCACATTAAATACATAGGTACCCAACGATACATCTAATTATACATCTTTCGTCGAAAAGTTTTGTTGTATTTTGCAGTCAAATGAGTTAGTGGTAATTGATTGCCTTTGCAAGTTTGGTTTGCTAGCTAGGCGTAGCTACCATTTTGTGAACTTTCCCTATTTTATAGTATTTGTTCATGTTTTTAGAAGCTTGTATTATAGCACAATGTTCATATTATTTCTCACTTTTGGTTTATTTAAGTGTAGATTTTTTGTTGGTATTTTCGGGCTTGAGCTCCAATTGTTTATCTCACTATCACCAAAAAGGGGAGCTCTCTTAATCTGAAAACTAAGATGGTTATACCATACAATAGTCTCCAACATACAAATTTAATGAAAGTAATGAAGACCAGACTTCCCTAAGCAATAAATTAATCTCAGAATTGCAAGGAAGTGAGTAAACAACCACACAATTGAAGCCAACAAAGATTTACCATGGAGAACCCAAACTTCATGGAAAAGTCACAAAATGTGAACCAAATTACTCACCTAATCGCTATCTCTGATGGCAATACAAACAACGTATTTGAGTCTACAGTTAAAGGACAACAATATTGAAGAGTACAAAAATATAAAGCATGGTATAGTGGTTAACATACCTGAATTGATTCGTATAAAACGTATCTTTCAGAAACCTATTTAGAAGGAGAGTAGCATCAAAATGAAAATATAATAATTTTGAGCAAAAAATTTTTTTTAACAATACCTATTTTGTGCGAGAAGGAAAAAATGAATGAATAAAAAAAAAAGGAAATTTTGAGCAGCTACCAGCCCCTAAGATTTTGCAAAGCCTATTTACAATTTTTAAGCACTCTTGATTCACCAAAATAAAATAAGATTCCATCACCCAAATTTCATTAATATAAATTTTTCATGCAAACACTTAATTACTTAATTTTAAGCAGAAATTTGAATTACGGGAGTTACATAGGGTGGATGCCGTAATGTTAAAACCTAAATGTGCTCATTATTAGGATCTTGGCCGTAATTTTCATTTTAATAAAAATACTCTAAAACCTTCGTCGAAACTTCATTTTCAGGCTGCAGCTCGCCAAATTGGAGAAGTGAAAGGTGAATACCAGCGAGGAAGAGTTTGGAGGAGCGGAAACCAATGGCGGCGGGGAAAGCATAAAAACACGGCGAAAAACAGCCGAAAAAATGGCGAAAAATGATGATCGGCTGAGGTTCGTTTAATCATCTTGCATTGATACGGAAGTAAGATAGTTTCAGACCTGGTTATGTTTCGTTCTTTTTGCAGCAGTCTTTCAATAGGATTTTTAATGCCTGGATTCAGTGAATGCCGGTGGTGACGGTTCGGCAGAAGGGTTGGATGGGTTTTTTAATGAATGACAATAGTGATAGTTGGGTAGAAGTGTATATTATTACGGTGTGTGTATGGATTTTTTCATTCTTCATATTGTTTGAACGCGAATATTGATATTTAGGCTGAAGGGTTTTGGCCAGATGCGCCATCTGGGTTTTGCCCATGTGCGTGGGATTAGTAGACATCTAAGAGTCCGTGAGAGCTTGTTATATAGGTTTTTGAATGCCTCATTAGACCTTCCGCAGCGATATACAACCTCGGCATTTGAAGGCAGAGATAATCGTCCCAGGGTTTATGCCTATGAAACTAGGAACAGGAACAGGAATGCCGCTTTTGATTCGGAAGATCCTTATTCCTTGGTTAAAGAAGACGGCGTTCATGTCTGCACCGGCTTGTGGATTAACAGCTTCCGAGACAATCATAAAGTTGTTAATAGTCTGTCTGGTTATCTCAAGAGGTTTGAAATTTGGATAATGGCCTATCAGAAGGTTTATGCGGATGAAACTGGATCGCTGACACACAGAAACGAGATTGAGAAGAGTGTTCTGGAAGATCTTTTGGCTTTGAGGAATGCGGTTATGGAGTCTAGGTTTAAATGGGGGCAGCGCCTGGAGTTCTATATCAGGTCACCTAAGGACAAAACTCCAGCAGGTCCATTATCTAAGACGAAACTTAAGTTTTTATTGTCGTCTACACAGCCCACTCCATTTCAAGACAGGGTTGTTCAAGAAGTGTTACTTATGATCCTAGAGCCAGTGTTTGAGGCCCGGTTTTCGCAGAAATCTTTTGCTTTTAGGCCTGGGAGGACTGCACACACTGCAATCCGATATATCAGAAGTAATTTTGCAGGTTATCTGTGGTACTTAAAAGGCGACTTGAGTACTATTTTAGATGGCGTTAGGGTTGGGATTGTGATGAATGCTCTTGTTCGGGACGTGAGGGATAAGACAGTAATTGACCTTATCAGGTCTGCTCTCACAACGCCTGTCATTGTTGGGGCGCCCAAAGTGGAGAAGAAGAAGAAGAAGAAATATCTGAAGAAAAAGGTTTTGAAGGAAGGGGAACCGAAGCCTGATCCTTATTGGCTACTGACATTTTTTGGGTTTGCGCCTGTAGAGGCAGCAAAGGTTCCGGATTGGGGTCATTGTGGGGTCTTGAGTCCTCTTCTGGCCAACATATGTTTGAACGAATTTGACCATTGGATGGAAGAAAGGATAAAGGAATTTTTTCGCCCCTCAAGTACTGATGTTGTAGGGAATGAGTATGATCCAGAAGGCAACAATGCGTGGCCTGAATTTCTTCCAACCAGCGGTCCGGACAAAACCAGGAAGATGGACTATATTCGATATGGAGGGCACATTTTGATAGGAGTGAGGGGTCCTCGGGCGGATGCCGTGACAATTCGAAGGCAATTGATTGACTTCTGTGAACGGAAGTATGGACTGAACCTTGAGAACGACAGTGTGCCAATAGAGCATATAACTAAGGGAATTATGTTCCTTGACCATGTTATTTGTCGCCGAGTTGTTTATCCCACACTGAGATACACTGCAACTGGTGGCAAGATTGTGAGCGAGAAAGGTGTGGGTACATTGCTCTCAGTAACTGCTAGCTTGAATCAGTGCATTCGGCAGTTCAGGAAACTGGAACTGGTTAAGGGCGATAGAGATCCTGACCCGCAGCCTTGTTTTCGCATGTTTCATGCAACTCAAGCATACACCAATGCACAGATGAACAAGCTTTTGTCAACAATGGCAGAATGGTTCAGGTATGCAGACAACCGTAAGAAAGTAGTTAACTTTTGCTCTTACATTATCCGTGGTTCTTTGGCAAAGCTTTATGCTGCCAAGTATAAGCTGCGATCCAGAGCCAAAGTTTACAAGATTGCCTCACATAATCTCAGCCGCCCTTTAAAGGAGAAAAAAGGGTCGTCACCTCATTTTAAAGAGCTTCTGAGGATGGGACTCGTTGATTCCATTGACGGCCTTCAGTTCACAAGGATGTCTTTGATACCTGGAACAGATTATACAGCCTTTCCCAAGGATTGGAGACCAGACCATGAACAAATTTTACAAGAATATTTAAAATTAGAAAATCCCAAAACATTGCAGGAGCAACAGGTCTCACTGCATGATCAGGGCTTGATTGCACCACAGGATTACATGTCAATCATGGTATGGAACTACAAAAAACATGGTATTTTTTCTGATCAAACTCAACATGGTAATGGCCCAAAAGAAGAAACAGATCTTTCAGACGACGAGGAAGGTGGAGTTGGTATTAGCAGAGTTGCGTAGATGTGAAGGGTAATATTCCATATATTTGCTATATAGTTTTTGGGAAGTATCATGGAAGTCTTGCTGGGAAGTAAAACAGCAAGGTAATGTTTTCTGGCATTATCCATAAATTGATGTTATATTCGGCATAACAGCTGTTCTTGAGTGGTTTTATATTTTAGTATCTTTCACACTCTTTATAGCATTGCTTACACTAATTTCTCATGCCACTCTTAAAAATTTTTAGGATACCGATAGATCATACTTTCCCTCTCCAAGTAGACGTTTGTACAACAGGGCTCTTCTATATTTTGCAACAGTTGTGATGCTCATGAAGCTATATGATTTTGACTGTTGTCTAAACTTTTCCCTCAAGACATAGAACTCTATGTAATGACTAAACGTGTTGAACAATAAACCATTTGCAAGGTTGTATAAAGATCATCGTCTCGAAAGAGTTGTAAATTTTGGAGGCTTTGAATATATTTATTGAAGAGCCATATTATTAACTATTATATTCGTCTTTTTGTAATCTGCCAATATCCAAGGAAGTTTTAGAGGGATACTCAAATCAACCTTATTAACTATTATTTGTTGTCTCTGCAGAACATGGTCTTGGCCATAAATCAAGAGCTTATACTGGTATAGGCATGCTATAAATCCATTCTACCAAAGTGTATTTGAAGCACAGGTTGTTGTACATACTTTTAACGCTTCGCATCCTGTCCGTTTGCTGACTCAGCTTTATATAAGCAAGAGGCTTCCTGTATTGGAGCTTAGTATTTTCTCTATAAATTTTTTAAAGTTATTTGTGCATCTAAGATCAAATAAAATGTGAGCTCATAGACGAGCAGTGCACAGAAACTTGTTAAATGTGGCCATACTGTTAGTTTCAAATGTCATTGCCTCACATACAATAGTGAATGCTTTTTGAAAAAAATCCTATAGCTGTTGATCTCTGTTTTCCCTGATTGAGCTTCTCCAAATTCCCCTTTTTGTATTTCTGACTTTTTTTGTATTTTTCTGGTTTTTATGTATTTTCCTGAGTACTTCGAACTTGACAAATAAACACAAACAGCTACTGTACTGGACTGAAAGTATGGATATATGTTTCGTTATTTCTGAGATATCTTCCGTTTTAGCACATGCCAAAATGAAGTTACAAATAATCAAATTTCTTGACAACACCTTGTTAATATCACTTTCACGGACAGTATTCAGATCAAGTTAACTTCATAAACAGCTAAGGACAAGAGATATATAGGCACCAAACCCTCCCCAAATCCGGTGCACCACCTCCCAGGTGAACTGCTACAGCAGATATGGCATCAAGGATGGGCAATCTGCGAGGAAAGTTTCCAATAATGGTATGACTGGCAATCTTTATGATGGCGGATGGTCCCGTGCTGCTGGTACACTCCTGTATGAATGGTATCTGTAGCTCATAGTCCCAAAATGATGTAATTCTCCCCAAGGGTGGACTGCTGCAAGTAAGGCATTTGATCTCAGTCGTAGCCATGCAATTAATGTGGCAATCAGTCACCAACAATGAGCACAACCTCTGAATTAATTTTGGAAATTGAGAAGCACAAAATCAGCCTGGAGCCCTGCAACAAATAATGGTAATCAGTCAAAACTGAACACAGCCCTGTATTTTGCCCTCGGATGGTAGGATTGGGTGTAGAAAGATGGTGCTTCCGAATGTGATATTGGCACACCAGAATGATAGATAAGTCTGAAAGTGTGATTTCCTTGGTGGCACAAGTCATTTGCTTGTAAATCTTGATTGCATATTCCCTGAAAATCACACAACACCTCTGTATCAGCTCAACATGCAAACCCTAGGTGGAATTTGCCAATGTCCAAAGATGAAGGTTTCTGTCCTCACCTTTGAAGAAGAAACCCTAGAGGGTTTTCGTCCTTCTAGATTAGTTTTAGTCTTTGAATGCAAAATTGAACTTAAACTCAAAAGGAAGAATTGCTCACGGATAAAAGGGATATGACATCTTGACTATAAAACAAGAGATTATATTGGTATAGGCATGCCATATATCTATTGTACCAAAGTGTATTTGAAACACAGGTTGTTCTACACTTTTAATGCTTTACATACTGTTTATTTGCTAACTCAGCTTTATACAAGCATGAGGCTTCCTGTATTGGAATCTTACTATTTTCTCTATAAGTTCTTGAAAGTTATGCGTGCATCTAAGATCAAATAAAATGTTAGCTCATAAACGAGGACAGGAACTTGTTAAATGTGCCTTTACACCATTATTTCCAAAATGTCATTGTCTCACATGTAATAGTGAATGCTTTCTAAAAAAAATCTATAGCTGTTGATCTCTGTTTTTCCTGGTCGAGCTTCTCCAAATTCCTTATGAAAGTTCTACTTCACATTTGCCCTTCTTGTTAGTTGCATTGTGACTTGCAGGTAACGTTAAGCAATGCTACCTAACCATTTATTAAGCATTTCAAGATGTGGGCTAAAACTTAGGAAGACATTTTGCTAAAAAAAAGGTTATTGAATAGTGGATCATATTTTTCCCCTTCTTGTCTTCATAGTTAAGGATTTGGCTTTAATGATTTACACAGAGTTTATGTGGAACCATTGCTATATAAACATTTATTAAGCATTTTAAGAAATGGGTAAGAACATGGGAAGGCATTATTATTACGCCGAGAGGCGTACCACTACAATTGCAATTTTTTGTATACATAAAAATGTGGGATTAAATCTCGGATGAATTGAAAATCTGCATCGTTGATAATTAATACGCCGTGTACATCAAAACTTTTTTATGTGACGTAGAACAAAACAAAAAACAGTTAATAATCATTCTGTGTAATAATAATGTAGGTAGTGGTAGTTAAATGCTGTGCACAAACATCTGCCAGACAATACTTGGCAATACTTGGAAATAAATAGGATTCCCGGATGTGAAAGACTGTTGCGAGAATCGTGGACCTTCAATAAATATTAAATCCTCCAGTTTTGATCACCGCCTCACTTTTGATAACCACTCCAGCTTCTGTATAAACGTAGTTAAATTGACTAATTAATGTGCACAATAACTGTTGGCGAGAAAGGCAAACTGCATCCAAAATCATAGCGTCGGTGTTGCCAGATCTGGTACTTCCTTATTTCATTAATTTCTTTCTTCAGTTACATTGTCGAACCTTGTTGCCATATTTAAACTTGTTTCAGTACATTTCTTGTTTTTCGGAGGCATCTGTTGATATTCTTTACAAATTATCCATTGCTGTTGTGTATGTGATGATGAGGAACCTAGCTCTCTCATTGAGGCACACTTCTACCCCTTGCAGAGACATTGTAGGTTTGTCCGTTCCACTTCCTGCAAGCTATCTACGCGCTGACGGGATCTAACCCTTTTCCGGCCAGATGCATTGTTATATACCCTGCGATACTGGGGCTGATTTTTGTTTCCATGATTTTCCTGCTCACCTTCAGCATTTTCTAAAGGATGCCTTACATGGGGGTGTGGATCCACTTCTATTACTTTTAGTATCCCATACTTTAACACCAGGTGTACCAAGTCCTCGGACAGTGCTATTTTCATCCTCCTCACTTGCATAGGAACTGCCACTCTCTTCTACAATCTCCATATGCTGAAGAAAAAGTTCTTCAACTTTAATGTGCTTTGTGTAAAATCTGAGGTGGTTGCTTCAATTTGTCAGCATTTTTCATCGCTCTGTCAAAATTATCATTAGATTGTTTTATCTGAGGAGAAAAAGTTGTACGCCTTTCTGACAGAGAGGTGTTAGTTATACCTGAATTGTCTGGTTGTTTATGTAATGACTTCCTTCCAAGGTCTGACCTATCAAGACCGTAGGATTGACTGTATGTGACAAACTTGTTGCCAGATCCTTCCTTATGTAATTACGTCCTTTTGTCCACAAATTCTCTAAATGATCAACCACAAGGGCCTGAGTCTTTCTCCTTGAGATAGTTTCAACTATCTGAGCTCAATTCCCACCCGAGGAATGTCGTGCTGGAATGTTTCTATCTTTAACACCATGGGTTCCTATACCACAAACAAAGTTAAAAAAATTAAAATCCTTGGACCACATGCATATCTCTTCAAGAACCCCGTTAATGGTGTTTACAAGCTCTTCTGAAGCATCTTTATCAGGTGTTACTTTCTATCATATTAAAATATCTATCCAAGGCCATGTTAGCCCTTGCCTTTGAATAGATGATATTTTTTGGATATTCTTGGTGTTAATTTTACATTTCTCAGCTTAGATGACAAGATTGAATTGCTATTCTATTGAGAATAAATGTTTATTCTCTCTACCGAGGTTTTTTTATTAACATATCTTATTGACTGTATTATTTCTTTGGATTTCTGAGATTTCAACTGGTTAACAGAGGCTAATATTTCTTTCCAATGTGACATTAATTTAATTTCAATTTTAATGATTTGATGTTGCTGAAACTTGTTCCTAACATAGTTCGTAAATTTGGATTACAAAATTACATCTGTATTTTAGTTACTCAAATTTGTATGTCATTCTGTATGCCTAGAATGCTGGCAATAGTATTTTGTCCCATCATTTCTGTGAACATTGTTGATCTCTGTCAATTTTGTTTTCTAAATAAATAAATTTGACCTTGACCTCAATTTTCTGGTCCATGAAGTTCTGGCCTTGATAACTTTTTGAACTTTCTTAACACGCCAATTTAATCATAATGTTTTTCAAATAAACTTTGGGCAGCTTATTTCCTTTGACTCCTCTACATGCAGGGGAGTAGGGCAGTGCCCTGCTGATTCGAAAGCCAGCTATATACATTGTCTCAACTCATTATTTACTGCCAGTGTCAACAGTTTCTATATGCTGCCTTATCATCATAGCTCCAAGCAGTAAAACCTTATGTGGATGTCTTATATGACTTAGAACTTCAACCCAACCTGCAAAAGGATGAAACAGGAATGAATCTATACACTTCTGGCATGTTACTACTAATTTTATTTGAAGAATGGCAATGCATAGCTGCATATAAGCATTTCAAAGTTAGCATGGATTCCTTAAATTAATTACAAATTTTGTACCTCTTTTTGAAATTGTTTCCATCCTTGAGGTGCATCCGGGCAAAGAACCTTGATAGCCACTGGAGTGTGATCCAATGTGCACTTGTAGACAGAACCATATGATCCCTCTCCTATCTTAAGAGATTCTCATCTCATTTCCCTGATGATAAGTGAGGTAGCTCACTCCAAACATTTGACAAAAACTTATACGAAGATTATCCAAACGAATGTACTCTGGCAGATGTCTTCCTGCAATAGTTTTCGATCTAAAAATATAATTATTGTCTAATAATTCAATCAAAAAAAGTTCTCAGAAAAATGTCAGACAAAAACTATTTGATCAGTCTGTTCTAATTTTAACTTTCTCCAGATGACTTTTATGAAGAGTCATTACATTAATGATTAATAGCATTTTCCTCATGTCTGTTAGTATAATTACGAGGCAGGGACTGCTTGGCATAAAAGCACCTTTAAGCATTTGTTAGTGGGTGAGAAAATCTAACAGTCCATGGCCTAAATTTGACGGTTGACCCCGCCTGTCAACCGATGTTTTCATGCCAATTATCCATTCAAAGTCGTCCTTCAAATACTAAGACATACATTTTTATAAGTAAAATCATATATAAACTATATATATATATCATAGTTGCCGCACGATTGGTACTGCTACCGGTATGCCTTTTTTTTGAAAATAGGAGACGGGGGTACTTGGAGATGACATTTTTTTTAATATAAATAAAAAATAAAAAATTAATAATTTATAGAAATCTGAAAATAAATTTAGTAATTTATAGAAAATCTGAAAATATGAAGACATTGAACTTTCAAAACAATAATTTAATCACTCTTAGACACGTCAAATACATTATGCTTTAATTTTTAAAGTTTCAAATGTTTAAACTTTAAAGTTTTTTTAGGTATTTTAGTGGGAGACGTCATTTTTTGCAGCAAGAGACGGCAGGAAACTTGGGAAACTTCAGCACAAGTCTCCAGCCTCCTGGAGACGTCTCCAGAGATGGTACCGGTCTCCGAGACGTGTCTATGAGGGGGGGAGACGCGTCTCCCGACAACTATTCCCCCTTTGTATGATAAAGTCTTCCTAAAATTTTGATTGTATTTCAGGGCAAAAATGCCTAAATACGACTATACAACGATCATATTTGAGTACCTAACCTCTTCTTTTGGGATTTTTATCCTATAACTTGTTTTCCATTGGTAGTTTAGAAAACTTCTATGTTTCATAATTTTTGCTACTAATCTTCAACTAAAAATTACCTTTACTTACTTTTTACTTCTTTAGATGATGTCATCCTATATTTGTACATTGTTCAAAATCTTAAAGTTTCCCCATATAAGCTTTGAGCCCATACATTAGAGAAAATTTCCCATCTTTAAAACTTTTTATCATAGCATTGAATTTTTAATTACCTTTTTGTACTTGAACTTTAACATGGGACTTGTTGTGACCTATTTCACACATCACCCCATTGCAAATGGGGACCCTCAGTGGTTCGCTTTGGGTTGCAATTGCATAAGCTCTTTTGCTCCAAGAGTTTCATGTTAGAGTTTTGAGGTGTCACCCAAGCCAAGTAGAGAATTCGAGCCTGAAATTGTGCATAGATGCCATGGAAGTGCTCAAAAGGTTTGAAAGACGAAGATCGCTTGTGCTTTGAGTCAATTTTGACACTTCCTATTCTTTTAGGGATTTTTCTTTTTTGATTTTTGGCACTTTTAGACCATTTTGGACTTCATATTTTTTAGGAATACTTTTTGCTTTTTCTATTTTTAGAAAGTTTTTGTTTTTGGAAAGTTTTTATTTTTAGAAAGTTTCTATTTCGGGGTCCAACTGGTCATGAAGTCAACGTTTCCTCTAGAGGAAAAAGCAACAAAAATAGGCCTTTAGAATGAGAAAATCAAGTAAACATTGAAAATGATAAAAAAAGCAATGAAAAATCATGAAAAATCAAGACATATGGCGACAGTTTGATGATCTAGAAAGAAATTCATGGCGATCAAGGATGAGAAATGGTATAAGTCTGGAGAAATTTGCCAAATAAAAAATGGCAAGACCTTCTTGAAGTCTGCCATAGAGATGGCAAAAGCAATGGCAAGTCCGCCCTTGCACGTGGAAAAGAAAGTTTGAAGTCTGCTTGGAAGGAGAAAAGACAATGGCAAAGACATCTTGAAGTCCACCATGCCTTGGTAAAAATAAGACAAAGTCCGCTTGGAAGAGGAATAAGACAAAGTCAAGGCACCTTGGAAGTCTCCCTAGGATTTGTCCAAGGCACTTCAAAGTCTGCCATAAGGAACATATAAAAATGGAAAAGAAAGTCCAAAGTTCACCATGCATCATGGAAAAACATTGAGGAAGTCCGCCCAACCTTGGAAAAGACTTGGCAAAGAAAGTCCAAAGTCCGCCCTTGCACATGGAAAAGAAAGTTTGAAGTCCGCCCACTTGAAGAAGAAGATTGTCTAGCCAACCTTGAAGTCCACCCCTCTCTCCCCGCCTTTCCCCACCAACATGATAACATTTTCTAAGGCATGAAGAAAAGGCAACATGGAAATAAAGTCTCCAAGTCCGCCCAAGCCAAGAGGAAGATGGAAAAAGTTACATAAAGTCCGCCCTCCCAAGAAAAATCCAATGTTCAAAATGCTAGAAAGTCCGACTTTGGCTAAAAAAAAGAAAATGTCCAAGTATTAATGAAGTCCGCCAAATATCAAAGAAGATGGCGAAAGTCCAACTTTGGTAGGAAATAAACGAAATTCGCCATAAAATAATTTTGGAGAGTTAAAAAATTGAAGGGTTGGAAAATTAAAAAAAAACCTACACATAAAATCTTTAATTATTTTCCAACACTTAGAAGATTTCGAACTTCAAGAAGAAGATTGGGAAGATTGGAGGAAATTAGAAACTTGCCTTGGCGAACGAGAAGAAAACAAGTCTAAGTTCGATGAACTCGAGAAAAAAGATGAAGCTGCTAAAATAAATTGAACTTATCAACCTTATGATGAGTTTCAACAAGTCATTTTCAACTCACAAGTTCGATTGAAAAGAGAATAAGCTCTCTCCAAATTTCGAGAGATGATTTTTTATTTTTTTTCGAGAGAGAATTTTTGAGAGATTGAATATTGGAGATCAAGTAATTTTTCAAGGCGAAGAGCAAAGAAAGGAGAAATTTTGAGTTGAAAAGCGAAGTTTTCAAAGGAATAGCTTGCTTTTTCAGTGATAAAGACATATTTTTTCAAAGTTTAAAGTTGAATTGCCATCCAAAGAGTATAATTCCAAAATTTAGAGTTTGATGAAATTCTTTATTTTTTTCTTCTGTCTTTATTTATCCTCGCAAAGAACAATTTACTAAGTGTTTTTATTTTTTTTGGCTTGCTTTTTTGCAGAAATTTATCTTTTTAACAAGCTAAAAAAAAAGAACCTTTGAATAAAGGCTTGAAAAATCAGATTTAAAAAGTCTCGGCACATGTTAATTCTTTTTGTATTTTATTGCAGATGGATGACCATCCCAGGAGAATCTTCAAAGAAAGCAGAGATGAAGTTCGCAAGCAAAGGAGTTCAACCAGAATAAAAAATTAACTCCAAGTGGAAGAACATCACAGACACAGACCTTGGACATGTGGACCTCGAGGAATTCAGGAAGAGAATGTATGACAAAGATGGATTCGTGCCGACAACCATTGCTCGAAGAATGGTGCGGAATGGTATCTCACAAGCAGTTGGATTTCCTCCGACTGTACAATGTGCTGAGCTGAGTGGAATGCGCTAGACATTACAACCCGTAAGAAAGATAAATCATTGCGCCGGATGGAAGAATTTTAGCACACCTCAGAGAGTTGGCTATCCAACAAGCATTCGGTATTCCTAGCTACCATCGAACTTCATATAAGACTTGAGAAGATGCAAGAAATTTTTTTGAAGGCTAAATGGATTAGTGTGCAACCAATCTCAACAAGGCGTGGTTGGAGAAGCCAAGGCCTTCTATAAAGAGGATGCCCAAAAAATTACGCCAGACGGACTTCAAGGAAGATTATGGCAACATTAATTTGCTATTGAATAGGATAGTGGGCAACCCTCAAGGTGCACTATTCGAGACATGGATGTACTTTTTCATCAACAAGATCACCTCCGACGTTAGAATGCTTAACTGGTCGAGGATGATCAGTGACAACATCCATGAGCAACTAATGAATTTGGAGAAGACCAAATCATTTTATATGAGTTCTTATGTTACCTAGCTACTGGCAAGGGCTTATAGATATCCGGGATTGATCTGGCAAGGTGTTGTAGGCAACAAAGAGAACGAGTTCAAGGCATATGATTGCTATCCCCAATTGCAGCGGGTTGATAAATCTCACTTCAGAAGAGCACATGATGCATTCCTAATGTACATTACAAGGATATTGCAAGGAGGGACGCATCAAAGGTTGACCCATGAGGCCAAGAGCCTTATAAGCAAATAAGGATCCTGGTATATCCAGTTTCCGAGGTTCACTTACATCAGAATTCAAGGATTCACTGGATGTCTATTCAAACTCCCAATTTATTCCACCAACAAAATGATTTTGCTTGAGGTTCTTAGACAACTGGAAACGTATCAAAACCTCCCGAGAGCAAAAAGTAAAGCAGCCATCACTTTCCCATTCTTTATTGGGAATATGGAAGAATCTTGTCCATCGACATAGGCACCAAAAAGTGCTAGGTTAGAAATACAATGGTATCCATTCATGTCATATCGGTCCAGAGCTGATTTTGACCCTCACCTTCACATCAGGGCTGTGAATGGAAGGAAATACCAACACAAGGTAGACCTGGAGGACTGCCTGGCTAATGCTACAGATGAATTTGATGTTAGAAAAATTCTATGGTCTAGATTGCCGGTTAGCTTAATCAGGACAATCGAGCTCTTCCATGTGCCAGATCAACTTGAAGATGATGGCGAGTATATTCAGCCATATTTTGATGAGAATCGACCTTTTATTCTCGTACGGTTGTCAGAATCGGAGCTTGCAAACTTGACCATCTTGATGAGGCCAGTCGTCAAGTATTCACAATGGTGGGAAGACCAACAAATCAAAGAGCTACGGCTGAAGGGTGCGGCTTTGACTTACAATTTGATGGGTGAAGCAAAATCTTACTCTTCAAATGTGGATGCGTCTCAAGGTGATGAGCCAATCGAGAGAACCAGTCCCAAGAAAGGGAAGGAGGTGAAAGGAAAGAAGATTGTAGATGAAGAACCTACTCAAAAGAAACAAAGATTAGAGCCTCTTCATTCTGCTATGTCCGCGAACATGAACGAGATATTAGATATTGATGAGTCATTGAGAGACATAAGGACTCCCTCTCCCATTACTGTCAAGTCAGAGGATGATGAGCCTCCATCTCCCACAGGCACATAGATACTGGGGTTTGATAATGAAGTTGATATTCTAGACAATGAATTCCAAGAAGGAATGATTTCTACCCTCAAGGGAATTCAAGAGATTCCATGTGCACAGGATATTCAAGAAGAAGACATCGAGCAACCTATTATTCCTGATTGGCTAAAGGAGAGATCAAAGATAAAAGAACAAGCAAAAATCCCAGAGGAAGACGATATGGCCGATTTCTTGGCTAGATTGGAAGTAGTTAATGTTAAGAAGTCTGCCAAGATGTTTTCTACCATCCAAAGAGACGAAGCCGACCATCGTACAATACAAATTGTTTTACCAACAGTTGATAAGTCAAGGGAGGATACAACTCCTCAAGAATATACCATCACCATTGTCGATTTGGGCCCAACCACAAAAGGTTAGGAAGTGGAAGACTTGGATAATTCAGTTAATTCTATCAAAGCAAGGTTGGAAAAGGAGGTATCAAAGAAAAAGGAGTACAAACGGGAGGTTGAGCGCCTAAAAGAGTATATTCAACATTTAACCAGGCCTCTTGATCAAGCCAACTCAACAACTCCCCCATTGCTGAACTCTTCCTAGGAGACTTTCAAAGAAGAGAAGACCACAACCAAAGAAACCAAAGAGTGGATAATTGGCAAAAGTGAAGAAGTGGCTGTGTTTGTAGAGAAACTAGTGCTGGCATATGGGCAAACTTCCTCTTTGCTTTCAAGGATTGCAGCTTTGGTGGAAGCGTGGGAGAACATTCAAGATATCTAGGACATAGTCATTCCATGTCTCAAAGTGTTGAAAGGAGTTCCGAAGTAGGAACTAGTTGATGGAAAGGTGATTGCAGTAGGCACAACATATGATTTCAGTAGCTAGTACTGGGTGCTGATTGCAAGGAATGAAGTTCTAGAGAAGGTGAAGATCGATACCATTAGAGTTGAGGAGTGTATGAAGGAAATCCAGAACAAGTTCTTACTTGTGGCTGCAGATGCACTTGAGAAAGACATAGTTCAAACAAATGACATGCAACTTGAAAACTTGAAGCACAAAATGCAAGAATTTTTCTTTGCCACCATTGGCCGATCCTTAAGAAAAATTTGACTAAGGCAGTTGACTTTTTGACCATATGGCATGCCTTCCAGCGACATGAATCAAAGTGGGAAATTACTTTTGCAGAATGTGCAAATGATTTGGACCTACTAGAATACAAGGTCAATATGTTGCCACTTGTCACGATCGAGGAGGTCAACACAATAGTTTCCAGATTTATCTAGTACAATGCCACGTGGGAGGATAAGGATGCATCCTCTCAAAAATAGCTCCTCACACCACTTCACTCACTAATCTTAATCGTATTCTGGGAAACCCTAGTTAGGGTTACTTTGTTTTAATCTCTGCCATTGATCGTGGATCAATCTTGGCCATTTATTTCAGTTCCAAAACTCTATATAAAATCTCATTTTTCATTTCATTGTATGGGAGAGAATCTTATGAAATTGTTGCTTATAACTGCTTTGAGAATAAAAGTTCATATTGCATGAGTTGCTTTGAATCCTTCTATTGTCAAGTGGTTGCATGGTTACATATCTTTCTTCCACCTAGAGTAGATTAAAGTAGTATTTGATTCGAATGCATGTTAGATGAATGATAGATTGATAGTATAGATTTGGTGAAACTACTGCTCATACTTTCTTTGAATGTATGATTTTCATTCAATGCATAAAGTTAGACTGAGCTTATAATGTGGATGCTTCAATGCTTACTTTGAATTATATTGTTCTCTTGATGGTATCATTCACAGTATAGAAATCTTAAGCACAAATCCTAGAAGATTGCACTTAATTTGTGTAGTTGTCATAAGCGTGGCAAAACAAAGTATTGTTCTTGGTTTCACTTAATCCTTACCTTCTCTTGATTTCATAGGAATAGTATAGGACTTCTAAACCCCTATCATGTTTTCCTTTTTTTTTTAGAATCTCAAAATTGAAAATCCCAAAAAGATAAAAATATAAAGCATTCAATGTCAAATCCATCTAAGTCCTCACTCATGAGTTATTTGTCAAACATAGGTCCCTTTGCGTTACCAACAAATCACAACGCTTATTGAGCTTATCCACGCGTCAAGACCTGGCTGGAGAAACATTGGAATCGCCGTATGATCTTTCTTGCAATCTTAGCATACGTGGTAGTTTTTCAAGAGAGGATAGAGCATCTTTGGACTCTTTATTCTAAACATGTTCAGTGTGCTAGTAATAATAGATGATAATTTTTGGATATTCTTGGTGTTAATTTTACATTTCTCAGCTTAGATGACAAGATTGAATTGCTATTGAGAATAAATGTTTATTCTCTCTACCGAGGTTTTTTATTAACATATCTTATTGACTGTATTATTTCTTTGGATGTCTGAGATTTCAACTGGTTAAAAGAGGCTAATATTTCTTTCCAATGTGACATTAATTTAATTTCAATTTTAATGATTTGATGTTGCTGAAACTTGTTCCTAACATAGTTCGTAAATTTGGATTACAAAATTACATATGTATTTTAGTTACTCAAATTTGTATGTCATTTTGTATGCCTAGAATGCTGGCAATAGTATTTTGTCCCATCATTTATGTGAACATTGTTGATCTCTGTCAAAGTTCTTTTCTAAATAAAGAAATTTGACCTTGACCTCAATTTCAAGAATACAAGGTCAATATGCTGCCACTTGTCACACTCTTGATTGGATGCACATGCGCTTTATCCTTGAAAGAGAAGAAGAAAGAGCCCGATGCATTGAGTTCGCTATCCAAAGAGATTTGCTTATCGAAAGGTTTTAAGCCAATCAACGTCAACAAAATCGGCCGACCAATCAACAAGTTCCGCAACAAGCAAATCAGCTAGCTCCCGCGCGTCCTTAACGAAATTGAAGGCATACTGGATCGAATTGGCTCTTCCTTGTCAGATAAATTTCGAAGAATTACTAGATCCACTCCAAGTTCTTTCAAAGAATTTGTGGAGTTATCACCCTATAGAAAGAAGCAGAGAAGGAAAACAAAAGCGTCATAGGAAGAAACAACAAGTGCAATTGATCATAGTGAAGAATTAGTCTCACCTAGTGCAGGAGTGCAAAGTGTAGAAGGTTTTGTCGGATTATTCTAGACACCACCACCGTAGATTCCAATCCCAAGCACTACTCACCAACAAGTTCCAATATTTCCACAACCAATTTAACCAATTCAAATGGCCCAACCAAACAATTGGCATCTGCAGAATGCGTCACCTCTTACTACATTTGTTGATTATCATGACATGCCCAAAAATCCAGAGCAGTTTTGCTCCAAGTTCCATGTTGGCGATGTTAACTGGATAGCTGATGAACACATCAATTTTTTTGAAGATACTCTCTAGAATCGAGATATTCAACACAAAGATGTGGCTTGTCGATTATTCCCATGCTCTTTAGGAGAAGAAGCATATTATTGATACTTGAACTTACCAGTGAATTCAATCCGAACTTGGCAACAGTTGAAGGAAGTCTTTTTGGAAAAATTCAGATTGCCAACCACACTAGCCGAACTTTATAGACAATTTGTTGAAGTGAAGAGACAAGAGCATGAACCAATAAGTGCCTTCAACAATAGGTTTCATAAGGCATATACAAGGTTACGTGATCCATACGACTTGAATGATGCTGCAACATTACCAATTTACTATGCCACCCTGAATAGTCTTACACCTATGTTCGTAAGGAGAGCCAACCCAGTTCCGACTGATTCAAGGGAGCATATGTAGAAGCAATCAAGGTTAATTCTGATTTGGGCATGAATGTTGTCGGACCACTCAATCACTTAGGGTACGCCGCTATGCCAAACTAGATAGCAGGAATCAATCAAGCATTGGCCCATCACATGCCAATAATGAATCCTATTACACCTCCCAATAATCAATTAGTAATTCACCCAAGTGGTTCTGTTTCTCAAGCACAACCTTCACAACCAGTATATTTGCAATGTACAACAATGTCCACCAGGGCACAAGAAGAAAAAGAAGAGATGAGAGAATTGATTGATCAAGTAAAAAAATTGTCCTCTGAAGTAACTCATTTGAGAAATTAGAACAATCATCTTCAAAACATGCAAAGGAATTCTCAAGGATACCAAGGTAATGATCAAAATTACTAGGGTCAATGAAGTAACCAAGCTTACGAAAGCAATGCTCAAGGCTACTATAATAACAATCAAGGATATTAGAAGAGAGCCTGGAATACAAGACCAAACAATGGAAATGTGCCATCACCACTAGACAATCCAACAACTCAGGAGAAACGACCAACATAGAGTATACTCCTAACAGAATCAGCCTTGTCAGGGTGGTGTCGATTGCACAACACTAATCAACATTCTGAAACATAGTGTATAGAATTTCAACTCGCAACAGATATTTTCCAGAGAGAAATACATAAAGAGACCCCAAATGATCCATCCACTACTATAGTCCCTATAGTGAAGTATGATCAAGCTCTAGTTTTGGAGGATTTCACGTTTCCGCCACAATTTGAACAATAATCAAGTAGCTGACCAATTTGAAAGATTTCCACCAGCATCAGCTAATGAGCCAGTGGAGGTGCCACCTCCTATATATTCACATGTTGCTAATGGACCAATTGAAGACACAACAAATTACTATTTTCCACCTCTGCACAACAATGTGTTATTCAAAGGCATAAACAAAGTTCAAGCATTTCAACAGACAAAGAACAACCCATCAAAGGTCTATCATAGGAAGAATCAAGAGCCTTTGACCTCATTTGTTCCTCCACATAACTTTCAGACTCCACCACACCCAAATGCAAGCAATAACCCGCCTCTTCCAAGAGATGTGCCTGAATACAAACAAGGCGGTAACATTAGTAATCCTACTCCTAAAGATGAATTGAAAAGACTAAGTCAATAGGTGACAGAGGAAGTGAAGAAAATCAAGGTGAAAATGTCATTTTTTGAATTAATGAAGGTACCGGAGATAAGGAGCACATTTCTGGATAGTTTGAGAGATACAACACAAGATTCATCCAACACAATTCTGAAGACTGCAAGTTCCACAAACAATGTAAATTTCGTTCAAGACGAACAGTTACAACTTATGCAAGAACATCCATAGACAATAAATGTTGCTTAGGGACCTCGAAGTTCCAAAGTAACTCGAGGCATATATGAAGTAAAATAAGGCATATAAATGCCAAGGAAAACTAAGCAAGTGCATCAAAGTTCAAAGGAAAATAAGATGGAGAATTCAACAAAAGAAGCAAAAGCTCCACAGATTGAAAGGATTAAGGAGATAAAAGCAAAGGAGAAAGGAAGCCCTGTAATATTTTATCAAGGAAGAGATGAGCCAACTCCTTTCCTCCTTTAGCTTCGAATTTTCAATAAACTCTTGTATAATTGTCTAGTTGATTTAGGAGCATCCAGTTATGTAATGCCTCTAGCTATATGTCATAGATTGGGTTTGACCCCTACAAAGACAAATGAGAAAGTGAGATAGTTGGATAAAACAAAAGTTCCAGTTGTGGGGGAATTGAATAAAATCCATATGCAATTATCATCTGATCCACGGATTCAACATTTCATCGATATTTCTGTAGTCGATATCCCAGGTGGATATGGAATGGTTCTAGGAAGAGACTGGACCTGTAGACTGAACGGTTACTTCACAATTGACTTCTCACACATGTGGTTACCATGGAGAGGTATTCCCAATCATATCAGAATTGAAAGTACACCAAGACTTAAGTTGATGATTACAGAGTATGGAGAAAACAATGAAGTTTTGTTTTGTGAAATAGATCTAGGTCAATATAGACCACAGACTCAAGAAGTCTTCATGCTACACTGCTTAGATAGTTAGGAAAATTCACTAAAAAATTCAGAGTCAACAAAAGCTCCTATTGAAAGTGATGATGAGCTATCACCAGATGAAGGTGAAAGCATGTTCTAAAACTTCAAAAGATTTGTGCTCAAAAGTGCAAGACAACAAAAAGAATTAGGAAGTCATGCTTTTGTGCAAGATTTATTATTACCCAGTTGGTGCCAGATTCATAATGCTTTTCATTCTAAATTCTCCTGTGCAATGTGCAGAATGGCTCTAGATCAAGTTCACAAAAGAATTTCCCAAGAACCAAAAGAGGAATACTTTAATTTGACAATACAAGATGAAGGTAGTGACTCTGACAGACATATCTCGCCAGAAAAGGAAATGATTCAGGAAGTAAACAAAGTTCAAGAAGATCATCCAATTCCATAAACTCAAAAGAAAGAAATACCCAGCCCCAAGCAATTACAAGATCAAGAGCAAGTTTGGACTTTAAGGTTTGATGGTTCAAAATCCAAGAAGGGCAATGGAGTTGGCTATGAGCTGATCAACCCATCAGGCGAAACCTACCTAGTTGCTTTGAGGTTACAATTCCCGTGCACCAACAATGTAGCAAAATATGAATCATTAGTCCATGGATTGTTGCACGCAATTCAAAAAAAGGTCAAAGTCTTGCATGTTTATGGTGATTTAGAAGTTGTGGTAAGACAAGTGAGAAAGAAGTATGCTTGCCACAAAAAGAGACTAAGAGGGTACACAAATCAGGTCTGGGATCTCATTGAAAGTTTTGATGCTTTCAATATTAAATCCATATACCGCTCTTAGAACATAGTGGCAAATTCATTGGCACAATCAACAAGTTCATTAGAACCACTCGAGATGGATGTTTTAAAGAAATTTATAGTTGAAATCACTTCAAAACCATCAGTACCAGACAATATCACACACATTTTGGATATCTTGACAAATTCTGATGTCTTCCTCACCCAAATCATCGATGAAGGAGAAGATCGAGGAGAAGCTAAATTTGATGCAGATGGTATAATGAATTTAAAGACCAATAACATCCCCAAAGGAATGATACAAATTGAAAGGATCTTTGATCCAGATCATATCAATGCAATTAAATACCAAAGAAATGAAGGAGGCCAACATGAAGCAGTAAAACTAGGAACGAAAGATGAAGTTAAGAATGTCCTCATTGGCAAAGTATGCACGCCTGAAGAGAAGGAACAAATAATCAAGAGCTTAAGAGAATTCATAGACGTTATTGCCTGGAGTTACAAGGATCTAAAGACATATGACACATCAATCATTACACATATAATTCCCCTCAAGGCAGGCAATAAACCATGCAAAAAACACCAAATGCCAGTAAACCCTTTATTGGAGCCCCTCATTTTTCAAGAATTAAAGAAGTTATTGTCAGCAGGCATTATTTTTCCAGTACGCCACTCAACGTGGGTCGCCAAATTGGTACCTGTTCGCAAAAAGAATGGAGAAATATGGCTCTGTGTAAATTTTTGAAATCTCAACAAGGCTTCAAAGAAGGATAATTACCCATTGCATTCACTAGATGAAGTAATTCAAATTGTGAATGGATCCCAAATGATGTCTTTCCTAGATGGGTATTCATGATATAATGAAGTACTTCTAGTACCTGAAGATAGACTCAAGACTGCATTCACATCAAAGTGGGGGTACATTTGCATACAAAAGAATGCCATTTGTGCTGATCAATGTTGGAGCCACCTTTCAAAGAGCGATGGATATTGCTTTCAAATATCTTATAGGAAAATGCATTATTATCTACATGGACGACCTCACCATATTTTCAAAGAAAAGGGAAACTCATGTTGAAGATCTAAGGAAAATATTTCAAAGATGCAGAAGGTATGGAATTTTATTGAACTCGAAGAAGTGCATATTCGGGGTGACCGAGGGAAAATTATTGGGCCACGTAATTACAGAAAAAGGGATTCTTATTGACCCTGATCAGGTAGAAGCTTTATCAAGAATTGGTCTACCATCAAGTCAAAAAGAGTCGAGGTCTTTCTTTGGAAAGATCAATTTTGTAAGAAAATTCATAACATGATTTGCTGAAATTGTCAGGCCTTTGAGTGAAATGTTGAAGAAAGATGCAAAGATAGAATGGACAAAGCCAACAAAGAAGGCATTCGAGGAGATCAAGCAAGCTATAATTGATGCCCCCGTCTTGGTTAGCCTTTCTACCTCTATTCTTTCACATCAGAACATTCTTGTGCTGAAATACTTACCCAAAAGATAGATGAAAAAGATGAGCACCCTATAGCTTTCATGAGTGCACCATTCAAAGATGCATAGTTGAGATACTTGAATGTAGAAAAACAAGCATATGCTTTAGTCAAGGAAATACAGAAGTTCTGACATTACATTTTGAGAAGCAAAGTCTTTGTTATAGTCCCAGACGTAGTTGTTAAAACCCTCTTGATGAAAAATGAATTAGGAGAAAAAAGAGGCAAGTGGGTTACCATTATTCAAGAATATGATGTAGAGATCCAACCAATGAAAATTGTTTGTGGCCAGGCCTTAACACAGATTATTGCCATAGGGCCAGGACTAGTACAACAAGTTTATGAATTACAAGAAGTATCTCTAGATGAATGGTACAATGATATCACTTATTTCTTGCTCAACCACAAGTGCCCTAATCATCTTAATCCAATACAAAAGAGGGCCTTAAGAATGAAAAGCCAAAGATATATGTTGCAAGGAGCACTATTATATAGAAGAAACCATGTGGGAGTTTTCTTAAGATGCCTTGGAAAGGAAGAAGCTAGATAGATAATGGAACATTTTCATTCCAGGTTTGGGACCGGTCATGGAGGAGTAGTAGCAACAACATACCAACTTCTAATGGCAAGCTATTATTGGCCAACAATGTTCAAAGATGCATACGATCATGCAAAATCCTGTCACACATGCCAAGTAATTGCTGCACGAGAGAAGAATCCAACTATGCCACTTCAACCAGTGATAGAAGTACGACCTTTTGCAAAGTGGGGACTCGACTTTATTGGTATGATCAACCCACCTTCCTCTACACAACACAGTTCTAAACACAACTGAATACTGCACAAGGTGGTCAAAAGCTCAAGCTTTGAAATTTTGCACAACGGATATTGTGATTAAATTTTTAGAAGAAAAAATTATCACTAGATTTGGTTTTCCTCATGCATTGGTGTGTGATAATGGTCCTGCATTTTCTTCTTTAAAATTTTCTAACTGGGCATTTGAATATGGTATCATTTTGAAGTTTTCATCAAACTACTATCCCCAAGGCAATGGATTAGCAAAATCCACAAACAAAAATTTGTTAAACGTTGTCAAGAAGCTGTTAGACAAGAATCCAAGGGACTGGCATACACAGTTGAGATTTGCTCTTTGGGCAGATAGAGTAAGAGTAAAAAGTTCCTTGGGGATGCCACCCTATCATCTAGTATACAGACAAGACCCCGTGTTTCCCATACAATTGAGGATTCCAACTTTACAATTCATGCAAGAGTGTTTGGATCAGGAGGTCAAAGTTAAAACCAGATTATCACAGTTGTTACTTTTGGAAGAGAGAGGAGATCAAGCATTGGAAACTTTTGCAAAACAACAAGGTATTGTAAAGAGATGGTTCGATCGAAGAGCGAGACTAAAGAAATTTAGAATTTTTGATTTAGTCCTTCGTTGGGACAAAGCTCATGAACGAAAAGGAGACCACGGAAAATTTGACAACTTATAGATGGGTTCTTATCAGATTTCAATTTTTTTAGGAAATAATGCATTCAAATTGAAGACATTAACTGGAGAATATTTCCCATTGCCAGTCAATGGGCAATTTCTCAAGCATTACTTCCAGTCTTAGACTCCTATTGAGTCTTGCTTTTGTACATAGTTAGGTTAGTTTTCTTTTCAGTTGGTTTTGGTTTTGTTCGGTTTGTCTTAGTTTAGTCTCCTTTGCTTTTGTTTGCTTTAGTTTAGTTGTCCCTGCTTTCTTAGATTATATTGCTTTGTCTGCTTCTGTGTGTTTTTCTCTAGTTGCTTTAGGTTTAGTTTTGAATAAGGGAGGATCCACATTTGCAAAAGGGGGGGCAATCTTTCAAGCACACACTAGTCTTATTCCACAAAGTAATGGACAAATCATTCATTTGATAAATATTTGTTAGGGATCTTGGAATCCAAGATTAAATCCTTCGGGCTTGACTTTAGGTTAGGATTTGTACTTGGCTAGAAGGGGAATCATCTATTGTGTCTCGACACTGAGTATTGAAGATCACTATATTCTTACATATATTTAATCAATTTTCTCTAAGTCATTGTGTTATTTTAGGAGAAGCCATGGATGGTGAAAAATCTTAAGTCTTGCTTCAGCGCCACTGTGATTCTTAAACCCAAATGAGCTTCACTGCTTATGAGCCAATTGAAAATGATGAAAAATAGTACCAAAAGAAAGAAAAAGATAAAATCCAAAAGAACAAAAAAGAAAGAAAGAGAGTATTAAAATATTTGGCTGATAGGAACATGGGAATAACTCCATCAGCGCTATGGATGCCTGACTGGCAATGGAGCAATATTCGTAAGGATCACAATGATAACCTCGTTGGGGCTATGGATGCCTTACTGGCAGCGAGGCAATCTCCAGGGTGCTTTTGAAGTAAGGATTACTACGTAGCTTGTCACAACCAATTCTAAGAAATCCGATGATCTTATGAGACGGAAAGGAATGCATTTGCACACACTTGTGATTAAAAGGAAAAGTGTCTTGATCCAATTTATTATTCCTTTCCTTTCTAAGTACGCTTTTTAACCTAAGATTAAGATAGTTTGATTTAATTAGAGATTTCAAATTCAGAATGGGTCTTTATCTTTGGAATGTTCAGGAACATTCCTCACGTGGAGTTGCCAGATGTTGTGACATATTTCACACATCACCCCATTGTAAATGGGGACCCTCAGTGGTTCACTTTGGGTTGCAATTTCATAAGTTCTTTTGCTCTAGGAGTTTCATGTTAGAGTTTTGAGGTGTCACCCGAGCCAAGTAGAGAATTCGAGCCTGAAATTGTGCATGGACGCCATGGAAGTGCTCAGAAGGTCCGAAAGACGAGGATCACCTGTGCTTTGAGTCAATTCTGACACTTCCTATTTTTTTAGGGATTTTACTTATTTGCTTTCTTTGCTTTTTTGATTTTTGGCACTTTTGGACCATTTTGGACTTCCTATTTTTTAAGAATGCTTTTTCTATTTTAAGAAATTTTCTGTTTTTGAAAGTTTCTATTTTTAGAAAGTTTCTATTTTGGGGTCACACTGGTCATGAAGTCAACGTTTCCTCCTGAAGAAAAAGCAACAAAAAATGAAGCCTTTAGAATGAGAAAAGTAAGTAAACATTAAAAATGATAAAAAAAGCAAGAAAAATCATGAAAAATCAAGACATATGGCAAGGGTTTGATGATCCAAAAAGAAATTCATGGCGATCAAGGATGATAAATGGTATAAGTCTAGAGAAATTCGCCAAATGAAAAATGGCAAGACCTTCTTAAAGTCCGCCATAGAGATGGCAAAAGCAATGGAAAGTCTGCCCTTGCACATGGAAAAGAAAGTTTGAAGTCCACCTGGAAGGAGAAAAAACAATGGCAAAGCCATCTTGAAGTTCACCATGCCTTGGTAAAAATAAGACAAAGTCCGCTTGGAAGAGGAACAAGACAAATTCAAGGCACCTTGGAAGTCTGCCTAGGATTTGTCCAAGGCACTTCAAAGTCCACCATAAGGAACATATAAAAATGGAAAAGAAAGTCCAAAGTCCGCCATGCATCATGGAAAAACATTGAGGAAGTCCGCCCAACCTTGGAAAAGACTTGGCAAAGAAAGTCCAAAGTCTGCCCTTGCACATGGAAAAGAAAGTTTGAAGTCTGCCCACTTGAAGAAGGAGATTGTCTAGCCAACCTTGAAGTCCGCCCCATGAAGAAAAGGCAACATGGAAAGAAAGTCTCCAAGTCCGCCCAAGCCAAGAGGAAGATGGAAAAAGCTACATAAAGTCCGCCCTCCCAAGAAAAATTCAATGTTCAAAATGCTAGAAAGTCCGACTTTGGCTAAAAAAAAGAAAATGTCCAAGTATTAATGAAGTCCGCCAAATATCAAAGAAGATGGTGAAATCACTAGAAAGTCCAACTTTGGTAGGAAATAAAAAAAATTCGCCATAGTTAAATAATTTTGAAGAGTTAAAAAATTGAAGGGTTGGAAAAAAAAAAAAAAACCTACACATAAAATCTTAATTATTTTCCAACACTTAGAAGATTTCGAACTCCAAGAAGAAGATTGGGAAGATTGGAGGAAATTAGAAACTTGCCTTGGCGAACGAGAAGAAAACAATTCTAAGTTCGATGAACTCGAGAAAAAAAGATGAAATTGCTAAAATAAATCGAACTTCTCAACCTTATGATGAGTTTCAGGAAGTCATTTTCAACTCACAAGTTCGATTGAAGTATTAATGAAGTCCACCAAATATCAAAGAAGATGGCGAAATCACTAAAAAGTCCGACTTTGGCAGGGAATAAACGAAATTCGCTAGTTAAATAATTTTGAAGAGTTAAAAAATTGAAGGGTTGGAAAATAAAAATAAAAAAAACCTACACAAAATCGTTAATTATTTTCCAACACTTAGAAGATTTCGAACTCCAAGAAGAAATTTGAGAAGATTGGAGGAAATTAGAAACTTTCCTTGGCGAACAAGAAGAAAACAAGTCTAAGTTCGATGAACTCAAGAGAAAAGATGAATCTGCTAAAATAAATCGAACTTCTCAACCTTATAATGAGTTTCAACAAGTCATTTTCAACTCACAAGTTCGATTGAAAAGGGAATAAGCTCTCTCCAAATTTCGAGATATATATATATTTTCGAGATAGAATTTTTGAGAGATTGAATATTGGAGATCAAGTAATTTTTCAAGGCGAAGAGCAAAGAAAGGAGTGAAATGCTGAGTTGAAAGTGAAGGTTTCAAAGGAATAGCTTGCTTTTTTGGTGATAAGACAATTTTTTTCAAAGTTTAAACCTGAATTGCCATCCAAAGAGTATAATTCCAGAATTTAGAGTTTGATGGAATTCTTTAATTTTTTCTTGTCTTTATTTATCCTTTCAAAAAAACATTTACTAAATGTTTTATTTTTGGCTTGCTTTTTCGCAAAAAATGATCTTTTTAACAAGCTAAAAAAAAAAAAAGCCTTTGAATAAAGGCTCGAAAAACCAGATTAAAAAAGTCTCGACACTAATGTTAATTCTTTTTGTATTTTATTGCAGGTTGATGACCATCTCGGGAGAATCTTCGAAGAAAGCATAGATGAAGTTCGCAAGAAAGGAGTTCAACTAGAATAAAAAATTAACTCCAAGTGGAAGAACGTCACAGACACAGACCTTGGACATGTGGACCTCGAGGAATTTAGGAAGAGAATGTACGACAAATATGGACTCCTGCCGACAACCATTGCTCTGAGAATGGTGCCAAATGGTATCTTGCAAGCAGCTGGATTTCCTCCGGCTATACACTATGCTGAGCTGATTGTGGAATGCGCCAGACATTACAACCCACAAGAAAGACAAATTATTGTGCCCAATGGAAGAATTTTAGCACACCTTGGAGAGTTGGCTATCCAATAAGCATTCGGTATTCCCAGCTACCATCGAACTTCATATAAGACTCAAGAAGATGCAAGGAAATTTTTTGAAGGCCGAATGGATCAGTGTGCAATGAATCTCAACAAGGCATGGTTGGAGAAGCCAAGGCCTTCTATAAAGAAGATGCCCAAAAAATTACGTCGGACAGACTTCAAGGAAGATTATGGCGACACTATTTTTCTATTGAACAAGATAGTGGGCAACCCTTAAGGTGCACTATTCGTGACATGGATGTACTTTTTCATCGACAATATCACCTCCAACATTAGAATGTTCAACTAGTCGAGGATGATCAGTGACAACATCCATGAGAAACTAATGAATTTGGAGAAGACCAAATGATTTTATATGAGTTCTTATGTTATCTATCTACTTGCAAGGGCTTATAGATATCTGAGATTGATTTGCCGACGTGTTGAAGGCAACAGGGAGAACAAGTTCAAGGCATATGATTGCTACCCCCTGTTGCAGCGGGCTGATAAATCTCACTTCAGAAGAGCACATGATGCATTCCTAATGTACATTACAAGGATATTGCAAGGAGGGACGCATCAAAGGTTGACCCATGAGGCCAAGAGCCTTATAAGAAAATATGGATTCTGGTATATCCAGTTTCCAAGGTTCACTTACATCAGAATTCAGGGATTCATTGGGTGTCCGTTCAGACTCCCAATTTATCCCACCAATTAATGATTTTGCTTGAGGTTCTTAGACAACTAGAAATTTATCAAAACTTCTAGAGAGAAAAAAGTAAAGCAGCCATCACTTTCCCATTCTTTATTGGGAATATGGAAGAATCTTGTCCATCGACACAAGCAACTAAAAGTGCCAGGTTAGAAGTAAAATGGTATCCATTCACGTCATATCGGTCCAGAGCTGATTTTGATCCTCACCTTCACATCGAGGTTGTGAATGGGAGGAAATACAAACACAAGGTAGACCGAAAGGACTACTGGGCTAATGTTGCAAATGAATTTTATGTTAGAAAAATACCATGGTCCAAATTGTCAAATTGTCAGTTAGCTTAATCAAGACAACCAAGCTCTTCTGTGTGCTAGATCAACTTGAAGATGACGGCGAGTATATTCAACCAGGTTTTGATGAGAATCGACCTCTTATTCCCGTATGGTGGTCAAAACCGGAGCATGCAGACTTGACCATCTTGATGAGGCCAGTTGTCAAGTATTTGCAATGGTGGGCAGACCAACAGATCAAAGAGCTACAACTGAAGGGTGTGCCTTTGACTTAAAATTTGATGGGCGAAATATAATCTTACTCTTCAAATGCAGATGCGTCTCAAGGTGATGAGACAATTGAGAGCACCAATCCCAGGAAAAGGAAGGAGGTAAAAGGAAAGAAGATTGTAGATGAAGAACCTACTCAAAAGAAACAAAGATCAAAGCCTCTTCATTTTGCTATTTCCGCGAACACGAACAAGATATTAGATATTGATGAGTCATTGGGAGACAAGGATTCCCTCTCCCATTCCTATCTAGTCAAAGGATGATGAGCCTCCATCTCCCTTAGGCATAGAAATACTGGGGTTTGATAATGAAGTTGATATTCTAGACAACGAATTCCAAAGGGAATTGAAGAGATTCCATGTGCACATGATATTCAAGAAGAAGAAGACACCGAGTAGCCTACTATTCATGATTGGATGAAGGAGAGATTGAAGATAAACAAACAAGCAGGAATCCCAGAGGAAGACAAAATGGCCGATTTCTTGGCTAGATTGGAAGTAGTTAATGTAAAGAAGCCTACCGAGATGTTTTCTACCATCCAAAGAGACGAAGCCGGCCACCATACAATACAAATTACTGTACCGATAGTTGATAAGTCAAGGGAGGATATAGCTCCTCAAGAATATGCCATCACCATTGTCGATTTGGGCCCAACCACAAAAAGGTCAAGAAGTGGAAGAGTTGGATAATTCGGTTAATTCTATCAAAGCAAGGCTGGAAAAGGAGGTAGCAAAGAAAAAGGAATACAAACGAGAGGTTGAGCACCTAAAAGAGTATATTTAGCATTTAACCAGGCCTCTTGATTAAGCCAACTCAACAGCTCCCCCATTGCTAAACTCTTCCTAGGAGACTTTCGAAGAAGAGAAGACCACAACCAAAGAAACCAAAGAGTGGATAATTGGCAAAAGTGAAGAAGTGGTTGTGTTTGTAGAGAAACTAGTGTTGGCATATGGGAAAACTTCATGTTTTCTTTCAAGGATTGCAACTTTGGTGGAAGCATGGGACAACATTCAAGATATCCAGGACAAAGTCATTCCATGTCTCAAAGTGCTGAAAGGAGTTCCAAAGAAGGAACTAGTTGATGGAAAGGTGATTGCAGCAGGTGCAACATATGATTTCAGTAGCTGGTATTGGGCGCTAATTTCAAGGAATGAAATCCTGGAGAAGGTGAAGACCGATACCATTAGAGTTGAGGAGCGAATGAAGGAAATCCGAAATAAGGTCTTACTTGTGGCTACAGATGCACTTGAGAAAGACATTGTTCGAACAAATGACATGCAACTTGAAAACTTGAAGCACAGAGTTCAAGAAATTTTCTTCGTCACCACTGGGCCGATCCTTAAGAAAAATTCAACTAAGGTAGCTAACTTTTTGACAATATGGCATTCCTTCCAGCAACAAGAATCAGAGTGGGAAATTTATTTTACAGAATCTGTAGATGATTTGGACCTACTAGAATACAAGGTCAATATGTTGCCACTTGTCACGATCGAGGAGGTCAACACAATAGTTTCGAGATTTATCCAGTAGAATGCCACTCGGGAGGATAAGGATGCACCCCCTCAAAAATAGCTCCTCACACCACTTCACTCACCGATCTTGATCGTATTCTGAGAAACCCTAGTTATGGTTACTTTGTTTTAATCTCTGTCGTTGATCGTGGATCAATCTTGGCCGTTTATTTAAGTTCCAAAACTCTATATAAACTCTCATTTTTCATTTCATTGTATGGGAGGGAATCTTATGAAATTGTTACTTATATCTGCTTTGAGAATAAAAGTTCATATTGCATGAGTTGCTTTGAATCCTTATATTGTCAAGTGGTTGCATGGTTACATATCTTTCTTCCACCTAGAGTAGATTAAAGTAGTATATGATTCGAATGCATGTTAGATGAATGCTAGATTTATAGTATAGATTTGGTGAAACTGTCGCTCATACTTTCTTTGAATGGATGATTTTCATTCAATGCATAAAGTTAGACTGAGCTTATAATGTGGATGCTTCAATGCTTACTTTGAATTATATTGTTCTCCTGATGGTATCATTCATAGTATAGAAATCTTAAGCACAAATCCTAGAAGATTGCACTTGCTTTGTGTAGTTGTCGTAAGCGTGGCGAAACAAAGTATTGTTCTTGGTTTCACTTAATCCTTACCTTCTCTTGATTTCATAGGAATAGTATAGGACTTCTAAACCCCTATCCTTCTATCTTTTTTTTTTAGAATCTCAAAATTGAAAATCCCAAAAAGATAAAAATATAAAGCATTCAATGTCAAATCCACCTAAGTCCTCACTCACGAGTAATTTGTCGAACATAGGTCCCTTTGTGTTACCAGCAAATCACAACGCTCATTGAGCTTATCTACACGTCAAGACCTGGCTGAAGAAACATTGGAATTGTTGTATGATCTTTCTTGCAATCTTAGCATACATGGTAGTTTTTCAAGAGAGGATAGAGCATCTTTGGACTCTTTATTCTAAATGTGTCCGGTGTGTCACAAAACACACATCAAAAGGACTCTAGCAGACCGTACGTGTAAAGAAAATTTATTTTCCTAAGCTCTTCCTTGCCAAGCTTGAACTTATTTATACTATTATTTTTTTTTGGAATCTGATAGCCTATACTTGTAGATAGTTTCCATTTTTAAATTTTTTCTCTGCTAGGATTGAACTACAAATTACTTGTCATTACTATTATTTCTCTTGGGACTCTGGCAACCATTACTTAGAAAATGAGTTTATTTTTAAAAGGAAGATTTTTGTAGGAAAACATATGTGATAGCTCTTTGGCATAATATTTGTAGAAGTTTTCATTGAATATTTGGAGTGAGCTACCTCACTCATTATCAAGGAATTGAGAAGAGCTTACAAGAAACGTTGGACATAAAAATCCACATAGATTACATAGAAGGATTTGTTAAGTATTATATTGTTTTAAAAAATTTCATATTTATTTAAAAAAAAAAACTAGGCTTGAAAATTGCCTTTATATACTTTACTTTTTAGTTCTTTAGACTCTGACAGCCCATATTTGTAAATAGTTCCATCTCTTTAATTATCTCCATATAGGTTTGAGCCTTTACACTCTATAAACTTTTCCTTACCTGGCCTGAACTTTGATACTCTTATTTTTCCTCAGAATTTGGCTGGGTTTGAACTGCACATTTCTTATCTATACTTCTAATTTTTATGGGTCACTGGCAGCATATACTTTTCCCCAAGAACTCTTAAAGTTTCCCCCCTCAAAACTCTCAATGGAAATTTTTTCGTAAGTTTGAGGACGTGAGGCTAGGGTGTTTTCTACATTTCCCCATTTCCCCTCTGAGTTGATCCCGTTATGAGTTTATTCGAGAATAGTTCAGTATTGTAGGAGATTACCTTGACATGGTTCACTAAGTGCATGGTAAATCATAGTTTAGAGGTGTTCATCTATTTGCTCTGTTAAATCACTCTCCAAGTTCGAATGTACATCTGTTTTAAGGGAAATCACTCGTTTCCAATGTTTGACTCAAATATGTTTGAACTGATAATAAGATGAATGTAAACAAACATGAACAAATACTATTATTAAAGACATCAAAAAGGTACCCTTATCATATGATGACTTTTCAGCTTTGTCAATTCTAAGTAATTAACTATGAAATTCTCCTTAAAACTTGCCATGCTTAAAGATTTTCTAGCAGGCGGGTTTTCTAGTGCACAATCTGGAACTCGAGTTGTTATACCTTATCCATGATAAATTTTACATTAAGAATGTAAACATATACACTAATTTTTTTTGTCATCTTTCTTTTAACACTCTGTCTCAAGCCAATAGATAACTTCGTCATCTTTCTTTACACTCTGCCTCAGGCCAATACATAACTTAATCAAGGGTAAATAATTGTTGCTAGGACTCTATTGCATTTGACGACTGCATTAGTCAATTCTACCTACTTCCTTTCTCTGTCTCCATTAGAATCAAAACTAGACTTATTCATTTGCTGTTGGATCTCTCTTTGACAGGCACACTTGACTTCTATAATACTCCACCTTGTGCAATCATTAATTGCAAAAACTTTGGCTCGAAACACATGAGTGCAACATTATTCAGTTGCAAATGACCAAGCAATGCAAATTATGGTCTCCCACAACAACCCATCACATAGACGAAGTGCAGTATGATGTATACCAACTTAACATTTTTGAAGTAGTTTACTGTTACAGGTTAGAGATGTTATTGATATATGTCTCCAAAGGGAGCAGAAGTAATGCTATGAAGGATATGAAGCCTTATCTAATAAATGCCTATAAAGGATAGCAGAATATTTCCCTTATGTTCATCAATCAAGCTAGGAGATTGATTGATGCCTGCAAGAAGTTTTTAATGTTGATGGTCAAACCCAAGCAGTAAGTAATTTTTTTTATGTTGATGGTCAATCCTAGCAGTAACTGAAAGAATTGATGAAATAATTCAAGTACTAAAATGTTGCTTCAAAAGAGAGAAGTAGAACATGAGAGCCAGTTGTTACGCGATCCTCCATTGCAACACATAAAATTGAATGTGTTCACTTTCAAAATCTCAAAAAACTTAAACAGCGATTGTCGCTACTTCGTTCAACAAGAATAGATTCCATTCATCACATTTCCGGATGCCTACAGTATTAATACCTAAGAATGATGGAACTGGTGAATGTACATGATTGCAAGGTCCTCATATGATGCCACGAAGAATAAATATACTCTACCTCAGATTGAGGATCTACTTTATAATCATAAGTTGCAACAAAATACTTCACCATGCTGGATTTGAAATCAGGATAAAGTCAAGTTCGAACAAAAAGATGTAATGAAAGCTTGCTTAAAGATCAAACTAGCACATTTGCAAAAGACACAAATTATAAAAGGGATTTAAGCCTTAGAATAAAAGGTGTTCTTTTGGAGTGTTAGGCAGAGATTCTGCAATGACTATAGTTCCACCAAATGTGTCATTCGTACTGCCTTTGGAAGAAATGTAGGTCTGAGTTTGGAGTCCATTCCTTTTTAGAAAAGTGTTGCTTTTATCTGCACGTTTTTTTTGTTTAAGTGCTTTCGTAAATACTTTTGTTTGGTTTTCACATGGTGTGATATTTTTATCCTTAAAATCTCGTTTAAAAAAAATTATATATTTCTGTTTCATTTCAATTTTCGCTACAGGTTTTCCCTTTATTGAATTATGCTCAAGTTTTGAGATTTGGCACATAGCAAATCTTTAAAACTAACAAGAAATACAACTCCTCTTGAGAACATCCTTTGTGAATGAAACGTCTAAAACTAGACTATGATGCCTTTGATTGAGATGCTCAGAAGAAAATCCATCTCTACTTTGATACATTGGAACAAGAGAGACAAAATGTATTGAAATGCACAAAACAATTGAGGGAGGAAGAGGGGAGGGGGGTGAATCAGTTGTATCAAATAACTTTATTTTAAACTTATTTTATTTATTTTTAACTTCAATCTGTTATATAAGTGTAAACATGAAATGCAGATAATAGAAAACAAACACCAGATTTATGTGAAAAATCCAATGAGGAAAAAATCACGGTGAGGATTAACTCACAATATAGTAGTAATGCAATACCGGACACAAAGGCTCACTACCCAGATACAAAGGCTCACTGCTCAAATGCAAGGGCTTATTGCCTTGAAAGGACTCATTGCTCAGAAAGGAGGCTCACTGCCTACAAAAAACAAAAAAAATATAAATGAAGATCCACCACTAGGGTTCCACACATTCACAACTTGATCAAAAGATTGTAGATGCTATCAACTCATTGCTTTTTGGAGTCTAACACCTTAAAGTACTGTTGCCTTAATTCACTCTTCCACTCATTGCTTTTCGCACTTGTTCACACACTTCACTCACTTGCTCGATTCGTGGATGGATAGATATCAAATTTGCTACAACTTGATTTGCTTTTATCCAATCTTCAACCTCAGGAACATTCTCCAAGGTCGGCTATACAATTTCATTTACAAATTCAATTTAGGTCGGCTACTCGACATTCCCGCAGTGGATAAGAATGAGAGATAACCAAATACATATTTAATTTAGGACCCAAACAACATCTTGGAACACACACATGCTTTCTTAAGATGATGCAAAAACATAGTATAATGTGTAGACACCAGGTCGACCGAACCTAATGAACACACCAAAGATCTTTGAAGTTCACACATCTTTAGCAAGATAATCACATGTGAATCACTCAAAACACTTCACCATACATTTTACCATCTCTAAGAACATCTCAGGTACATCTGTAGCAATTGCAAAAAAATTTATTTACAGAGAACACTTCAATAGTCCAACTAGACCAAACAACAAAACACAAAAGCTCTAGAGTAGGTCTTCTGGAGCGCCAAATCACAAGCAAGTTTGTCAGAACACAAAAACCATCAGAAAGAGTCATCTCCCAGATCCTCAAGATCTAAAACTAGATATCAGAAGACTACAGAGCCAAAACATTTCTCCTAGTCTACAGACATAAAGTGCTGCCAAGCCAGTTCACACACCGGTGAACACACCTTCTACTCACCATCAACTCAGAAGCTAAAACTCAGTATATAAAATCCATTGAAGCTTATAAACATACTTATAGATCCGTATAAACATAGGATCAATACAAAGAAAATGCAAAGCACAATATCAGAGCACATTCATAACACACTTCAACACTGTTTTCATTATTTTTCAAATTTTCTCAAAAGCACTTGGCAAAAACACAACTACAACTTCATAAATATAGTTCTATGTACTCTAAGCACTTCTACAGTATCTCAACTATACAAATACCATATGTACACAACATGAACTATGTTGACATCAATGACAACACTATCAAACACAACCATACTTTTCAACAAAACGAGCATTAAAAACTAATCAGGGTAGATGATGTGATCTTTATCTGTCAAAATATGCATATTTATAGAATCACAATGCTAAGTTACTAAAAACGATTTTGCAAAGGTGTATAAATCTAAGCAGTAATGATGAGAAAATACAAGGAATAGATGCCATTTTATGAATGGACTAAGATGTACAATATGCAAAATTATAATATGCTAGTGAAAACATTGAATATTCTATGCCTTTAGCCCAAGGAATGATAAATGTCTACCAAGAAAAATGCTTATAGTTTAATAATTTTCTCAAGAAGTTTTCAATCTCTTTGATCACAACTAACAAAATTTTTAGCATATAACGGTACAAATGGGTCTCCTAACTTTGTGATCTGAATTGCTGGAAATTTTATTTATCAACACTACATTATTTGTGTAGTTTCTTTTATTTTTGAAGCAAAAAGAAATTAAGATAAGGCAAAGTCTAATGATTGAAATGCTTATTAGATTTTGGTATCTAGAAGGCATAAGGAAACCTAAAAACAACAAGGAATTTGCAAGCAAAATTAAAAAATAACTATGGTAGTTTGTGTAGTACCCCTCCGCTTTTGGCCTTCATGTCAACTGAGTAAGTCGTTTAGTTGAATGTTGGTATCATATGTTTGTTACTGTTGAGTTCATTTGTTATAGTAACTATTTTGCACATTAGCTGGGAGTGCACTGAGCTCATTATTTATAGTAACTGATAGGCCATATGTCTGATTATATAATACTTGAGTATGGGATAATGCTAAGTGTATACGAATGGGTTAATAGTTAAATGAGTAGATGATTGAATCTTCTAAGAATGCACAAGAGAAAGTTAATAAGTGAACTAGACATGAATAAAAATTGATTTGTTTGCACTCTTTTTGAGAGAAATTCCAGTGAATAAGAAACTAAATAAAGTTTTAAGATTTGATTCTTTCAAACGTGACATAGTTTATAAACCTCGTTGCTCCTTATAAGACTACTTATATAATCTAGTTTATGTATAAATATTGGCTTAGGTATGATAGTATTCTCATGCGAAAAACCATAGTATATTCAATTAATTGGTAAGTTGTATTCTATCTTAGATATAGGTATAGTTATTTAAATCACCTTATAGGTTGAGTTATGATATCAAATTAAAACATTTGGTGAATTATGAGCATAGTATCAATAAGGTTATAGGTGTGGTTACGTATGTGTATTTAATATGTATATATAGAAGCTGCCATAATTTGGTCTATGAAACCAGTCTGTTATAGAATAACTATGCAAATTCAAATTCATTAAATATGTTCCAATTAAATTTAGAACTCCAACATTTCTCTTCTTTAAATGCAAATAATATTCAAACTATTTTTGTGGATTGATGTATAAGTGTTTGAATTATTTAAAATCTAAGGATGCAAAAATAAATAATATAAGAACATAATCCTATTAATATTTTGATTAACTCTTGATAACACTAACATTGCTCCTTATATTAATATTGATATTATTGTTACAACCATAAAACTCATTTTTGTATTATCGCTCTCCCACATAAATTCGAGTATTAGCATAATTAACCCTCCTTGTGTACAGATTTAATTTGTTGAATCTTCTCACATAAACTATGTCTATTGGTAATTTCTACCAATATTAGAATCTAACACATGCTTTAATTGTATTTACAAAAATAAAACAAAATCATCCAATATAATATATAACCAATCTTCTCTAAAATGTAATATGACATTTTAACAAGATAATACATATAGAATACAATCAATAATTAAAATCTTTCCACAATGAAATTTTACCAAAGTGTAACTGATCTTCCTACTCTAGAACTATACCTTCCACCATCATATCTTCATAAGTAAATTTAATGTGTCAAGTCAATCCAACACCGTGTTTTCCCATTTATTAAAATATCTAAGAATGCATTTAGAACTATATATTTAGCATATCTATTCTTTCTGTGCTGGAACATCGTTCCTTGGTGATGTCTATCAATATTTACATTTTATTCTCATTCCGAAAAAAGTTGGAAAGTCTTTCTGCAGGTGGCATTCCTTGAGACCACGTGTCTGGGAGGAAGTTTGTCAAACAGATCACGTGCCCTTTTACATGCATTCACATTTTGCGTACAAACCTACCAAGGTAGCCACAACTACAGGAGGATGGATGTGTGTTGATATCCGGGGAGGAGCTCCTAACCTAATCGGCATATACTACTGCTAATACCAGAAACAAGGAAAGGGATGAGTACGAGTGCAGTACAGAAGCTTTAGGAGATCTACAAAGAGATGTTCTTTCCTGGAGGAGCTCTGTCTCCACCGCCAGCAATTGCCAGACATACTTCTTTTCTGGGTAAGTATTTACTTCAATTCTTGTCTCATTAAATCTTCTGCTTCTCTGTTGAAGACATTTGTTAGTTTGTTTCATAAAAGCCCAGCTATTGTAAATTTATCCAATCAAATATAGTCGTACTAATTATCTAGAACACAAAACTTATAGATAAAAGGTGTCACTTGACTTAGATGTAAAAGATGTAAAATACTAATGAAAGCATTTTTGAAAATAAAATCTACAACAATGGTTTTCTGCTTCTCCAAACTCTTTGTTCTTGTTATTTGTTGAGAAAATGTCTCAATCTTGCTTTGTTCTTTAATTTATTAAATGACAATTTGTAATTATTTTTTAGTTGTCATGAAAGTTGCTAAATGTAACTATGACAACTTGCAAAGTGTTATAATTGTCAAATTAGAAAGAGCATGAAAAAAGGGGAAGATAAATGTGAGTTTGGAAAAAGAAAAAAAAAGATTTTTTTTAGTTGCATGTGCACATTACTAAAAAATGGATAAAATCACAAGTTGGAAGAGAAAGTTTTTTTTTTTTGTGATCTATGACTAAAATGGTTTTGGAAACCATTCTTGATTTATGTTTTCTCTCATGCCTATATATTTAGTGCTTGAGTTGAAGAGAAAAACATGTTAAGTTGTAGGTTATTGAAGCCATGAAGTGGTGCAGTGATTCAGAGGGAAAAGTTGTATTGATGTAACTTGTTTGAAGGATTAATACAAGTCTTGGATCTCTTTGGGTGTAGAGTTTTTTCCTGCAAAGGTTTCTCCATGTAATTCTTGTGTTATGGTTTGAATATCTTCTGTAATCTTGTTTCAGCTATGATTTATTATTTTGTTAATTTGGATGCATAAAATTATCAACATATTTTTATTGCAAGTTTTATCCTGTTTTTCAACATTTGGTATCAGAGCCAAGTTGACTTGATTATAGAAGGGGACACCTTTCTTGGAGTGTTTGATTGGGTTTTTTTTTTGCAGTGGGAGTGTGTTGTTTTTTCTTGCAATTTCAGATTCAACGTGATAAGAGATCATGACTGGCTCATCTCGGCTGGAAATTGAGAAGTTCAACGGTACTGGGTATGAGCTTTGGAAGTTAAAGATGGAAGATCTCTTGGAAGAAAGAGATCAATGGGTTCCTGTTAATAAAGAGAATAAACCAGAAACTATGTCAGATGAAGACTGGATTAAGTTAGATAAAAAGGCTCGCGACACTATTGGTTTGTGTTTATCTGATTTTGTTCTATTGAATGTATCTAATGAGACTACTGCATATAAGTTATGGAATAGAATAGGAGAGATATACCAAACTAAAATTATCATTAACAAGTTATTTCTGAAAAAAAAGTTATATTCTCTTAAGATGAATAATGGAGAATTCAATTGCAGAACACTTGAATTCATTTAATCTAATCTCGAGTCAGCTACAATCAATTAATGTAAAGATAGATGAAGAGGATAAATGTATTTTATTATTATGTTCACTACCCGAATCCTGGGATAACCTTATTATTGCAATTAGTGGTTCTCTTTCAGATGATTTGAAGTTGGAAGCCCTCGTTGCCACTCTACTTTCAGAGGAAATGAGGAGGAAGACTTCAAAGGGGTCTAAAGATGCATTGCATGTACGAGGTAGATCTAAGGAGAAAGGTAAAGACAAAAAGAAAGGTGAAAATGACAAGTCTAAGGATCGTTCTAAGTATAAAGGAAAGTCAAAATCACCTGGTAAGAGTAGATTGAGGTGTTGGAACTATGGTAAACAGGGGCATCTCAAAAGGGAATGTAAGAATAAAAAGAAAAATAATGATGATTCCTCTACAGATAAATCCTCTGATGATGAAGCTATTGATGTTTTTATTATTTTTGCTAATATGACTTATGATGACTCTTGGTTAATAGATTCAGGTGCTTCCTACCACATGACTCCTCACAAGGAATGGTTTTCAGCATATTTAGCTTATGATGGTGGGGAAGTTTTCCTCGAGGATAATAACACGTGAGAAATTGTAGGTCGAGGAGAGGTAAAATTGATATTCAATGATGGAAGGGTTAAAACCCTTAAAGATGTATTGCACATTCCTGGTTTAGCTAGAAATTTAATTTTTGTATCTAAAATGAATGATTCAGGAGTGCATGTTACTTTTGAAAAGAGTGGTTGCAAGTTAATAAGAGGGAATTTGGTTTTAGCTAAGGGTAATAGGTGTGGCACCCTATTTAGACTTGATGCTTCTACTTTCTATAACTCTGTTAATGTTACTGATAACTCTGTATCATGTAAGTTATGGCACCACATGATGGGTCATATTGGTGAAAAGGGTCTCAAAAATCTCATAAATAAAAAGATGGTTGATGGTTTGTCAGGTTACTCTGCTGATTTTGATTTTTGTTGAACACTGTGTGTATGGAAAACAATATAGAGTTTCATTTAAATTTGGAAGTACTAGAGCTAAACAAATTTTTGAGGTAATTCATAGTGATGTCTTTGGTCTTGTGGATATACCATCTATTGGAAAGTCTTGCTACTATGTTTCCTTTATTGATGATTATTCTAGATATTCATAGGTTTATTTTTTGAAGGAGAAATTTGCTATTTTTTCTATATTTAAAGAATTTAAAACACTTGTTGAGAAACAGATAGATAAAAAAGTAAAGGTTTTAAGAACGGATAATGGTGGTGAATATTGCTCTAGGGGCTTTGATGATTATTGTAAGAATGCAAGAATTATTAGGCAGAAAACAACCTTGTATACTCCACAATAAAATGGAGTGGTAGAGAGGATGAATAAGACTTTAATGGATAGAGCTAGAAGCATGTTGAGTAAAATCTTGAACAATGCTTTTGGGTTGAAGCAGTTCACACTGCTTGTTATCTAGTTAATAGGTCACCTACTTCTGCTCTTGTTGATAAAACTCCCTATGAGGTATGTACAGGTAAAATACCATCAGTTTCTCATGCTAGAGTTTTTGATAGTGAGGCATATGTTCATGTTCCTAAAGAAAAATGTTCTAAGCTTGACTTCGGAGCTAACAAATGCGTTTTGGTGGGTAATGGAGAGAATATTAAGGGTTATAAGCTTTGGGATCCTGTAGCAATGAAAATGATATATTCTAAGGATGTAATTTTCAAGAAGCTTAAGGAATTTAAAAATGATGAACAACCTCATGTAAAGCTAACAAAATAGTGCATTTTGATATTAAGGTTGAACCACATAAAGATACACAGGTAGAACAACCACAAGAAGATGCACATGTAGATCAACCACAAAAAAATGCACATGTTGAACAACACGATGAACATGAAGGATTAGAAGATAATTTTGAAGAGGAACAACTTGAGCATCTTGTTACACCTCTAAGAAAATCCACTAGACAACGTAAACCTATTGATAGGTATGGATATAGTCTGTTGAATGAAGGTAGCTTCAGTCAGATATAAATGGTGATTGCATTTATGCACTATCATCATTTATATGTGATCGAAATTACTTAACAAATAAATAGCTTTTGAAAGTGAGAGATTCCAATTTCTGTGTGTGAATAAAATTCGGATTATAAACAATGATCAAAATTCATATTATAAATCGCAAGTTGATAAATTTTTGCATATGTTTTGTGTTAGCCACGGATTAAACATCGGTTGACTAAAGGGAAGCCGCACCCTCAAGGGACATGTCCCATGAGCGGACGTGTCTCCACTTTATGGAGAAACGTCCTCTCATGGGGCACGTCTCTCCTTGAAAGCGCATCTCTCCTTGAAGATGTGTCTCCTCCTACAAGTATAAAGCATGATGACAATCTTCTTTTGTAGAAATTGAAATCGATAGATGTTCTGCAATCAAAAGATCTGAAACATAATTTTAGAAATCTGACTTAGAATAAATTTCAAGTAAATTGAGACTTAGGATTTTCTTATTCTCCCTTAGAATATAATCTGATTAGATTTGATTGAATTTAACATGGTATCAAAGCCACGTTGAGAAAAATACGAATCAATTAAATAATCAGATTATTTAGAAAAATCCTATTTTTAAAAGGAAATCAAGTTCACATCACATTCTTCATAATGTCAAGTGTGATCAAATTTGAAGACCGTCTCGAAGGTGCAAACAACTTCACATCATGGAAATTTAGAATCATACTGATTCTAAAAGAAAATAAGTTAGAATCCTTTGTGAAAGAAAACAAGAGAGAACCTGAGGATGATCCAGAGAAAACTCAATGGATTGAGAACAATGAGAAATCCATGAAAATATTAGTAGATGCAGTTAGGGACCATATAGTACCTATTTTGTCTAAAAATGATACTGCATATCTAATGTTCAAATCCCTTGAGAGCACCTTTGAAATAAACAACACCAGTAGGACTCTTGCATGAAAAAGACAACTCAACAATGCTCAAATAAACAAAGGATAAACTATTAATGCATACTTCATGAGAATCACTGAGCTAAGGAATCAAATATCAACAATTGGATACCAAATTGATAGCAAGGATTTAATGCTGATAGCTCTAGGAGGCCTACCAAATTCATGGGAGTCATTTTTTCAAGGAATAAGTGCGAGATCTAAACTCCCTAAATTTGATAGGCTAAGAACTGACTGCTTCCAAGAAGAAACAAGATTATCAACAAAAGAAAAAAAACAAAAACCCATAGATGAGGATATTCATGTGCTTAACACCACATCTAATAAAAGGGGTAAGAAAAATTCTTACGGGAAAGGATCATTCAAGAGAAAGAGAAATTCCTATGGAAAAGGATCATCCAAGAAGAGGAAAGACATTTCTCAAATACAATGTTTTAGATGTGATCAATATGGGCACTATGCAATGAAGTGCCCTAAAAAATCAAAACAACAAGCATCCTTTGCTAAAGTAGGAAAATCAAATTTAGACCATGACTCTGAGAAATTTATATTCTATTCAGCCTTATCAAGTCAAGTATCTAACAATATCAACAACTGGGTAATTGATAGTGGTTCTTCAAGGCACATCACATGGTTCAGAGAACACCTTGACACTATGATTGAAGAGACTGATGAAGAAGGAACTATTGGGGATGATTCTGCACATCCTGTAAAAGGGGTTGGAACTTGCTCCATCAAATTGAAATCTGGTCTTTCCCTTCAACTCACTGGAGTTTTATTCGTACATGGAATAAAAAGGAATCTAATATCCATCTCTTCTCTTGAAGACAATGGATATAGGGTTACCTTTATGGATGGGAAAGTTCCGGCATGCCCTAAGAACTCAACTATAAAGAAAGCTCAAACCATAGGTATAAGACAAGGTTATCTTTATAAACTGTGCACTGAAGTCAAGCAAGCCCTTACCCTTGATACTTCTGTTTCAACTGAAATTTGGCATAGAAGATTAGGACACCTTCATTTCCGTGTCCTACCCTCTGTGGAAAAACTAGTACCAGGATTTCCTAAATTAAAACAAACTCATGAAGGAACTTGTAAAGGGTGTGCTCTAGGAAATAATACAAAGGGATCCTTCCATAATAGTTTGAGCAAGACCAAAGAAGTGTTAGAGCTAGGTCACTCTGATTTGTGTGGACCTATGTCTGTACCCTCCATGGAAGGCTTCCTATATTATTTAATATTTATAGATGACTACTCTAGGAAGACCTGGATTTATTTTCTTAAGTGTAAAGAGTCAATGGAAATCCTTAAAAGGTTCAAGGAGTTCAAAGCTCTCACTGAAAAATTCTCCGAAAAGAAAATCAAAATTCTTAGGATAGACAATGGGAAAGAATACACCTCTAAAATCTTTAAGGAATTATGCATAAATTATGGGATTAAGAGGGAGTTTATAGTAGCCTACAACCCTCAACAAAATGGTGTTGCTGAAAGGAAAAATAGAACTATTGTAGAAGCTGCAAAAGCAATGTTGTTTGACCAGAACATAGAAACCTCATTCTAGGCAAAAGCCTCTAGGACTACTATTTACATCCAAAATAGATGTCCACATTCCCATCTAGACAACAAGACTCCTGAAGAAGCTTTCACGGGTATAAAACCTGACATTAGTCACTTAAGGATCTTTGGCTGCCTGGTCTACATTCATGTACCTAAAGAAAAGAGATTCAAACTAGAACCTTCTGGAAAGAAAGGGGTATTTATGGGATATAGTGAGACCTCCAAAGCCTACAGGATATTCATACCCGGGCAGAAACAAATTGAACTAAGCAGAGATGTCATCTTTGAATAAAACCTTGAATTCAAAAAGGTGAGGAATTCAAGTGAGATAGAAATCATGCTTCCCCTAGAGCCTTAGAAGTGGAACCTACTCCTTAGATTCAGAGGGAGTATCCTGAAGAAACAATAAGTGAATTTCAATATGCTTCAGAAGAGAATCCAAATGACAATGGAAAGAATAGGCCACTTTGGGCTAGGAAGATGATCAAAGAAGCTGAGAATCATGCAACACCCAAAGGAACTTTTAGGGAAAGTAAAAGACCCAAAAGGTTCTCAAGCTATGTTGCTCTAATGAATGAAATCATAAATTCAGAACCTACAGTGTTACAAAAGCCTTTAGACATCAAGTATGGAAGGATGCAATGACGAAAGAGTATCAGTCCATTCTAAAAAATGATGTATGGGATATAGTGCTTAGACCAAAAGAGAAATCTGTTGTCTCTTCTAAATGGCTCTTCAAAATCAAACATGCTGCTAATGGTAGTATAGAAAAACATAAGGCATGTTTTTTGGTTAGAGGTTTTTCACAAAAGGAAGGCATCGATTATGAAGAGACATTTGCACCTGTTTCCCATTACACATCTGTGAGAGCAGTGATAGCTATTGCAGAAGCTAAAGGCTGGAAGATCCATCAAATGGATGTGAAAACTGCCTTCTTGAATGGGACCATTGAAGAGGAAGTCTACCTAGAACAACCTGAAGGTTTTGTAATACATAAACCTGAATCACATGTATGCAGACTAAAGAAAGCTCTATATGGACTTAAACAGGCTCCCAGGGCCTGGTATGAAAGAATTGACAGCTATCTCTTGGGACTAGGATTTTCCAAGAATGATGCAAACCCAAATCTTTATTTTAAGGTAATTAAAGGTGATATGCTAATAATTATTTTGTATGTTGATGACCTGCTTATAACAGGAGAAGATTACCTCATTGCTCAAGGAAAGAAGGATCTAACTTCATAATTTGACATGAAAGACTTGGGCATTTTACATTACTTCTTGGGTTTAGAAGTCTGGCAAAAATTAGATGGCATCATACTAAATCGAGGAAAGTATACTATTAATATTTTGAAGAGATTTGGAATGTTGGATTGTAGACCCATGTCCACACCTATGGAAACCAACCTTCACAAACTAAAAGAAGCAGAAACGAAATCTAAGTTTGCAGATTCCACTCTATACAAAAAAATGATTGGATCATTAATGTACTTGGTCAACACCAGACTTGATATTTGCTATGCAGTGAATGCTCTAAGCCAGTTCATGTGTGAGCCAAAGGAAATTCACCTTATGGCTGTGAAACACATATTAAGATATTTTCAAAGCACTATTGGATATGGTCTTCTTTACATAAATGACCAACTAGATCTACATGGATACTCTGATTCAGATTGGGTTGGAAGTGTAACCGATCGAAAAAGCACATTAGGATGTTGCTTCAGTTTAGGATCGGCTATGATCTCTTGGATCAACAGAAAAAAATATTTAGTAGCACAAAGCTCGACATAAGCTGAATATATTTCCGCCGCTATGGGGGCACAAGAAGCAGTATGGCTCTGGAAACTGCTAGTAGGGTTATTTGGTAAGCCCTTGAATCCTACCATTATCCATTGTAATAATCAGAGTTGTATCAAGCTTTCAGTAAATCTAGTATTCCATGATAGATCTAAGCATATTGAGATACCTTACCACTATGTAAGAGACATGGTAGAAATGAATATGATTCAGTTGGAGTATATTAGTACAAATGATCAAACTGCCGACATTCTCACCAAGCCTCTCTCCAGAGTTAAAGTTGAACACTTCAGGAAGAAACTTGGTATGGTTGAAATGTAATTTGATATTATGATTGAATTTCAAATTGTTTAGTTGTACTAATATATTTAAAGATGTTTAATGTGTAAAATATTTTTTCATGTGTGTGAATCCATGACTTTATGGGCTCTCTATCCCCCTATGTACATTATTGAAAGGTGACGATCTTTCTAATAATGAACACTTGTATTTGACATTGTAAAGTGACGACTCTACAATGATGTGTTGAACTATCATGATAGATATCATGTAACTTGATATATGTGGACATATCATGATAGTATCTCGAGGACATCTTGATAGTTATCATGTAACTTGATATAAAATTGAAGATCATTATGTTCTCTATGAGATAATCATGGTGGCTATATTTATATATCCGTGGACATGCCATGAATTATTATGGTAGACATCATATGATTTGATTTCAGCGAACATACCATAATAATAAAGATGTGTTATGAAGAATGTCATGTGACTTGACAAATTTTTGGAATCATACCATAACTTTTGATATCACGTGTAAGGTGATATCTATTCTCACTTGTTTTAAAGTTATCTTCCCTAACTAAGAGGGAGTGTTGAATGAAGGTAGCTTCAGTCAGATATAAATGGTGATTGCATTTATGCATTATCATCATTTATATGTGATCAAAATTACTTACCAAATAAATAACTTCTGAAAGTGAGAGATTCAAATTTCTATGTGTGAATAAAATTCAGATTGTAAACAATGATCGAACTTCATATTATAAACCGTAGGTTGATAAATCCTTGCGTATGTTTTGTGTTAGCCACCGATTAAACATCGGTTGACTAAAGGGAAGTCGTGCCCTCAAGGGACATGTCCTCTCATGGGGCACATCTCTCCTTGAAGGCGCATCTCTCCTTGAAGATGTGTCTCCTCCTCCAAGTATAAAGCATGATGACAATCTTCTTTTGTAGACATTGAAATCGATAGATGTTCTGCAATCAGAAGATTTGAAACATAATTTTAGAAATCTGACTTAGAATAAATTTCAAGTAAATTGAGACTTAATATTTTCTTATTCTCCCTTAGAATATAATCTGATTAGATTTGATTTAATTTAACATAGTCCATCTGATTTTTGTTGTGTTTTTGCTTTATCTTGTACTGACAATGAACCTAGATTTGTAAAAGAGGCCATATCTTTAGATGAGCATGATTATTGGTTAAAAGCAATGAAAGATGAAATAAAGGCCTTGGACAAATGTGTCACATGGGATTCTAGTTGAGCTGCCTAAGGGTAGGAAAGACATTGGATGCAAATGGGTGTTTAAAAATAAATTTAAAGAAAATGGTAAGTTGGAATGGTACAAGGCCTGCTTAGTAGCAAAAGGTTACTCTAAAGTTGAGGGAGTGGATTTTGGTGAGATTTTTTCTCCTGTGGCTAAACTAACCTCTATTAGATTCCTTTTATCTATTGCTTGTGCTTTTGATTTTGAAGTAGAGCAAATGGATGTTAAGACCGCTTTCTTACATGGGGATCTTGATGAGGAAATATTTATGAAACAACCTGATAATTTTATTGTGAAGGGACGAGAACATTTGGTTTGTAGGTTAAAAAGATCTTTGTACGGTTTGAAGCAGTCACCAAGAATGTGGTATTAGAAATTTGATTATTTTTCGTTGAATCATGACTTTATTAGAAGTGAAGAAGATCATTGTGTCTATTTTAAATTAACCGATGATCGATTACTAATCATTGTCCTATATGTTGATGATATGTTATTTATTGTAAATGATAAGGGAATGATTAGGGAACTTAAGAGTCAATTATCTGGTACTTTTGACATGAAATTTTTAGGGGCTGCAAAATATATCTTGGGTATGGAAATCAACAGGGATCGAGTTACCAAAAAAATATGGTTAAATCAAAAGATGTTAACACTATTTTGTAGCATTTTAGCATGCATGATTGTAAGCCAGATATTATTTCCTTTCCAGTTGGCACTAAGCTATCTCTAGAGAAATGTCCTAAAACAAATGATGAACTTGAAGAGATGTATAAAGTTCCATATGCTAGTGTTGTAGGAAGCCTTATGTATGCTATGATTTGTACAAGACCTGATATTGCCCAAACAGTGGGAGTTCTTAGTAGATTTATGGTAAATCTTGGTAAAGAACATTTGAATTATGTGAAAAGGGTTTTTAGATATTTACGTGAGACTTCTAATCATTGTATTTGTTATCATGGATCTTATGATATGAGTAAGGTGATTGATTTGCATGGTTTTGTTGATTCAGATTTTGCTAGTGATCAAGATTGCATAAGGTCTACAAGTGGCTATGTCTTTACTTTGTTTGGAGGAACGGTTAGTTGGATGAGAAAAAGACAACCTACAGTTGCATTGTCCACTACTGAAGTAGAGTACATGGCTGCAACACATGCTTGTAAAGAGGCAGTGTGGTTAGAGAGATTGTGTTCAGGTTTTGGCTTTCAGTGTAAACAAGTAAGAATTGGATGTGATAGTCAAAGTGCCATCTCTTTGGCTAAAAAACCAATGTATCATGCCCACACAAAGCACATAGATGTCCAGTATCACTTTGTTTGAGAAATGGTTGAGAGTGGTAAAGTCATGTTACAAAAAGTAGACACTGTAGAGAATGTTGCAGATTCTCTTACTAAACCTGTGAGCACAAGTAAATTTAGTTGGTGTAGAGAGCCCATGGGCCTCATGTCTTCTAAATCTTGATTTATTTAGTTTCCCTTTATGCTCTTTGCAAGGTGTTCGACAAGTGGGAGAATGTTGAGAAAATGTCTCAAGCTTGCTTTGTTCTTTAATTTATTAAATGGAAATTTGTAATTATCTTTTAGTTGTCATGAAAGTTGCTAAATGAAACTATGACAACTTGCAAAGTGTTTTAATTATCAAATTAGAAAGAGCATGAAAAAAGGGGAAGATAAATGTGAGTTTGGAAAAAGAAAAAAATAGATTTTTTTTAGTTGCATGTGCACATTACTAAAAAATGGATAAAATCACAAGTTGGAAGAGAAAGTTTCTTTTCTTTGTGATCTATGACTAAAATGGTCCTGGAAACCATTCTTGATTTATGTTTTCTCTCATGCCTATATATTTAGTGCTTGAGTTGAAGAGAAAAACATGTTAAGTTGCAGGTTATTGAAGCCATGAAGTGGTGCAGTGATTCAGAGGGAGAAGTTGTATTGATGTAACTTGTTTGAAGGATTAAAACAAGTCTTGGATCTCTTTGGGTGTGGGGTTTTTTCCCGCAAGGGTTTCTCCACGTAATTCTTGTGTTATGGTTTGAATATCTTCTGTAATCTTGTTTCAGCTATGATTTATTACTTTGTTAATTTGGATGCATAAAATTATCAACATATTTTTTTTGCAAGTTTTATCCTATTTTTCAATAGTATTGACCTTTCACTTCTCCAATTTGGCGAGCTGCAGCCTGAAAATAAGCTTACTTTTACATCCGCTAGATACTTATATGTACTGTGATGCCCTATCTTGTTTTATCTGCAAGAAAACAAAAATATTTATTCGTCAGAGAAAAACCGTGATTCTCTGAACTATTCTTGTGTGCCGACTTGAACAGAGGAGAAAAAAAAATGAACACAAAATAAAATACCCAAAGAATTTTAGGGTTAAATGAATGTGAATAAATTATTAAAGAAAAAACAAAGATCATACCGTCCATCCCATGAGGTATTAAGTTTGTTTTAAAAATAAAAGAGAAACTAAGAAAATTACAACACTTAAAATGGCAGCCATGTCTCCCTATTCCTACCTAGGAAAAATGGGCATGAAAGTAGGGACTCTTACATACTTTTTAAAGGCATAAGATCTAAAAGAAACTTTTTTTTAAGTTAAAGAAAATAAAAGATATTGTATTGGAAGATGTTAAATGTGTGTTAAGATTATTTAAAAAGGTAATATGCCATCAAGTAAAAAAAAATGAAACTACTTTTCTATGGGATGGGGAAAGTATTAACTAAAAAAACATAAAAAATGAAATAAAATAAAATGGATATTTAGTAACATTATTTTAAAAGGGAAGAAATCTTTTGTAGAAAACATCTTTTGTATTATTTTAAATAAGTATTTTAATTTTTACTTTAAAAAAATAAATAAATGAAATTTACATATATAATAAAGATGGATAATCAAATAAATACCTTACAAAATTATTTAGGTATTGAAGTGCTTTGTCTCCAAGAAGTTAAAATTTTTGGGTTTTTGTTTGTCTCCGCTCACCGTTCTATTTGGTCAGCCAGTACTATGTTTTGCACTTTCCATGAAGCTGGGCATGGTGGAGCCGTCACTCTTTTGTCCCCGTGTTTGCATTCTTGTGTTGTGGATCATGGGACTGATCCTTCTTAGTGGATAGTTTGGGTTCTCCTTAATATTGATAATCATTCCTTCAAGATTATTAATGTTTATGCTTCTAATGATGTTATAGAGCGCTCTTTTCTTTGGCACTAGATTGTTGATTCTTTACCAGTTGCCACCTGGTTACTCTGTGGGGATTTTAATATGGTCGAGGTGGCATATGACAAGGATGGCACCTTGTCCTTCCGTTGGGTAGTTGGTGAACATGAGGCATGGTTTTACATGTGTAATAAATTGGGGCTTTTTGATCCCAATATTGGTCGCTGCCATTCTCATTCCCTCTGGCACACTTGGTGTAATTACAGGGCCGGTTTTGACAAAATTTTTAAACACCTTGATTGTGCCATGATCTTGGCTCAATCTTTTTTTTCTTTTGCCAACTTTGCCTTGCCATTGAAGCTTTTAGTGGATGTGACTCTGTTTGATCACTTCCCAATTTATTTTCGTATTGAATGGACGTCTTGTCAGCCTCGCATGTGTAAAACTCAATTCTTTTTTAACACTTTTTTGCTTTGCCACAAACCCACTCTGGCCCACATTCGTTGAGTGTGGAATTTGGAGTGCAGACCAGCTAGCTAAACATGCTAGATTACCTGATGGAATGATTCCATCACTCATACTGCTTGATTCTTGTGCATTTATGGGCACCAACTGGCCATTTTTTGTCGATGCTCTTATGAGACAACCACCGTTGACTTGCGTTCAACTATGGAGGCTTTGACGACCAACCCTTTTTCCCCTTCGCATCAAGTAAGAGTGGAAAAATTAAAGCACAAAAAATAAGTGGCTGATAATTACACTGCTAGAGGAGCACAAATCAAAGCTCGACTGCATTGGCTTAAGATCAGTGATCGTGCATCCAAAGAATATTTTTTGGCACTTCGTGCGAGACACTCATCCCCAGACATCAAAAAAATTAAGGATGCAACTCAGGTGCTCTCTGAGCTCCCTGACATTCTCTAGGATTTTGTGCATCATTATGAGAAAGTTTTCACTGCACAGGACTCCACGCCTGTGTGACAACAAGCCCTTCAGGACTGCCTTGCTATTGTGCCACATAGGCTTTCTTCAACCCAATTTTTTTTTTGTGATCATCTCAAGGAAGCTATTTTTTCTATGGCCAATGACAAGGGCCCTGGGATTGATGGTTTCCCTTGTGAATTCTACAAAGCCCTTTGGGACTGTGTTGGGCATGATCTGCATCATGTTTATCTTGAGGCTTTTCAAACCAACTCTCTAGGCAATTTAATAAACAAGGGCAATATAAAGTTCATACCTAAGCCTGGGGATCTAGAGGAAATCTGCAACTGGAGGCTCATCATGCTTCTCAATATCTTCTACAAAATCATTTCCAAGGCTCTGGCTCTGAAAATATGCCATCTCTTGCCTCAAATTGTGCGCCTAGAGTAGACTGAATTCATCAAATACAAGTTTATTCTGGATAATATTATTGTTGTTTGGAAAGGCATGGAGTGGGCCCGACGCTCAAATCAAAAAGCTATGTTCATTAAAATTGAATTTGTCAAAGCCTATGACTGCATTGAATGGCCTTTCATTCTTGCGATGTTGCAAGCTTTGGGGTTTGGGCCCAATTCCATTCAATCTTTTTGTATGATTTTTGTTGATGCCTCAACTTGCATAACCATTAATGGTAGCCAATCTTCTGCTTTTGGCCTTTTTCGCTCAATCCGACAGGGGTGTCCTCTCGCCCCCTCTTTGTATGTGCTTGCGACTGAGGGATTTGGCTACCTTCTGGCCCATGCTATTTCTTAGTAGCGTTTCAAAGGGATTCTTCTCCTGAACTCTTAGGAGAAACTTGTTAATGGCCACTTTGTGGATGATTCCTTTCTCACTCTCTTGGAGGAAGAAGAATCAATCACTGCTGCCCTTGATTGTCTCAACACTTTCTGTCTTGCCTTCGGCTCTGCCATCCAATGGCACAAGACCTTATGTTAAAGGCAATCTATATTATCCACTCCTGCATGGCTTCAAAACTATAATTGGAAGTGGATTGAGCATGCATAGATATTTTATTTTTTGGACATCCCTTTTTCTTTCTAGGCCTCTCTTAGGGAGCTTTGGCAAGTTGTGCTCTCCAGGGTCGAGCAAAATATTTCTTACTGGATCACCAAGCCTCTTTCTCTGTCTGGAAAGTTCCAGGTGTGCTCTAAAGTTTTCACAGCCACTCATGTTTACTACTCTTCTTGTTGGGCTCCCTCCAAAGCTGCCTATGGCAGGCTTGAAAAGTTTCTCTGGGATTTTCTATGGGCCTCCTCTGAAACCCACAAGGGTTTCCATTGTGTTGCATGGGAGTAATATTGCCTCCCCAAAGATTCTAGAGGGCTTGGGCTGCTCTCCACTCAGTGGAAAGGGATTGCTCTTTGTGTCAAGTGGATTATCCTGGCCCTCACCGAAGATGAAGCTTGGAAGATTCTCCTCAAGCATTGTATTCATTCTGGATTTCCTATTCACAAACCCACCTAGAAAGGAATAGGCTTCCAAAGCCTCCTGGTTATGAAGGAGCCTATTCAAATTGTTGGAACTCTTGTGGCCAAAAGCATTTGGCATGCCTGGGAGGCTGTTAAGCCTTAGCTCCGATGGGCTGGGGCTAGATTTTGTGATGGGTTTTCTCTCAATCAACATAATATTTGGTGGTCTCCTCTTCTTGCACATAATGGTTAGCCTTTGGCTAAGTTGCCTTGGCTTAAGGCACTCAGATTTCACAAAAAAGGAATTTAGACCCTAAAACAGGTCTTTCACCGACCCACTATGCGCACTATGTAGTGGGATCATTTTAAGGCCCAGTACAGACTTCAAAACCAGGATCACGCTACTTTTGACGCTCTGGTGAGTGCCATTCTAGTAGAAATGCTTCATAAAATTGGAATTCGTGGGAGCCAACCTCGGTGGAAAGACTGGAAGTGGTTTCCAGATACTCCTCTTAGGAGCTACAAGTCACGACTTGGTTACAGGTGGCTTTCACCCCATTTCCCTATGATCAATAGTTTGAACCAGAGGTGGCTTCTTCACTCCTCTGCTCATGTTTGGCGAAAGAAATTTGCTGCCACTTGGTCTGCAAGTGTTAATCTGAAGCTAGCCCACTTTGCTTGGTGTATTCTTTTCCAAGGCTTGCCTATGGGTTCTCAGCTTATACACTTGGGGGTCTAGGACCCTCGTTGCCCTTTTTGTGGGCAACCTGAAAGCTTTAAGCATATTTTCCTGGTTTTGTCCCAGAGCTCAACAACTTTGGACTTGGATCCATGACTTTTTTTGGCCCTTTCGGCCATAACCTTTTTCTCGGCATATGGTTCTACTGGGAGATCCACCTGAGATCCCTGCTAAGTTCACCCAGTTTTGTTATTTCTCTTCAACATCTGGAAAGACAAAAAATCCTGCATATTTTTTCATTCTCAAATGGATATTAATGTTTCTCTCTATGCTAAAGCAGTTATTTGTTCTAATGTTCTCTTACAGATACAGGTGCAAGAAAACAAGGTTGCACTAGAGGTGGCTCACCTCCAAGTCCTCCTGGACCATTGGGGCAATGCTCTGTACACTGTGGCTCGGGTCCTCGACTCTCCCTCCTCCTCCCACGGTTGATCACCCTCTCAGGGCCGACAGCGGAGTGGCTCCACGCGTCCCTGCTCTTAGCCTCATGCTTGGCAAGACTCTCGCCCTCCTCGACATGCTCACTCTCCTCCACCGCGGGCTGGTCAGGGATGGTCTTCCAGTGGTGCTTCGGGGAGTGGCGGTGGTGGTTCTAGGTGGCCCTTAGAGGTTGGTGACCTGCTAGTGGTAAAAGCTTTCCGTGGCTAGCGCTTGAAATCTTGCCCCAGCACGAGGAAGAAGATAAAGAAAAAAAAGATGATGACGATGGCTGGGGTGCTCCTCCTGACGTCACTCCAGACTCCGTTGATGTATGGGGGAAAAATATGGATGACAGAGACCCTCCCGGCTCTGCTGGCACTACTCTAGCCACTTAATGGCCTGTTGTTGTTTTTATTTCTCATGCTCTTGGACTTTTGGGCTAGGCCCATGTGACTTGTTATTTGGCTATTTCTGGGCGCTGCCCATGTGACTTTCATGGTGTGCCTTTTTACCACCCACCCTTTTTTTTGAATTTGTACTCTTGTCTTTAATTTAATATAGATAGCTGCCTATTCATAAAAAAATTAAAATAATAATAATAATAATAAATATATGTAAAAAAATAGTGATCTTATTATTAAGGATAAGAATTAATTTTTGGAATTGTAATATTAAAATGAATAACAAATAAGGTTAAATAAAGTTGTTGGCGTTAAGGAAGTGTTCTAACAATAATCTTATTAGCTACACTATGGTGGTAATTAAAAGTGTTACAAGCAACAATAGGTTGTCAATAGTGGGGAATATATTATTTTATTAATAGTATTTAGCACTTATATGAATAATCGAAAATGAATAACTATCTCTCTTTATTATAAGATTGAATGTTTAAGTAACTACTTTTATAGTGAATTAGATAATTTAGTGTGAAAATTAAATTAAGTTTAAAAGAAAATAGTAATTATATTTAATTTTTTGCTATATATATATTCTTATAAAGAAAGATTACATTTCTATCTAAGAGATATTAAGTGATTTGTAGACAAATAACTGGGAAATTAAGTAAGCAAAAAATTGATTTATTTATATTATAGATGATTAAATGTTGAGGTGAACCATTATAACTTCATTATGCAATCTGTAAAGTTGTCGAGATTAGATTTGTGTTTATATTAGGTTTATTTTCAAAAGAAATTTAAAATCAAATTTATTCTTAAATGCACCTAAAAATTAAATTTATTTTTTTCAAAGTGCATTTAAAATTTGACTTAATTACAATTTATTTAAAGTTAAATTTATTTACAACTTTCGTCACTATTAGATTGGTGATCTGCGTATAATTGGCTATGTTGGATTTAAATTAGAGTTATTTAGGGTGGAGTAAACAAATGTAAATATTAGATTTTTAATTAAATTTATTCAGTTTAAAAGTAATTAAATGTACATATTACATTTTAATTAAATTTATTTTGAAGTAACAAAGGTAGAGGTTATATTTTAATCTTAATTATTTTGAGGTAATTCAAGGTATAGGTGAGGGATTTTAAATTAAGAAAAATTTGATGGGTTACATATTTTAGGTTCTTATAGTGCTTATTCATTTAAAAGATATTATGATGGAAATGCATTTAACTATAGTTGATCATTTAATTATGCTTTACACTATCTTTAGTAAGATTGAGTTATGTTCCCATTTGAGTGAATCAAATGGTTAATCCTTTAATCTTTGTATTAAGTTAGTTTATTTATCAAATTAAAAAGGAATGTTTAAACAAGTGGAGTATGCAATATGATTTCAAGTTTCGTTGCATGAAATGGTGTTAAGGTTTGATTTCTTGCATTCACTTGATTGATTGAATATTTCATTGATTTAAAATTTTTTTTGACAAGTTTTAAGTCAAGCCTTGATGTGACTTCTTTGGGAACCCTAGTATATGCGTACCCTTTCGTAGGGTGTATGTGAAAGTTGGTGTTATAGGCTTCCCGGAGCATTGGGTAACGAGGTTAAGTTGGATTTCTTTGATTTGATTTAATTATTAGTTTTTGAACTCTTGTGGATGTTACCTTATTTCATAGTCTGTCTCTCGTTATGGATGTTTGGCGAGATGGTCCATGCCTCATGTTTGTACTCAGATGGGTAAAGTTTGGTGTTTTATGTTTGGCACACCTCTTAATGTTGTTAAGTTTTGTATTAAGATCGTGTTATGACACTCTCCCTTAATGTCCCCTGCTTTTCCTTTGTATGCCTCTAGAAGTAGTCACCTTGTATGTGGTCATTGAGATTGATGTATGTTATGTTTTGGTTGACCTTGTTGTTTGGTCTTGCAATCATTCTGCTTGTCTGTCTTGGTCGTGGGTCTTTCCTGTCAATTCCTAGCACAGGGGGGTGGGTCTGTGGGCCCATGTGGTTGGGTGGAACGTGTTACACACCCCATTGGGTTCCCAGGTTGTGTTCGCGATGCAAAAGAAAATGCAGAGTTTCCAGAGCTACACATTGTTGAAGACTTTTCCTCACCTTGTACCTTATTCTTCATTGATGTAATTGTTCTTGTATTCGATATACCCTTCTCTTTGATATAAGGGAAGCATTATGTAAGGTACTATTATATATTTGATGTGTTGTATCTGTGGAAATATGTTCCAGAATTGTATCACAATACTATAAATTGAATTGTAATAAAGTGATGTATCATTTTCCTCTCTTTTTATCATGGATAGTTGTATGCCATCATTATGTAATCTTGGTTTTTATTTGCTTTCATTTTTGATAAAAATTAGGGTTCGTAATGACCGTTTCGTGTACCCCAGAGGATGTAGATGAATTTTGCAAATGCATAAATTGATTTTCATGTAAAGAATGTACATATTTATCTTATGCAATGTTTCCCTTTCAAATAAAAAAATTAGTACGGTATTTTTTTGTCCTTTGGGGTTCACATGACAGGGCATTATAGTTTGCAAAGACTTGTGAAGAAATGGGTAATTTCTAAATATTAAACTACAAATATTTGTTTTTTTATGCAAATTTGAATTTCCCATCTCATCCCCAATCAAGATATCATGTGCTAAGACATAACTCTATTCTTTAAAGGCATGTTTTCTAATCAAGTACTGAAGATTTTTTTTTTTCATATTGAATAGAACATAGGATCTCATTTTTCAGATTTAGCTTATCATGCATAGGAACCTCATTGGCTTATTTATCAAAATAACACTTTATTCTCTATCTAATAATATGAAAATGTTATTTTTTTTTTAAATTTTGAACATTAATTTCATTTTCTATTCTAGATAATGGAAAATATTGATGCTCAACAAAATCAATCGGAAAATTTAGTAACAAGTTCAATCATAATCTCAGATGATTCTGTGGGCAATTTTGTGGGCTCAAATGTGTACATCGAAACACCAATCAAAAAATTAATCAAATCAATTTATGAACATTCAGAAAAAATTATCTAAGAGATTGAAGAAGCAACCTACGTTATTGTTGGCATCGAAGAAGAATTCCAACAAATGGAATATATAGCACAAGAATTCCATAAAACATGTACGAAAGTAGCTGAATTTTGTTCAATTTTAAAATAAATCTACTATGATGAACATTTCGAGCAAGACTCATTCAACCAAATTATTGAACAATTTTTACTTTGTTTAAACAACAACTAACGTATTTGAACGATGCCCATGTATATTGTTTTCATTTATGTTAATAACTCATATGTACATACTTTGAAAAATAACAATGTGTATTCTTCATTAGATATCTCTAAAAATATCTTCTTTTTTTTGTACATTAATTTTCATATATATCACATGTACATACTTTGAAAAATAACAATGTATTTTCCTCATGAGATATATCTAAAGATGAATATACATATATATATATATTCTCATAATTGTATAGCCTAAAGAAAATGTTTGTTATACATATGAGAAAATAATGAAGAGTAATACCATAAATATTAATTCACTAATATGTAGGGATAATTTCATCATTTTTACAAATCGAAAGTGAATCGAACTCAGTTATATGTTGAACCAATTATATAATTCAACATCTTTCGCTACAATTATAGGCATATCAAAAAACTATAGGAACTTAAATGATAGGCTAAAAACTTAATTTCTACTTCCATTTCATTATTTCTTTTTATTCAATAAAATTTAATTTATTAATTTCTCAATATATTTAGACATATATCCAATTATTATAAATTGAACTAAATCATTATATAAACAATTATAATAAATTTTATTCTTATTGCAAATATTTTTTTTCATTTCATACAAACAAAAAAATGACATAAATTAAATTTTATATAAATTTCAATATCTCAACTTGAAATTAAATCATTTAAATAAAATACAAACACTTATGCATACATAAAATAATATTACATATTAATAATATAAATACTCCCAACAATCAATATGCCTCACAAAGATATCTCTAGACGTAATTTAGATAGATTATTGAATAAGATAACTAAGTTAGTCTAAAAGGACAACTATTTAATTGTGGATCATTTGTGATTTAAAAATGCAAGAAAGAAATAAGACTAGTGCAAAATATTTTTTGCGTTTTAAAGTAATAATAATAACATACGCCATTTGATTCCACTTTTTTCTTTTTTTTGAAGTTTTAAGGGTAGCTTGCAAATTTCATTTTCTCTAGAGTATGGGATTTGTTTTGTGTTTGATCCAGATGGATCTAGAAGACCTCAAAATTTTACAGTCTCTGAACATCATGAAACCAACCTCATCGCATGGAGCTCGCAAAAACGATCTCGACGCAACTTGAACCGCGTCAAAATGAGGTCGTATGCAAGAGTTATGCTTGGTCAAAGGTTTGGTCAAACAGGCGAATCAAGCATTCAAAAAGGTGAAAATTTGATTGTCTCAAATCTAAGCAAAAATGACACCAAGTCATAGTGCTCATCGCGCTGATTCCAGAACTATCTTCGGTTTCAAAAACAAAGTCTGTGTGAGCAAAATAGAGCCAGTCAAAGTTTGCAGACAAAAAGAGTTGACCAGTCCAAATGATGATGTCAACATGAAGTCATCATGCTCATGTGGAAATTGACTAGATGGTGACGTGGCAAAAATCTCACAAAATTCATGTATACCATGCTTTATTTTTGAAAAAAAATAATAAAGTGGTGGAAGTTTATTCCACAAAATCTATTTGGTGGGATCGGATTTTGTGGGATTCCAACTGGATTTAGTGAGATCCAAATCTCCTAAAAATCAGAAAGATTAACTCATAAAAAAAAAACACAAAAAAATAACCCTCCATTTTACAGAAAAAACAACTTAACAATTCAAAAACCAAATGAGCCTGTGAATAGGTGTTAAGGTCTTAAGCAAATTAAATTATTTTTTTATGGGGAAGTTATTGTAAACTGGCTGTGTCATATTTAAAGCATATTCTAGCCCAAATTATTAACAAAATAACCTTTTATGGTTATTTTAACCCCTTAAATTGTTATGAAGCCTAATTAAAGGCCAAAAGGGGTTGAATGAAATATTTAAAAGGGGTTAATTTGTTTGAGGGGAGTTATTTATTTATTGGTGGTTTTTAACCCCATATGCAAAATTATGTATAAAAGGGGGATAGGAGTGTGAGCTATTGATTTAGGTTTTTTTTTTTTTTGAGAGTTTTTATGCTTTGGTGGAGGAAATTTGGGAGTGTTTTGGAGAAGAAATTGCAAGGTGTTGTTTACACCAAAAATTGTAAAATTGTAGAGGGGAGAGCTTGTGAGAGAATTTTGAGCAAGTTATTATAAGAAGGCCATTGAAGTTTGGTAATATCAATAAAGCGGTCCAACGTTGAGAAGAGGACCCAGAGACGTAGTCCTCACCGGACGAACTCCGTTATCAAGCGTGATCTCTCTTTTTCTCTTCTATCTCCTAATTTTCTTCAGAATTTTAATTCTTTGAGTTTCCAGTTTATGTTCATTAATTATTATTTTTGGATAAATAATTAAGTGTACCTAATTTACTCCCTCAATGGTTAAGATTAAAAAAAAACAAGCAATTTTGTGGCGATTGGGAAAAATCTGTAATTAGGAGTTAAGTGCAATAAATTTGTAACTTTCTAATTTCAGATCAAGTTGTATCGGAGCCCGTTTTTGTAGGAAATTGCATAAGTGAATGCTAACTAGGTTGAAATTGAAGCAAGAGAAGGTGCACTTGCCGAATTCAATTCAGAGATTGAAAAATGAAGAATCTTTCCAAAGATATCTGAAATGGTTGAGGAACCTGAAGAGCTCAATGGAAAGGAATTATGAAGATCCTTCCTTGATATGAAGGTGATGGTGGAAGTATTGTTCCAAGAGAGGCAAGAACGACATAAGAGAAATAAAGACAAGGCTAGAAAAAAGAAGGAAGTTGAATCCTCGTTGAACAAAGACAAAGGTAAAGGAGTAGGAGGTGGTGGTGACCCTCCTTAACCTCCATCCCCGTCCTCTTCATATTCTTCATCCCCTTCATCCTCTTCTTCTTCTTTGTCTAAGTTTTCTAAGAAGAAACAAGTCGTGCAAACTAATGCACCTTTGTTGAAACTTGATGTTAAATTTTATTTTCCAGTCTATAATGGATAATTGGATGTAGAGAAACTCGACAATTGGATCAAGCAAGTTGAATTTTATTGCAGGGTTCAAAAGTTCACTGATGATGCTTTAAAGATCCAGTTAGCCACTCTTCGCCTGAGAGGCACAACTCTAATTTGGTGGGAGAGTAAGACTTAGGAAGATATTAGTCGATATGGTAAAATAATTTCTTCTTGGTTTGAGTTTATAGCTGCACTTAAAAAATAGTTCTATCCATTAGGGCATATGCAAAAAACAATGATGAATTGGCAATCATTAAAGCAAGAGAAATGACAAAGTGTGCAAGAATATACATAGGAGTTTAGGAAGAGGGCTTGAATGTTGGGCATTCCTTTATACACGGAAGAGACTTTGTTAAAGTATATAGGTGGATTACGTGAGAATTTGAAACATACTATACTTATGTTTAATCCAACTAACATTGATGAAGTTAGTGTGCAAGCTATCCATTTGGAAACAAGCTCGAGGAATAGCCAAGACAATCTATTGTTGGACTCCAGTAAGCAAAAAAGCAACAAGAAAGGGAAGGAGAAATCACAACGAACTGCTACTGTAAAGAAGGAGGACGAGAGGCCTTATTGCTCACACTACAGAAGCAAGGGCATGAAGATGCAAAGTGTTAGAAATTGCATCCTGATCAGAAGCCTAAGTGGTTCAAGGATTGAAAGGGTCAGAAAACGTCCACAACTATTGTGCAAGACCTTGGTATGGAATTTGGTGATGAATCAAAGATTTCAATTATGGTTTTAAAAGGTAAATATTTTGTTGGTAATGATTCTGCCATTGATGTTTCATGTGCTTCTACTTCTAAAATTCATATTGTTCTTGAAGATAGCAAAATATGTGAATTGTTTCATATAAGGGTGATTTCTAAGAACACTAAGATTGATACACTGATAGATAGTGGGTCCCAAGTTAATCTAATTTCAGAAAAAAATGTTGAACAATTGAGATTGGAAGCAAAGCCACATAAGAAACCTTATCCATTAGGTTGGGTGTGCAATGATAACAAATTGAGAGTAGCTAAGCAATGCAATCTAAGATTTGCAATAACATCTAAGTTTATAGATGAGGTTGAATTTGATGTGGTTCCGCTTGATATATGTGGGATTGTGTTGGGTAGCCCATAATTATATGATAGAAAATAAATATTCTATAGGGAACATGATCAATATCACTTGTTTAAGGAAGGAATTGAATACATTGTGCATTCCCATCCAATTAAGACTGATAAATATATTGTAACAACAAGACCATTGAAAAGGGTAGGTAATGCAAGCAATAATTTGGCACTTATGTCTATACCACAAGAAGTGTCATTGCATAAAAGCATGCCTGATTCTAAGGTTGTTCCAGTTATGAAAGACAAGCATGAAGTTGGTACATTCTTTTTCTCGTCCGCAAATTTAGTTGTTTTATTCAACCTTCTACTTTTCAATAGTGTATGGTTGGTAGTAGCAACATTGAATATGGATGCATTTATGGCTAATGTACTTAACAATGTCAATATAGTTTTGATTGTTGTTATGATGAGTCAGATGTACAGGTTCCAAAAAGGAAGGACAAATGATACTAGGAAAGTGAGGCAAAAATGCCCTCACTTCAATTGTATGTAAAAATAGACCTTTTGGAGGTCCAAAATCTTCTCAATGGGGAGGAATGATCTAGGTGGATCTAGAAGACCTCAAAATTTTACAGTCTCTGAACATCATGAAACCAACCTCATCGCATGGAGCTCGCAAACAGGATCCCAATGCAACTTGAACCGCACCAAAAGGAGGTCGTATGCAAAAGTTATGCTTGGTCAAAGGTTTGGTCAAATAGGCAAATCAGGCATTCAAAAAGGTGAAAATTTGATTGTCTCAAATAAAATAAAAAATGATACCAAGTCGTAGTGCTCGTTGCGCTGATTCCAGAACTATCTTCGGTTTCAAAAATAAAGTCCATATGAGCAAAATAGAGCCGGTCAAAGTTTGCAGACAAAAAGAGTTGACCAATCCAAATGATGACGTCAACATGACATCATCATGCTGATGTGGCAATTGACTGGATGGTGACATGGAAATTGCAGGTGATGTGGCAAAAATCTCACAAAATTCACGTACACCATGCTTTATTTTTGAAAAAAAATAATAAAGTGGTGGAAGTTTATTCCACAAAATCCATTTGGTGGGATCGGATTTTGTGGGATTCCAACCAGATTTGGTGGGATCCAAATCTCCTAAAAATTAGAAAGATTAACTCAAAGAAAAACACAAAGAAATAACCCTCCATTTTAAAGAAAAACAACTTCACAATTCAAAAACCAAATGAGCCCATGAATAGGTGTTAAGGGCTTATGCAAATTAAATTGTTTTTTTATGGGGAAGTTATTGTAAATGCGTTGTGTCATATTTAAAGCATATTCTAGCCCAAATTATTAAAAAAATAACCTTTTATGGTTATTTTAACCCCTTAAATTGTTATGAAGCCTAATTAAAGGCCAAAAGGGGTTGAACGAAATATTTAAAAGGGGTTAATTTGTTTGAGGGGAGTTATTTATTTATTATGGTGGTTTTTAACCCCATATGAAAAATTATGTATAAAAGGGGGGTAGGTGTGTGAGTTATTGATTCATGTTTTTTTTTGTTGAGAGTTTTTATGCTTTGGTGGAGGAAATTTGGGAGTGTTTTGGAGAAGAAATTACAAGGTGTTGTTTACACCAAAAATTGTAAAATTGTAGAGAGGAGAGCTTGTGAGATAATTTTGAGCAAGTTATTGTAAGAAGGCCATTGAAGTTTGGCAATATCAATAAAGTGGTTCACCATTGAGAAGCAGACCTAGAGACGTAGTCCTGACCGAACGAACTCCATTATCAAGCATGATCTCTCTTTTTCTCTTCTATCTCCTAATTTTCTTCAGAATTTTAATTCTTTGAGTTTCCAATTTATGTTCATTAATTATTATTTTTGGATAAATAATTAAGTGTACCTAATTTACTCCCTCAACGGTTAAGATTTAAAAAAAAAAAAACACACAATTCTGTGGCGATTGGGAAAAATATGTAATTAGGAGTTAAGTGCAATAAATTTGAAACTTTCTAATTTCAGATCAGTGTTTTTGTCGGGGTAGAGATTGATGCTTACTTCCATGATGATGATACATTGTCCTATTTTTTGTGTCTTGTTTCTTGAATGATATAGGGAGGCATCTTTTCTAGTCATTTTGTAAAGCATTTCCCCTATGGTAAAAGGGAAGAGGCTCTAAATGAACAAATTTCTCAATGGACTTGGGAACATGCAATATTTTTGTTATAGCCACAAATGTTCTACTCAGGATTAGGTTATGATAAATATCTATATAGTATTTTATGCAAATTGTAAATTTATGTTCTCAACTGTATAAATTTGTAGTCTTTGACACTTATCCATCTGATAAGTTCCATATATTAATTCAAGTCCATCATTTCCATGCACATAAATTCCTTGTGAAACTATACAATAAACATAAAGAATACTTTTAAAAAATGGAAATTCAAATAACATTCTTTGAACATTGATGGAAAATACTAAAATTCCTTATGAACTGGGAAATAAAGAAATGACAAGACTCTCTGCATTATTTAGAGCCCATAGTTTTGTGCCAGACCTATGACATGGAAAGCATATATGATATAAGGATACAATTTGGTTGAAGTGCAAAACTGCAATTAGGATGATGTTTGAATAAACACCGCTGACACACAAGTATAACTCGATCTGCAATCCCTTTGTGTGGAAAAATATCCTTTAGCTGCTTTGCCTTATATTTGCATCCCACATGCTATGTGATTGGCCATTGGAAGATGATTTCTACCTTAGGCCTTAAAATGTGTTGCTCAATTGAATACCTGTGCATTACTAGCTTCATAGTTTTAGAGAGATGATATGTTAGGCACAACAAAATTCTTGTTTTTGCAAGGGTGCAAGCTAATATTATTGTGTGTAAAATTCTTGTATGGGACCCCTTGCTCCTTCAAAATAGATCTTGAAGCCCCACCATAGGACCTCAATGTTAGATTGCAAATGTGAAAATAGGAGAGAGGGGCTCAAAGTAGGGTGGGTCAACTTTGGAAGTCCACGTGGACCAAAAAACAATAAAAAATTTCCCACCATGTCACCCTGCCACTTGTGCATCGGGAAAACTATTTTAAAAAAAAATTCGACCACCCTACCACCTATCATGCACCGTTTATGCTGATCCGTCGAAAATGGGCCCATTTTTCCTTCTGCCCAAAACTGGAGCCCATCTACCTCCTAAATCAGTGAACATATCTACATACATTGGATCAGATTGACGCATGGATTCGATAACCTCACCACCCTAAACGAACAGTTTAGAGCATTAAACGCTTACCACCTCATTTATTACATCCATTGACCAAATTTCCTTACGCGTCCCTTCAGATTTACTTGGACTGTCAAGCATGTAAATTGAAGATCAAGGTTCATTCAATGCTCCAAAATCTCGCATATCTCACTCACTCTCATTCCTTTTATTTGAAAACATTCTTGATTGTTTTTTTGGTTTCACACCAATACTGGTTCAACTCTCCATGCTTTATTGTTCGTCTCTTAATGCTTCTTCGTTTAGCTCTGCACTCTCGAGAGCTCCCTTTATCTTTCAGGTGAGTTTTCTAACCTCACTCTGCCTATACCAGTGTCTATGAATACGACGGTATTCTTCCATGCACTTATTCTTTTCAAATAATTTAATTGCAAAAAATTTTCTTTCAAAAAGATTCATAAAATGAAATGTGGGGAGGGTTTCACTAGTTTTCTTTTCCTCTATACTCATCCATGCACTCCTAATCTTCTGTTCTTCATTGCACAATGTTTACTTTGCATTGTGCTTTTAATATTTGCTTCCTTATATGAAATAAAATGGGTTTGAATGGTTTAAATATTTTTTCATTACTATAAGACTTGTTCGACGAAATATGGAAAGGGTTTGACTAGTTTTGTATTCGTCTGTTTGTCATTCCACAAACTCTAACTTTGCAATTTCTTTTTTTACATTTCTTTGTTATTCCAAAATACGAAAAAAATGGTTACACTAGTATTATTATTCATAGGGTTATAATGTTTATCATTTCAAGGATTTGTGCTATGCACTTGCATTCGTATGTTCCTCATTGCATAGACTTTAACTCTACAATTTGCTTAAAATAATCTCATGTCATTCCGAAATATGAAAATGGTAGCACTGGTTGTCATTTCGAAGATATTTTGCCATGATTTTTTTAATTTCATTGTTACTACCAAACATGGAAAGTGTTTGACTGATTCACAATTACAGGGTTTTCTTCCATGCACTTGTATTCGTGTGTTCTACAATGCACAAACTTTAACTCTGCAATTTTCCTTCAATATGTTTTTGTTATTCCCAAATATGAAAATGGGTTAACTTGTTTTTATTTCAAAGATATTCTACCATGCAATTATATATATATATGTATATATAATTATATATATATGTTCTTATATATGTAATTGTATATTTGTATATATATACATATATATACATGAATACATACACACACACACACACATATATATACATATAGATGTATATATGTAATTGTTTATGTATACATATATGATTGTTACTACAAAATATGAATATGGTATCACTGATTTTCATTTCAAAGATATTTTGCTATGCAATTGTATTATTTTGTTCTTCCATGCACAATAGTTTTCTCTGTGAAATGCTTTTTTTTATTTCATTGTTACTACCAAGCATGGAAAAGGTTTGACTGGTTCACAATTACATGGTTTTCCTGCCATGCACTTATATTCGCGTGTCCGACAATATACAAACTTTAAATCTGCAATGTTCCTTTGATATTTTTTTGTTATTCCCAAATATGAAAATGGGTTAACTTGTTTTCATTTCAAAGATATTCTACCATGCAATTATATATATATATTTTCTTATATATGTAATTATATATATATCTGTTCTTATATATGTAATTGCATATATATATATATATATAATTACATATTCATTTATATATGTGATTGTTACTATGGAATATGAATATGGTATCAATGGTTTTCATTTCTAAGATATTCTGCCATGCAATTGTATTATTTTGTTCTTCCATGTACAATAGTTTTGTCTGCAAAATTCTTTTTTTATTTCATTGTTACTACCAAATATGGAAATGAAAACAAGTTAACCCATTATCATATTTGGATATAACAAAAAAATATTAAGGAAAATTGCAGAGTTAAAGTTTGTGCATAACAAAAAAATATTAAAGGCAAAGGAAAATTACATATATATATATATATGTATGTATGTATGTGATGAGGGTATCAACCCAAGTCATAGAAATCCACACACAAAACCAGAGAATAATATTATTTTCAAAATATGAAATTCTTACATGCAGAGGATCTCAAATCCTCGAAATCTGCAATACATGCAAATTACAGAAATTATAGCGATTCCCCCTTTCGCAACATGCGATCTTCTTTCCACAAAAAGCTACTCAAATAAATTAGAAACTAGCCCATAAATAGCCCCTTTCTCCCTTTGGAGCCAAAAATAACATTCTAATTATGCACCAACTTCTGGAAGCCCTAACTTAAGATCTGGCCGTCGGATCTTCAATCATAATACCTTTTCAGAAAGTTCTTGCGAATAACTTTTGAACCGAGAATGATCTTGACTTAATTCTTTCACCAAGGTGTTTATTTTAATGTCTTGAATCTTCCCTCACACCTTCAAATTCACACCTGCTAAAAATAGCAGTTGAGCAGAAAAAGCAGAAAAACAGTCTTGAAAGTTGGGAATTCTTCTTCGACGAAAAGGGTATCTAGAAATGCAAAAACATCTACAAAAAGCTAAATGCAAGAAAATATATTTTGGGTGATGCAAGATTGCCCTTACACCACTGGATGCTCCTATATCAGACATCTAGGGTAATTTGAAAAGTGACCCCGTCACGTCTCAGATGGTTGAGGAAAACCCAAATGGTCAACTTGTGCCTTAGACAACCAAGATGAATCTTCCACAGGCCTTCCTCTCCACTTCACTAGATATTCGTCATACTGCTTGTTTTTGGTACTCTTTCCCACAGACTATCCAAGATTTCTTCAATCTCCTCCTTCTCTAAAGTAGGTGTTGGAATTCCACACTGTTCCATTGCTGGTACTTCCTTTGCACCACCCTCATGATATTCTGTCAAATCTGCAATGTTGAACATAGGGGAAATGTTGACTCCATCCGACAACTCTACCTCATATGCATTCCCTGAATCATGCCTCTTCAAAATTTTACAGGGACCGAACTTCTTCATCTTCAATTTGTTATAGGTTCCTACTGAAAACCTTTTCTTTCCTCAAGTGGACCATCACTTCATCACCAATCTGAAACTCCTTATACCTCCTCTTTTGATCTGCCTTAGCCTTATACTACATATTCATCTTGTTAATATGTTCTTTTACCTTCTCATGCATATTCTTGATGTGTTTTGCAAAGTCTTCAGCTTCAACACTTGTCTTCTTCTCTTGGTCCATCTTTCTCAATTTTAGAGCAGTCCTAGGACTACTTCCATACACAATCTGGAATGGTGATCTACCAGTGCTTCTATTGACAGAATTGTTGTAAGAAAATTTCACCTGGGGTAAGATCAAGTCCCATCCCTTGGGCTTATCTCCTACCAATCATCTCAGTAGGTTACCCAGACTTCTGTTCATAACCTTAGTCTGCCCATCAGTCTGCGGATGGTGTGCAAAACTAAAATTCAACTCTGTTTTCAATTTCTTCCATAAGGTCCTCCAAAAGTATCCAACAAATTTGGTGTCACGATCTGAGACTATACTCTTTGGCAGACCATGTAGCCTCACCACCTCTCTGAAGAACAAGTCAGCAATGCAGACTGCATCATGGGTCTTCTGGCATGGGATGAAATGTGCCATCTTTAAAAACCTGCCAACTATCACAAATACTGAATCATTCCCTCTCCGTGTCCTTGGAAAACCAAGAACAAAGTCCATACTTATATCCTCCCATGACCTCTCTAGTACAGGTAAGGGCTAATACAACCCTGTATTCTAGCTCACTCCTTTAGCCATTTGACATACCCTGCAACTCTGCACAAACTTCTTCACATCCTGTGATAACTGAGGCCAATAATAATGCTCACTGATCATGGCAATGGTCTTATCCCAACCAAAATGTCCTTCCATTCCTCCACTGTGCTTCTCCTTTATTAGGTTCTCCCTCATGGAACTCCTCAGAATACACAATTGACTTCCTTTAAACAACATGCCTTCCTGAATTATGAAATCCAACCACTTTGTCCTATCAACTGTAATAGGTTCCTTGCAAGCTTTCCAAGCCTCTACAAAATCAGGATCATTCAGATACAATGTCTTGAGTTCATTGAACCCAACCAACTCAATCTGCATTTCTATCAATAATGTCTGCCTCCTACTTAAGGCATCTGCAACCCTATTTGACTTCCCACTCGTATGCTTTAAAACAAAGGTATAACTCTACAGAAATTCTAGCCATTTCATATGCCTCTGATTTAATTTTCCTTGACTACTCAGGTACTGCAATGCTTGATGATTAATATACATAACAAATTCCTTCGGCAATAGATAATGCTTCCATTTCTTTAATGCTTGAACTATTGCATAAAATTCTTGGTCATATACAAAGTATTTTCTCTTTGCATCATTTAAATTTTCACTGAAATAGGCAATGGGCTTACCTTCTTGGCTTAACACTGCTCCAATAACACAACCACTAGCATCACAATCCACCTGAAACACCTTATTGAAATCTGGGAGAGCCAAAACAGGTTGTTCTGTCACCTTCTGCTTCAATAGATCAAAACTCTTTGCTGCTCCAGTGCTCCACTTGAACTCTTTTCTATCCCTTCTCATTGTTTCAGTCAGGGGTGCACAAATACTACTGAAGTTTCTAATAAAATTTCTATAAAAACTAACCAAACCATGGAAATATCTCACCTCAGTAGTAGTTCTTGGGGTAGGCCATTCCAGAATAGCCTTCACCTTCTTTGAGTCCATCTTGAGACCTTTTGTCAACACAACAAACCCCAAGTACACTAACTCCTTCTTCACAAAACTACACTTCTTCAGATTAATCAACAATTTCTCTTCTCTTAACTTCTAAAAGACTCTACCGATATGCATTATATGCTCATCCAATGACTTACTGAATATCAAAATATCAACAATAACAAAACTTCCGAGGAACTCTTTCAGTACCTCGTTCATGAGCCACAGGAATGTGCTCGGTGCATTGGTTAGCCCAAAAGGCATGACTAACCACTCGTACATGCCCTCTTTGGTCTTGAAGGTAGTCTTCCATTCATCTCCCTCTTGAATCCAGATTTGGTGATATCCACTCTTCAGATCAATCATTGTGAAGTACTGATCTCCACTCAAACAATCCATTAGGTCATCCATCCTTGGTAGGGGAAATCTATACTTGATCATTATCTTGTTTATGGCCCGGGAGTCTGTACACATCCTCCACTCCCCATCCTTATTTGGTTCTAGTACTGTAGGTACTGCACATGGACTTAGACTCTCTCAAATCAAATCCTTTCTCAACAACTCCTCAACTTGTCTGTTCAACTCCTCATTTTCTGCAGGAGTCATTCTGTGAGCTGCCTTATTTGGAAAACTAGCTCCGGGGATCAAGTCAATCTGATGACTGATCTTCCTCACCGGTGGTAAACCCTCAGGTACATTATTAGAAAAAATATCCTAAAACTCATTCAATAACCCATAAACTTCTATTGACACCTTCTCACTATTCTCCTTATCCATTCTAGGAATCAATACATAACACACATGTTGATGCTTCATGCCTTCTAAAATTTTCCTTCCATCAACATAACAAATTATAGCACTACTGCATACCTTTTCTTCGGCCTTCTTCAGGGGATTCAACTTATGGAAGACTCCATCCTTCATTAGGGAATAAGTGTTTGCATGACCATCATGTACAACTCGCCCATCAAATTGCCATGACCTGCCATCACATAGTACCTCATCATGATAGCTTCCGATCTTGAACTTCACCAGGCACTGCTCATTGACTAGAACTTTGTGGTCTTTCTGCAACCAGGAAATCTGATATGGATGTGGATGCCTTTCCATCTTCAACTTCAACTTCGTAACCATCTCTTATGACACTAGATTATCAATGCTCCCACCATCAATAATGACATCACAATATTTGTCTTCACACTTGCACCTTGTGCAAAAAAAAATTCTTCCTCTATTCTAGCTCCTTCTCTTCAGTCACAAGGGCTCTTCTACCCACTAGGGCTTCTCCCCTTTCAACATCATCTGAATGCTCAGATTGAGCCTCCTCATCTACATGCGCAACCCTTGCACAACCTTCTGGCCTTCTGTCTGTCCCTCCTTGGTGTTGTGGACATTCATAGGCTTGATGCCCTTCTTCACCACACTAGAAAGAAGTTCCTCTGAAACCACCTCTTTCGGGTCCTTGCCCAAATCTTCCTCATCCTCTTCCTCTTTGATTACCACTATTTTGATCAGGAGGGTGGTAGAAGTTATCATTCCTCTAGCTTCGACTGGTACCCACATCTTCATTTTTATTCTCATCCTCATTTCGGCTTCCAAAAGATCTTCCGCTACCCCTTCCGCTTTGACCTGCTCGTCGTTTTTGCTTGCTATCAAATTTTTTGTTCAACTTCTCTTCAACTCTCAACAAAAATTGGTACATGTCCTCAATGGTGGCCATTCTGAACAGGATTAACTAAAATTACAAGGACACATGATGCTTAATTTAAGATCTTAGTGTTTAAATTTTATTATACAATCTACCTAATTTACAATATATGTCTAGTGGTTTATCGATGGATCACTATATCCTTATCGAATATCTGTATCTTAAAATATCTATATTTATTTGAGGGAAGACTTATAAGTTTAATTAATAATGGAAGTAGTTTTGACATTAGAGTAAGTTCATTTTGGAATCTCATAACAATGCTAATATAACTTCACAATTATATAAATTATCTACAAAGATAGTTCAAAATCAAATTTTCCTATGGTTTATGTATTTCTAAGGAAATAAAAGGACTAGTTGTCTAAGAAATCATATTAATGAAATAACAATTACTATTGAAAATGCAAGCTAGAGAATAATACAAATTAACTATTAGTACTTTGTAATTTAGAAAACTAAATTAGGTATCTATATGATGTAAAATATGTGATAGCCCCTCATAAAACTATATAATTTATCATACTAGAAGAGATTCATATTTAAAGATATTTTAATTTGTAACATATTTACTTATGTTAATTTAGAAAACCAATTTGAATCATCAGTGCAAGGAATTATGCTAGATTTAATTTAACTACAAAATCATTATGCAAAATTTGGCCCAATAGTAAAAAATAATAGGTTTTGGACAAAAGAACTATGAAATAATGCATGATGGTATAAATGAAGGATGTAATAATGATTTTTCACTTCCCACACAATTTTCCATTCAAAATTTCTACAATGTGGTCTTTTTGTAGAAGCAGATAGAACGAAATATTATCCCAAGATTTGTGAAAAAAATATCTAACATGTCAACTCACAATAATGAGTTGGGATTATAAGGGGTTGAGCTTAATTAGTTAAAGCATTAGATTATCATTGTGAGACCCAAGTTTAAATCTCAAAATGGATATGTAATGTAGAATTATTTGTTGTGACTCTTGACCTATCTTAAATCTCCTCAGATGATCTATCTCAATAAGAAACTTAAACTAGAAGAGAATACAATGTTTATCGTATTATTTAAAAAATATAGAAAATTATTTTCCTTGTCTTATAATGAGTTGATGACTTATGGAGATGATTTATTCTAGCAAACCACTCCTTTGGATCCTAATATAAATCTATTTAGATAGAAGTAGTGACCCATCAACCCCGCTCTTTCCCTTCAAATGAAAAAATGAATTGTTGAAGCTAAAAGAGGGAGGTATGCTTAAACCAATTACACATTCAAAGTGGGTATATAACCTTGTACTTGTAAAAATAAAAATAGGGATATTAGGCTATGTGTGGATTTTATAAATTTCAGCAAATCATTGAAAGACAACTATCCACTACCTAGTATAGACTATATATTGTAGAAAGTTATAGAGATAGAACTAATTTCTATGATGGATGGCTTCTCCAGGTACAATCATGTGATGGTCAAGGAACCTGAGTAGTATAAGATAGCCTTCACTACACCATTTGAGGATATTTTTATGTAAGGGTGTCATTCAGGTTGAAGAAAACTAGAGCCACATTCTAAAGGGTGATGGATGTCACAGTCATTAGCCTAATAAATGAGATTATGGTACATACTAAAATTATTTGACTGAATACTCCCAAGGATTGAAATGATCATCGTAAACACTTGGAGTTAATATTCTAAAGATGTTTAGAGTATGTGATTTATTTGAATCCCAAGAAATACATTTCTTTTAATCTTGTGTCCAAGGAGGGGTTTAGGATTGATCCAAAACGTGTCAAATCAATTGATTTCATCTTGCAGCCCAAAAAGAGTTAAGGCAATGTAATCATTATTTGGAAAAAATAAATTTGTTAGGTAATTTATCCCTAACATTGTTTAAAAGTCAGAGGCTATTTCCAATGTATTGAACATGGGATATCCATTGTGCTAGTCCACAAGGAATCAATAAATTATTTTGTGTAAATCAAAGATGCACTCAAATAGGTGTCAATGTTGGAAAGCCTAGATTATGCTAATCATTTTTAGTTATTTTCCTTTGCTATTTTTATACTATTAATATTGTTCTATTAAAAAAAATGAGAAGGATATGAACAACCAATAGGATTATTTATAAAATCACTAAGAGAAGTTGAATTAAACTACTCCATCATGAAGAAATATGTTTATGATTCTTAGGGTAGTAAAGAACTTTAGATAATATCTTATAGGGGCCAAAAATATTGCATTTTTACTACATGGGTGATCCCACAATAGTGGTTTACAACTTTTGGCCAAACTGGACACTGAAATTATTATTTTTAACTAAATATTCACATTTGGGCACCTATAGCGGCTAAACCGTGAGGAATTTGAAGATGATCCAAACTAGAGTCTCATCAAATTTTATTTGTAGATTCTAAAAATATTTTTTTCAAATTTTTTGGAATCAGATTGCACTTTGTTTTCCATCTCCCACGAAAACTAGTTTGTTTTAGAAAACAACATTTTTAAAAAGTGATGCTCACCGTATACAACATAAATTTATTTGTATGAAGGATAAAATTCTATTTTTTTTGAATTTAGATTTGAAACTATGATATCTAGCACTTTCAGTTGGTCTCATAGTGTTTTATTGAATATTTTTTCCTTCATCAAGTTTCGAAGTCAAACCAATTGTAATTCAGACATAGGCAGACTGTATACAACATAATTTTTTTTGTATGTATCGAAATTCAATTTTTTTTTAATGGATCAAGGACATCAATACTCAGCATGAACATATTTAAAGAAAAATTATTTTGATAATTTTATATTTTTCAAAGAGCTTAATTTTCGGTGAAAAATCTATGCTTAATAAAACTAAAAAGACACATACATAATAAAACCAAAACATATTAAAATTATATTCGTTGGATAGCTCGTTCCGATGACTACCATCTTCCAATTGGGTCTGTGGAGTCTCATCCATTTCAATCCTCAACCCACGCTTCGAAGGGCAAAAATCTGGAAGTTTTTTGTGAGAGAGGGTGGGAAGGTGGGAAAAGGGGGGTTCAAGCGAACCTAAAGGGTTCAATCGAACCCCCAAGGGTTCGCTTGAACCGCAGTTCGATCGAACTAGTGTTCAAGCGAACCCCCTTCCACAATGGAAAACACATGTTTCCACATTCAAAGGGGTTCGATTGAACCCTGGTTCGAACGAACCCCTTTTGGGTTCACTCGAACCTTGAGTTTGTTCGAACCCCTCAAAACAATTTTTTTTTGAGTGGGGGTATTTTTTGGAAGTTTTCCTTCCTCATTCGAATTGTAAACCACTTTTGTGGGTTCACCCACATACAACAATTAGAAATATTATTGTGTAGTAGGAGGAATCAAGAAAGAGATGTAGGTTGATCAACAAGATCTAGGAATATGACTTGGAGGTGAAAACAACTAAGCTAGTTAAAGGTCAAAGACTAGCCAAATTAATGGTTGATACAAATTTGGATGTAATTAAAGTGCATCCGGTGAATTTTGACCTATCTTTTTCTCCTTGTCATTTGAAGGATTATCCTTAGTAAAATATTATATTTTATTTAGAATTTTTGAGTTTTCCTCAAGAGACGGATGATAAATAAAAGAGGACATTAAAATTATAACTAAAAGGTGTGTGTTGATCCAAGGTCAATTGATATGGAGAAAATTTATTGGTTTTCTCCTTAGATGTTTGGCTAGTGAGTATTCTAAAAGGGTTATGTAGGAATACCACCAAAGATCACGTGGTGGGCATTTCATGTCACAAATTGTTGTTCATAAAATCATGAGAGTAGGATAGTGGTGGTTCATTTTGTTCAAAGAGGTGGCCAAATTTACCAAACAATTTGATTCTTGCGAGAGGTTTTCTATAAACATGAATTTTTTAGGTGCACTCCCCTTACTACCATATCATTAGAGGCTCCATTTCAATAGTGGGGTAGAGATTACATGGTGGATATTGTAGAAAATTCTAGCAACAAGTACAAATAGATATTAGTGGCTACCAATTACTTCGCCAAGTGGGTGGAGGTAGTTCCACTTGGGGTAATGGTGGATGTATTAGTAGCATGATTAAGAGGGGAAATGTTAAGTGGGGTATTAGTAAATGAAATAGCCACAGAAGTATGATACATCATAAGCCTAGATGTGAATATATCAAAGGTGTATAGTTAGGTGGTAGGCCATAAAGAGGATGGAAAGTGAAGGGGTAAACACTATGTGGGGGTACACTAGTGTAAGTAAGAGTGGTACTATGAGGGTGAGTAGTAGTAGTGAAAGGATAAATAATGGAAGATGGGTTGGTGGTAGAAGTGGGAAAGATAGTAGATGGACTAGTTAGAATAGATGAAATAATAACTACTTGCAATATTTCTAATATGAATGGTTTATTACTGAACTCAAATTATGAATCATATTAGATCTATGTTGGATTTTTACATTAGCCAAACTAACAAGATCATTTACCAAATCTTAGTTGTCTACATGAGCATCATGATCATAATAGCACCAAAATAGAGTATAATTTTATTGGATTTCCATGTTAAGGTTTAAATGAGCACTTCTTATTGAAATATTAGCATCATGAATAGTTCATGGTATAAACAAAAGATGGGAGAATTAATCTCATAAGTTCACTTTCAAATTCAATAATTTAAAATATTAGTGGCATATCACATATAGAAATGAAACCCTAATGGTATAGCCAAGGTAAAGGTGAAGGTAAAAGACAGATCACAACAAGGCTCCAAAAAGCTAAAGGAAAGGATGTAATAATGTAAAAACAATGGAGCACTTAAAATAAGAGGATAACTAGATCTAAAAATGAGATGTGAAAATTAGATAATTACCTATTTGTCAGACCCTAATATGAAGGTGAAATCTTAGGTGAGTTTAGGTCATGTAAGATGAGATGGGTTCCATGAAAATGTAAAGGAAAATAACCTTCCACTAAGCTTAATCTAGGGTAATCTAATAAGATGCATATACATGAGCATAAATTAAACTAGATTAATAATTGATAGTTGTGAGCATATGTAATTAAGAGTTAAATGCTAAAGTTAGGAAAGTAGATGTAAATAAGGTAGAGTTAATTAGATCAATGACTAAAAATGGATGAATTTGATGAAGATTCTAAAATTTGGAATGTCTCAAGCTTGAAAATAGAACCTCTTTGTTTATATGTTGCATTTAGTTCTACATGAGGCTTGTGTTTCTACCTAGGTCAATTTTCTACTTCCACAACTATATCCTCTACCATACAAATTTTATTTTTGGTTCTACTCTCCTACTCTCTATGTCACCAAATTTTCTTATATCAACTTTATTATCTAGACTAGCAATATTTATGATTACCTTTATAAGGTTGTTAGATTGCTAAGGGAGAAGTTCTCTTAGGTTAACCCCCAAAAATGACTATATTTGTGATTGTGCCAATGATTGAAAATAATAAGATTCATTTGTGTAAATGCTCTTAGGATGAATATACAAATTTTAATATCCTTTAGTGACCTAATTTGAAATATTTTTCCAATGATTACTTATTAAGATGAGAGAATATATGTGGATATGCGTAGATGTGAAATGAATGCATTTAAATATTAAAACAGTAATAATTTATGCAAATATTTATTTAGTTGATTTATAATGACTAGTGGAGTCAATAGGAGTTGGCCAAATTTGAATTTGAATTATGAAATTTTATGGGTTAGATTTGTGAGTAGGGAATTGATCCTACACCAATAGAAATGGTATAGGATGATGGAAAGTAAAGTATGTGCAAGAAATGAATATCTAATCATGGTGGGTGTAATAAATATGGTCTATATAGGAATGTGTACAAATATGGATAAGGTCCAGCTAAATATATGGAAATATGTTTATATGTTGATAAGTGAAGGCTATAAATGGGCCCAACTTCACATAATCTTTTACCCCAATTTTATATAAGATAATAATAATAATAAATTTTAATACCTTTTAAACCATATCACATATTATATTTTTCTCTTTAAATTTGAAGTGTTTCCCATCTTTTTAAAATTAATAAAAAATATTTGTAGGTGAACTATCATCTTCTATATCATAAAAAAAAATGTATGTCATATTATCTTCTTCTTGCTTTCCATATCTTCTAATTAATTAATTTTTGTTTTTTAATATAACAAACATTCTCATTTTGCATTGACCCAATACAATTAACATCATTCTATACATGTATATCTACACAAGTGAATTAATTTTATGTTTTAAAAATTAAAATTTCACTTTAATAAATTAAATTTCATAATGTGGTAAAAAAAAAAATTATATAATTTGATAAGATTTGATATATATATATATCTCAATGATTATTGTATGTAAATATAAAATAATTCAATAATTAAATATTTAATGATAATTGTATATCTTATTTACTTAAAAATTAGTAAATTAGTATAGATATATCTTAAATATATTTATCTAAAAAATATTTAAGATGTTTTATATTAAATTGAGAATTGTTGAGCTATTCTACGTGGGAGAGCTTTAGACTGAGTGAGATCAAACGACTCACACATATCCACTCTATCCAATACGGGAGAGCCTTAGACTGACTAAGACTAAATGAATGAGGGATATCCATTCCGTCAAACTCATCTAGGTACAATCTTGACCTCATCTCTTATAGTGTCCAAAACTTGCATTCAACGAAAAATTCATTGAGAATTATTCAAATTTACAGAAGATCAAAGACCCATCAACATAAAAAAAATCTATTTTGTAATTTTCATTCTTTTAATTGTTGAACCATAAATTAAGCACTGATCACTAACATGCCTCACAATATTTTTTTCCATAACAAAACACAAATAACAACTAATTTGGATTTTACATATAAAGCTCAAACTGGCCATTTCTATAAATTGACAGGAGACAAGGCTTATAAATGATTTACATCGTCTTGCTGAGATTTTTCTCCATAACTTTTTGTACTGAAATAAAGTAAACAAACAACCTAAATTTTTCATCACATGCAAAAGATCACACAAACTGAAAGCAAATTACAATTGCAATCTGTTGGCGAAAACCAGCTTGAAACCATGAAAATTGGAAGGAATGTTGTAAACCACTCATATTCTGTTGTCCTCTTCTTAGTATTCCATGGAATAGAATGTTATACTGCAATGGATTTTCAACTTTTTACAGTCTACATACAAACTAAATGCCTGTGATTAAAGTGATTGAGACTCAGTGAGATGTGAATGTCGAGCTCTCATATTCAATGCATCTTTTTCCTTACTCGATTTTTAGTTCTGGCGTGTACAACTAGCAAAGATGGTACAAAGTTTAAATAAAAAGAGAAAAGTGTGCAGAAGAATTTGACTTGATATTAAAAAACAAAAACTTGTCTGTTATTTTATGGACTATGATGTTTCTGATTAGGTGTTCAGATAAGATTTGTTTTTGATCATACTTCGTTGGTAGCACTGCTTATAATCTTCTTAAATGAGATTCTCTTGTTTGAACTCAATAATTTGTACATTAAAACGTTCTTTTACAATCATTCATCTTTTATACGCAAGATTATATTTATATTATCAAAAAATTGAGTTACAAATGTCTGCCATCGCAGGATATAGCAATTATGATGAGGGTGCAACCCAAGACACACAAGATCACATAGAAAACCAGAGAATCTTATTATTTTCAAAATATGAAATTCTTACATGCAGAGGATCTCAAATCCTTGAGTTCTGCAATACATGCAAATTAGAAAGTTACAGAAATTCCCCTTTTCGCAACATGCGATTTTCTTTCCCCAAAAACTACCCACAAAAATCAGAAACTACCCATAAATAGCCCGCTTTCCCTATTTGGAGCCAAAAACAACATTTTAATTATGCACCAACTTTCATAAGCCCTAACTTAAGATATGACCGTCAGATCTTCAATCATAATACCTTTTCGGAAAGCTCTTGACAAAATGAAGTGCCAAAAAATGGGGCTTGAAGGCTAACCACTTTTGTTTTCCACCAATTTTTGGGCCCATCCGAAGCCTTTAAGTACCTCGAAATTAGCTTCGATGATTTTATAAGGAAAAAAGTATAAACTAAAACTTGAATAACTTTTGAATCGAGAATGATCTTGACCTGACTCTTTTTCCAAGATGTTTATTTTAATGTCCTGAAGCTTCCCTTAAATTTTTGTCTCCTCACATCTTCAAATTCACACTTGCTAAAAATAGCAATTGAGCAAAAAAAACAGAATTTTTTTTTTGAAAGTTGGGAATTCTTCTTCGCCGAAAAGGGTATCCAAAAATGCAAAAACATATACAAAAAACTAAATGCAAGAGAATATATTTTGGGTGATGCAAGATTGCACTTACACCACTAGATGCTCCTGCATCAGTATGTATGTATACATATATGTATATGTCCCACTTTCCCATCAACCCACTTTCCCAACAACACAACACTCATATAAAATCAATCATTCACATGTGTCCCACTAGTCAGATTACAACACACAACTATAGTTTCCTTCTCCTCTTTTGCCTCATGGAACCACCAAAAAACAAAGTGTTAAGGCCACCATAATCGCTTGAGAAGCAAACAAGGACTGCACACCATGAATACATACAATCTCTACAATTGAAGGCATCGAAACAAGTTTTCAAATTTGAAAAAGGACACAAATTAAAGAATCCATACCCAACCAACATTGAACATATAAAGAGATTTACAAATTCAAAAATGTATTTCTCAATCTTTTCCAATTTCCATTTACCACATCTCACTTCCATATTCATATCTACATGGAACTGCAAACATTCAACTCCCCTAACAAAAAAGTGAAGTTATTTTAGATGGAGAGTATAACGAATGGGAGGTACAATGCATAACCAAGGGATATGCCCTACCTACTTTTAATGTGGGGTGGAGGCAAGAGCATAAGAAACAACAACATTACACTCTCCATAAAAAAATGCATTGTACCTTCCATTCGTTATACTCCATCGAAAATGCATTTATCAATCTTTTCCAATTTCCATTTACCACATCTCAATTCCATATTCATATCTACATGGAGGCAATGGAGTCAAGAGCATAAGCAACAACAACATTACACTATAAAGTTATAGGTATTCTACTTGTTGATGGTGAAAATGACACAAACAACGTTAAACAAAATATTTCTACTCTATTTCTCCTAAAAAAGAAAGACAACATATAGTAGTCTGACTCCCAAGGTCCTGGTAGTTGGTTCTCAACTGTCCGGTGTCATTCAATTGGTCCATGCAACTGTAATATTCAAAGGGAATTTGCTGGTAATAAGGAATGCAAGCAATGACTGATTCATCGAACTGTTCTTAATGAAAAGGGGGTTTTAAATAAAAGAAAAAGATAGATCAGGGTGTACATAAGTGAAACATGAATAAAACTTATCTAATATCTAGACATATATCTTCAACAACGAATGTTCTTCCAACAGATCAAGAAAACTATAATATAAGGCAATTTACAGAACAATCCATACTATTGCATGCATCTATGGTGCTTAATTTAACCATCACAATCACATATCATACTACCCAAAAGATTCCAAAAGAACAAAAATTCTCATTCGTTGCCAAAATCATAGATCAACAAACATTCAATAATTCAATCCACAGATAATTTAACGAAATAATCTTTAAATATAGTTCCTTCTAATGATTTTCATCACATAAGAAACACTTATGCTTCATCACAATCACTAGCATACAGATAGACTATAATTCATTAACCTTATCCAATAAACTCAATTCCAACACCATATTGCGTAAAAACCTGTATTTTGTATTCAACTTTAACTAAATAATAACAAAGTATCTCTGCAAAGCTATAAAAATTCTATCTCCCACTATCAGGTGGCCAATTCTATTCTCATTAGCCAACCCTTACAATATGATACCCCATAGGTATATATAGATGTACAAAAAATATGAATTCCTCTCTATCTTAAGTTGAGATCCACCTTTTTAGGAACTTAGATTTTCTTGGAAACTCAAATCAATTATCTCTAGTTCTCACATTGAACATCTAGTAAACTAGAGAGAAGAGAAAAGAAAGCCATGCGCCCATAAGACTGTCAGTCATGCATGCGGTCATAAGATTGTTAGTCATGCATGCAAAGTTTTCTCTGAAGTGTACTCATTGTAACTGGAGAAGACTTGTTGAAGCATATCCAAATCTGGTCCATCAATCCAACTGTCTTCGAACTTGATCCTCTTCAGTTCAACAACAACAAACTCTCTCATGTCTCTTGGCTTTGTCAACTCCCTTCTAGCAGCCCTTACCTCTTCTCTAATATCCATCAACCGATCCAACAACAGAGCCTCTCCATCATCTCCCTTTTGCACAACCTCCTTAAGTCTATCATCTTTTAATTTACTTAAAGGCAGGCCTTCCTTTACCGGTATATCAACATTTACTATAATAGAAATAACCGCTTCTAACTCATCAAGCTGTTCATTTAGATCCTTGCTAGAATCTTGAACTTCATTCTTATGTTTGTACAAAAAGTCAGATCTAAACCGGATTATGCTGGAGGTCTTTTCCAAGAAATCTTTGTTGTCCTCTTTAAGGATTGACTACTCTAGAAGTGTGGATCTCGACAACTTATTGATCTCTTTCAGCTTCTAGATATACCCTCTATACTCTTCCTCTTGCTCTCCCAATGTTTTAGCATACTGAGTCATCTCTTCTATTAACTCCAGTGTCATCTTGTGAACCTCAAAACTGTCTCCTAGCACTTCACCCACTTCCTAATTAAGCCCGTCGATCCATCTATCCATCATCTCAACCTTACTCCTTATTTGCCCCAAATCATCCACCTCTTTCTTGCTAAGAAAAAATAATGTCTCAATGGTGGTAATTTGCTGTGACCTCGGAGCAGAAACATTCTTCAAGAAAGTGTGTAATTGATCCAATTGAACCTTAAGCTCATCCTTTCTCTGTTTATCCTTTAACATCCTTGATTTGGTGGATGATGCTACCGCATCAATCAAGTTCATTTTCTGATTTCTTGTGGGTCTTCCCAAATTGACGGTGCCCAATTGGTAATTAGTTAGCTGCATATCTCCCACATCCTTGTCCACCACTGGTATTGCACATTCAACAACAATTTCTCCTCCTTCAGTGAGTCTAGTGGAATGCAAATTTTTAGCCTTTTTCTTGGGCCTTTCTTTTTCAATCTCTTTCATCATATCATCCCAATTAAGATGTTGTGAGGGTGGTACTAGCCTCTTTTGAAGATCCAATTTTAACCAAGTAGGAGCACTTGGAGTAGTAGCCATTAAAGTTGAAGAAGAAGCATCAGTTGTAAATGATAAAGGCTATAGCATATTAACCTTAGGTTGAGAATCAACCTCTTGTACATTTTGTTGTTCTCCCTCTACATCTTTTTGTGCAAGCTTTTCAACTTCTTCTTTGTCATTATGCTCTTTCACCCTCTTGTCTTCTTTTTCCTTCTTCAAATTTTCCTCTTTTAACCTTTTCTCCTCAAGAAACTTGTTCCTCTCTTCTTCTAACACTTTAAGTCTGTCCCAGACTTCCTTTTCCTAATTATGTAGCTGCTTGGCTAGCTCCTCAACATATTTCTCTTTTTGTGTGTGTTCTGCCTCCTCCCTCTTCTTATAGGCTTCTTCAACTAGTTTCAATTTAGCCTCAACGACTTCTCTTTCTCTTCGCTGCCTAGCCTTTTCCTCTTCTAGCTCATGGATCTTCTACACCATTTGGAGCTTTCCATTTTCTTCTTTAGTCTTGAGCTCCTGCTCCTTTTGCCTTTACTATTTTTACACTTCATCAACTCTTTGCTTGGATTCCATTTTTTGTTGTTGAAGTAAGGCATTTGCTTGTGCCTTAGCATCTATTTCCTTTTTTTTCCCATTGCTTCTACATGTACTTGAGCATTCAAAGCTTTTTTTGCTTCCTCAAACAGTGCCCATTGATCTTCCTCCGTTAGCACATATTCAGTTTCCTCCTCTAAAGGCATCTTTTCTTGTGCATCCTTCTCTGATAAGGTCTCATCAGAGTCCATTTCAACATCATGGATCTCCAGCTCTACTCCTTTTCCCTTTAATGTCTCAGCAATACCATGAAGAGTCCCCTTAGACATCTCTTTAGTTTGCTCCTTTGTAAGAGGGATTTGAGTAGATGACTCACCTATTGCTGGTGTTGAAGCCATAGGTCCTGTTTGGGCATCCTCCTCTTGCACTCTAGGTAAATCTTGAGTCGGGGCTTCAAGATCAAATTCTTCAATATCAGGAGGGAAGAATTCCAAAGGCTCCTTGGGAGGAAATCTCATCTTCATTCTCTTATACCCCTTCCCTTTCTTAGGAGCTGGACCCCCAAGAGTTTTGGCTCTTCGAACAACCTAGTGGATACTCCTATCCAAGACTGGTCTCCCCATTTTCTTGATGTCGATGGTCTCCTCACCATCCCAATCTACCGGATCCAAAAATTTTGGTACCAATGTTCAATGCTTCATATGATGGATCCAACACAACTCCATCATCTACTAATGTATCAGGAATATCATCTTTGACCCCAAATTCTACCATGAGTGAAACAAACAACCCCTAATAATTCCTCTTCCTAAGGTCATATTCATCCTGAAGATCACTCCAGAAGTCCTCTAAAAAAATGAAATGTTTGTCAAAGATCGAAGCTAGAAAAACTCATCTTCTTCTTTGGATCAAAGTGCTTTTGAGCAGTATACAAACCCAAATTTAAGTGTATCAATTCACTGCAAACCACCTTAGCTCCCACAAGGTGTGGGCAACTGTATTCCCAATTTCATGGGGAACTTGTGACAAATTGGTTTGTGTTTCATGCCAAATCAAACATTGAACCCCAAAGCTTGGTAGACAAACTCCATCAAAATCATCCTATTGCTACAACATCTTGGAAGTAAGTGGGGATGACCCTCAAATCCTGCCAACCTGAAATAAGTGAACTTAGGGTATTGGATATACCAACATCCCCATTCCATGATAAAGGCCATGGCCTCTTGGCTCAATCTATATCTTGCATCTCCATTAAGTTGGTTAATGACTACATGTAAGAATGCATCATTAACTCTTGTAAATTGTGTTTCAAAAACCTGTAGGGATAACTGGTCATAATGATCCCATACTCTCTTTTTTCCATCAACGTCTCCCAATATTCCCACTCTGTTCAACCCTAGAAAGACGCCTCCTCTGGCTGATGTATAGACAACATAAGAGGTCATGAAAAAGCTCTTGATTTCCCTTATTCTAGTTAGCTGATCATGAATGGTATCTGAGACAATCATAGGCCAATCAAGCTGTTTCTTGCCATCACAGATTGTCTAAATGAAAGGAAACATTCATTCCTTGAAATGAAATGCATCTCTCTTCCCAAAGACCCTAGACAACATCATTATAAGGTCCGATACCTCTTTGTAAAATTCTACCCTCTTTGGTTGATCTGAGAGCTTTGTTAGAGACTTCTTCTCTGTTCTCATCCACTTCTTGTTCAAGTGAGTTTTGTTGGCCTCCTTGTGTTTTCTATATATCCCTAAAGCATATGCCTCATTCAGCTGTGCCAGGTTCTTTGGATCAGGAACACTGAACATTAGCTGAAACATCTGAGTAGTTAGATCTATAATCACATTGTCCTGTGAATCCATACATTGTCTGGTGGCCAGATTGTAAGATCCTGCTGCTATCATGATCAACTCCAGGCATTGGATGGATAGAGGAAATAAAGTGATATGAGCCAAGCCAGACTCAACTATTCTTCTAGTTCTCCCTATTACATCCTCAGTGAATGTTTCTGAGTATAACTCCTCTAAATTGAATGGGCCTAAATTGGTATCAGTTACATCAGCCCAATCTGATTCCACCTTGCTTGCAGTGACAACAAGACCCCTATGGTTATACCTCAAGGTATAAGGTAGCTGCTTCGACTTAATCTTCTTAGGCTTATTTGCTGCCTTTGAAGTTTCTGCAGGCTGATTTCTCTGGGAAGCCTCTCATGATATTCCTGACATTCTTTACCTTCCTGCAACAAAACCATAAATTAGATCTTTAAACAAATATAACAAAATATGCTGTAAGATCTTACCCTTCATATATACACCGGAGGTGGAACCAGGCAAAAAAAATCTTAAATAGTCTCTTTCAAAACACTACCAGGATTAGAGCCAAAACAATTATTGAGATTATAGTAATAACAAGGTGGGACTGGAGTCGAAGTTGGAATGGTAACTAGAAAACTGATTTGGTTTCATGAAGATTTTCCATTTTCATATTCAGTTCCGGTTCTGGCTGGGTTACCAATATTTTAGAGCCCACTTCTTATTATAAGAAGAGTCAGAGATGAGATGGAAATGGAACCGATACTCCCTACAAAACATGGTTCAAAGTCTAAATGGATTTCGATCCCGCTTTCACTTAAAATAATCATGACGTCATAAAATATTTCAATAGACTAATAAATAACATCATGATTTTAAGAACTAGATCATATCAAAATGAAAGGGGCTTAATAATAACCTATACAAGATCATCCTCATATGACTAAGAGGCAACCGTAATAATTATGGCATCATATTTAAAAAAAGAACGCATCAAAACCCTAAATCACAAACCCTCGATTTCAAATAACTAGGGCACAAATTTAACCCCATTCAAACTAATCAGATTCAATGCGAAACAAGATTCCTAAGTAAAAACATAATTTACCAAACCCTACCAAAGTAAAAAATGTAATTAATCTATGCTATTTTAAAAACTAGGGCATAACGATACAGTCACGATTAAAACATGAAAACGACCGTGAGGAAAGACAAATAAAAAAAAAAAACATACACCAGAAAAGAAAAATGAAAACAAGAAAACCAAACAGTAAGAGAATAAAACGAATCACATGAACTCACAATAGAACCGAGAATCATGAATTCACATGAAACAAACGAAACGAACAAAAACGAAAAACGTGAAACAAACGAAAGAGAGGAACAAAAACCCTACCTCAAATGCCCAATAAATCGGTTAGTCCTCTGAAGAAATTCCATGCGTGATTATCTCCCTTTCGATCAACTCACACACACAAATGCTCCATTGCAACTCTGGTTCACTCTTGATCTTTTAAACAATGATAATAATTACCAGTTAATCCCTAATTAAGGTAAAAAAATTGTAATTTCGCGCGTGCAGAGTTCCTGTAATTAATGCCATAAATGTGGTAGAGTGGAGTTAGAACTGTAGAGGGAAATGGCACATTACTGCTATGCAAATTCAGTAAAGTGAACGACCAAAAGCAGCCGAAGTGGAATCCGAGAGGAAAATGATTTAGAAACTTGTCCAATTTTCCAACTTGGCTCCCGTTCCGGTTTTGCTTCTGCCAACAAAGAAGAAAGCGAAACAAAATGATAAAATAAAAAATAAAGACTGAAACAAGAAAACCCAACACAAAACCTAACTCTAAATAAAAAACCAAAAAGCGAAGGCGGAGGCGGAATGGGATTTGATTTTGAAACCTTTAATAAATTCAGACCTATCTTCTACTTTGGTTCCGGCTATGATAAAGACAAACCAAAAAAAGGCAAACAAAAGATCGTCGGGACGGGAATCATAATCAATCTTTGAAACAAGATTCAAAACCTGATTCGGTTTCGGTTTCGGTTCCGAAAGAACAAACCAAAGAAAAACAAAGTGTTTAAAAAGAAAGACTCCAAACTTTGTTTGAAAAACAACCAAAGACAAAAACAAAAAAGGGGGACCCATCATTTGATCAAGGCAAAAGATGGGGTGGTTATGCAAGGCATAACACTTCTGCTATTAATTATGTCTTTGAATGCTAATATGTTGTATGCTATGGAAAGTGGGATAGGGGGTGGGTTCGATTAGATTTGGTGGTGGGATAGTCTTGGCTCTTAGTTGTTCTCGTCACATTGTATCTATGAAAATATTGGCGGTTATGTAATGCAAGTGGTGATATTTAAGGGTAGTGTGGGTTATACAAATTTTATATTTTGGCTGCATGTTTTAATGCTATGGGCCATTAACAAGCAATATGTGTATATATATGTATAATATGTGTATATATATGTATACATATATGTATGCATATATGTATGCATACATGTATATAAATGTAGGCACATATGTATATATATATGTATGCATGTTTTAATGCTACGGGCCGTTAACAATCAATATGGCTTGTATGTTTATGGTATCAAATGTGCTTTGAATATTCTATGACATGTAAGACTGCAAATAACTATTTTTGTTTAGGAAAAATATAAACCAATTATAGTACAATTTTGGTGGTACAATGATTCAAGTACCCTTGTTGACTTTGTGGGTTAAAACTATTTTACAATTGTATATTAAGGGGGTCCTATACACCTTATGTTTGGAGGTCCACATGTTTCTACCTCATACTCTTTACATTGGGTTTTCTATTTATATTCTTTATGACAGGGAATTGTAATCTATTGTATGAGATGTAAATGTTCAATTCTTAATACCTAACAACTACTCTTCATTTTCTTCTTTAGACTCTTGTATAATTGTGTGTTCATCAAACAATAATTGCTATTCTTATGTATAGTCGTGTTTAATGCACATCCCTTTCACATTGTCTATCTGTATATGTATTTGAATCACTTAGGGGGCTTGGTTTTGTGAAGGCTTCCAATGGTTCCCTATGCAACACTTCACAATTGAAATGGAATTGTGGACTAGTGCAACATAGGTTGCCATCAAAGGAGCATTAATAAAATCAAGTCTCCCCAATTCATTACTGAATGCAAAAATAGCCATGAGGTATTACAGTTGCTTACATACATTATTTTTCTTACCAAGAATATATTTATGTCTCTATTGCTTACATGTATATAGAATTGCTAGAATTGATGAAGCAAAACCTATATATATACATATATACATACATATACATACATACATACATACATATATGTATGTATGTATGTATACATGTATATATGTATATATATACATATATATGTATAATATATGTATATATGTATGTATATATATTTATGTACATGTATATGTATGTATACATGTCTATATATATGTATATACATACATATGTATGTATAATATATATCTATATATTATAGATATTATGGTATATTTGGTTGACGCTTTGTCATTTTGTGTCTTGTTCACTTTGCTTGATCAGTGTGCAAATTGAATACATGTTTAGCTCAACCCATTGTTCCTTCCAAGCTTCGTTGATGGTGAGTTGCAATTGAAAGCTATACACTTTTGTACTATTCTTTATATATTAAGCTAAGCACTGCTACATGTGTTTGATTGATCCCTCCATTAATTTGTTCTTGCAACAAGCAGGATATAAGTGAATGCAACAAGACACATCATTGGGAAAATCCCTACTATACAGGTGAGGTTTTTAACCTCACTAAGGCTCTACCATTGTCTCTTGTCAGTAATTGTTTTTTTTTCGTACTATTTATTTGATTTGTAATGGGTGTGTTGACTTCCCTAAGTTGAAAATTATGTTTTTTTTTTCTTGATGATTTTGATCAGATTTTGTGGTTTTCCATAGTTTGAAGAAATTTTGTGGCTTTTTTGGTGCATCCACAATGTGCTCGATGAAGTGTATGGAATCTAGGGTATTTATGAACACTTCCAAATTTTGTGTTCTTAAACACACTTACTTTTTCAAGGAAAATATTATTTTGTTCTAGCATCACTCTAACTTTAATGGGTTTAATTTCTTATTTTTCTTTCCTCTCATGTTTAGCCAAAATCTATCTTCATTCAATTGCTTGCCACGTGACTGTGCCACCTATGCTTTTATATGCATACTTTTATGTTTATGCATATTTGTACATATAAGTACACAAATATGCACATACATGTATATACAATATGTACATATGTGTCCACATACATATGCTAATACATATGTATGTACATATAGATATACATATGTGCACTAAATATTTGTGAAATAGAGATCTATACAAGGAATGATTGCGCACTAAAGAAAAGAATAATACAAGTGCATGGCATAAAACCTTTGAAATTAAACTTATACGAGTGTTCAAAGTTATTGTGCATGTACATTCATATGAACGTAGGTATGCATCTACATAGATTAGTGCATGTACATACATATGAACATCCACTATGTATGTACATGCAGTAATCTATGTACATACATATGTAGATACATAAATATGTATATGCACTAACCAATTATGAAATCCAAATGTGCACAATGAATGGTTGTGCAATGAAGAACACACAAACATAAGTGCATGGCATAAAACCCTCCAAAAGAGAACCATTCAAACCCTTTCCATATTTTTTAGTAACAATCAAATATAACAAGCAAATTGTAGGTTGCATTATTGTGCAATGAATAACTGAATAATAAGGGGATAGAAAACAAGATTACATCACAATTGAAAGCCCACATGATACCCCAAACATACAATCCAACAAGTGTACTTGAATCACTGTACCGCCAAAATTGTATTATAATTGGTTTATATTTGTCCCATACACAAATATTTATTCACAGTCTTACATGTCATAGAATATTCAAAGCACATCTGATACCACAAACATACAAGCCACATTGCTTGTTAATGGCTCGTAGCATTAAAACATGTAGCCAAAATATAAAATTAGTATAACCAACACTCCCCTATAATATCACCACTTGCATTACATCATCACCAATATTTTCATACATCCAATGGCATGAGAACAACATAGATCCAAGTCCATCCCATCACTAGATCCATTATATTATACAAAAGAGGTTGTTGCACTTTATACATTCTATATCTTGTAAATGATGTTGCTAGTGTTGTGTACATGACTATATGTGGATTGAAGTTATATTTTTTGTGGCTATTAATGCATAATTTTGTATACACACAATAGTTATGAGAAATGTGTTGTACATTTCATCACAATCAAGCAACCATCATAAACAAAGTTTCAATATAATTAAGAAAACTTACATTAACAAGCAATTGCACTAAACTTCCAACATGGACATCATATTGCTAAGTAGTCCCATAAACATATCCATTTAATAAACCAGTAAAAAGATCCATTTGATATCAAATAAATAATATAGGAATGTACATAACACTAGCTACAACATTAACATATTATAGGACAAAAATTTGTAGTGGCATTGGAGGTTATAGCATTAACAAGACTTCTTTTTCAAAAGAGAATTTAAGTATTAAACTATGTATCATTATACTTTACAAATTATTAGTGTATGCAACATGGTTTAATACTAAATATTCTTTGGTGAAGTGAAGCCTCTCCAATGCATAGACAAACCAGTATGGTTGCGTAACCAAACAAACACTCGAGAACGTTTGCAAATAAAAGGAATGAGAGTGAGCAAGATATGCAAGAATTTGGAGCATTGAATGAACCTTGATCTCTGATTTACTTTCCTGACAATTCGAGTAAATGCAAAGTAAGGCAAGTTGGTCAGTGGAGGTAATGAAGGAGGTGGTGAGCGATTAATGCTATAAACTATTTGTTTAGGGTGTTGAGGTTGTTGAAGCCACATGTTTGTTTGATCAAATGCATGTAGATTTGTTCACTGATTAAGGAGGTGGATGGGCTCCACTTTGGGGTGGAGGAAAAAATGGGCCCGTTTTTGATAGGTCAGACTAAACAGTGCATGACAGTTGGCGGGCTGCTCAAAATAAAATTAAAAAAAAAATTGCCAGATGCATAAGTGGCATGGTGACATGGTTGGAAAATTTATGTTGTTAATATAAGGGTATTACAATCCCCAACAACAAAAGTAAACAACCAAAAATTGAACTATTTATTGCAGCCTGAAATACACAACAAAAAAGTAGCCAATCATTCATATAGTTGTAGGGATGGTCCCTCCCAACATCAATCAAGCATGCCAAGATAAAAATATAGAGATGTGTTCTCGTCTCCTGCTTCTACGTTTTAGGTTGTCGTTACATGATTTGGATTTGCATTTGTAAATTGAGTGCAAATTACATGCAACAATGTTGAACAACTATTTCCAACGGAGAGTGGAGTGCAACCTACATTTGAGCTGAGACTCGAATTGTCATTAGCAATTGCAAATAGAGGGATGTATATGTTCAAGATTTCCCAAAACAAGGCATGATTTTTTGCTAATGGGTTTGGAGGATTGCTTATTTGTCTTTCTCACTGCAATGACCTATGGGCCCAGTTGATTTCTCTTTCCTTCCTATCTTGTTTCTTTTGAACCATCTGTTGCTCCGTCTTCTGTTGCCTTTCCTTCCTATCTTGTTTCTTTTGAAATTTGTCTTGGTCCCTCTTTTTCTCTCTTTCCTTCCTATTTTGTATCTTTGAACTATATCCCGCTCCTTCTTTTGCACTATCTCCTTCCTATCTTGTTTCCTTTTAGCTCTCTCTTCCTCCTCTGCTCTCTTTCCTTGCTCAAATCTGCATAGTAATCTAGAAATTGTGGTATGAAAATGTGGTAGGTGGAGATGGTAATGAATAAATTCCTTGGTATTCTTCCCACTGCAAGAGAATACCTAATTGATTGGCTCCATCCGCCAACCAAGATGGTTGGGTAGGGGCCGAGGGAAGACTTAAAATTTCATTACCCACATTAGTAGCTCCCTCTACCAACCAAGATGTGTGGTGTTGGAACTCTCAAATTTTGTAAAATTTGAAGTGCCCATTTCGAGAAATTTGCTTCTGCATTTTCAGAAGTGCATTTGAGGGGTCAGTCTGAGTGACCCACTTTGGAGAATCAAAATTCGGGGCCTGTCGATTTCCAAGAAAAACCCATATGCAGACGTATTTGATTGACATATGTGAGCACGTGTGTCAATTTTCAGCTTCCCACGATAAATTTTTTTAGGGTTTTGAAAAGTGAAGCTTGAGGGTTTTTGTACTGTTCTACTGTTTGCAGATTGTCAGTGTCGTAAAACAACCTCCTATTTGAGCTTGGATTTTGCAACCAGTTGACTGTCATGTCAAAATGAATGTTGTTCTATGTTCTCCATACCTAAATGATCCTGGGTGTCAGTTTGCAGAACTTCATGATCTGATTTATTATTTTTAGCAGATCGAAACCAAATGTTGTTTGTTCAGTTTCACATCTGCATTCCTGACAACCTTTCTGATGGGTTGACTTTGGTCGTTAATATCTCTTGATCAAAGATGTTTCATGGAAATTCATTTTGCACACGTGCTCGGAGTACCTTAATGAACTCATGTTTCTGATGGAAGCTTGTCAGGAGTTGTTTCACTCTTTTTACAAATTGGCATTTGGGTGTGTTTTAATTGTTTCAGAACAACTGTTGTTTCAAAAATGTTCAGCTCAGCAACTTTGCCAATTAATATTTTTCTCCTCGTGACTTGTTTTTCTGAGCTGTTTGTTGCACTGCATTACTAGAATGAATGACTGCAGGTTTGAAAGTTCTCATTTCTTCACGAGGTTATTTGACCGGTTTCCCAAGAAGATTCCAGAGTCAACCTGACCTGTTTTGACCATTTTCCAAAATTGTCAGTAAATAGATTTTGATGAAGACCCAGTTCATGTTTTCACTTCACATTATTCAAAATGCAGTTTCAAGTCATTTGGGGGTAAAAAATGTTTGAAAACAATTTTTTTTTAGCCGGACCCACATAGGGCCCAACATGTTTTGCACAATTGCGAAATTGGAATTGTTGCAGTATGGCAATTAATTCAAGAATGTTGCTCACCTGATGGAGGTACAATAGAGCTCTAATGGATATGGCCAAATAAACAAATTTATTTTAGAAGCTAAGCATATGAAGGAATCAATGGTGGCAATGGATACTTAATTTGAAAACAAAAGAAAGAGTAATACTGATGAAATTGTATGTGGAAACCAGGGAACACTATTGTGAAAAGAAAAGGGAGCTTGATGGATTAATTGTAGAGAGGATTCACACAAAATGGGAACATATGGGCATATAGGATGGATCAAAGTCACTAAATGCCTTGAGGGCGGCAGAACAAACAAGTTGAGAAGGAGGATTCAAATGTACTCTCATGGATTGCCATATGTATCTGCAAATATAAAGGACAGATCTATTGAAAATTTTGTTGAAAATTTCAAGCAGATATAATTGGCATGAAAGTAGTTGAGGAAGGAGTCTGCTCAGTGGCTGGGGAATTATTTTGTGTTGACAGGGCACGATGAAACAAAGTGGAGCCCGCATGTGAATGGATGTTGGCAGCTACCATAGCAGAAGGCATGCATATCCATCTAAGCATAGAAAGGCTCAAACCAACAGCAAAGAGAAGCCCACGTGGCACAAGCCAGGTGATGATGGTGTAGCCAATAGATGAGCAAAGAGCCAGTGCAACAATATAGGCGTGTAAACTTTGTGATAGAGTGCCTCATGTAAATGAAATCCCATGGGACGCCTTGATTGCAAAATACGTAGAATAAAATGTTGAGAAGGATTTAGAAAACTTTCATGCAAATGCAATGGCGCAACCAGCATGTATGGAAAAGCCAGTAGGTAAGGTGGGCATGACCAAACCTAGAGAGACCTTTGTGGAGCGTGAACCAAGCGGATGGAGGAGAGGCTCGCATGCTTTTTTAAGGGGTGCATGCAAGGAAAATTGGTGGGCGCGACTAGTAGATAATTTTAGACACTCCAGGCAATCTTTCATCGGTATAGTATGCTCGATGGATTTTGCAGGTGTATGAGCATCCATCATGTAGGAAACACAAAGGGTGCGACCTACAAAGTGGTGGACACGAGCCAATGAGATGAGGGGCACGACCAACATATGGGTGAAGGTGATCCATTCGCCAGGTGAAGGAAGTAACACCTATGAAAGCGGATGAAGCTGCCGCCATGGATTCCTGTGAAGAATGCTCGAGCAAAATAGAGGAGTTTGAGCAAACAACAAACATAGGGATTAGGGCAGCGCACAGAAGCTAAAGGAAATCTGACGGTGGAGATCGGGGGTGCTTTTCCAGTAGCACCCGAACCGTTGCTTGCCAAGTCGTAATCCAAAGCTGCTCACGAGTTAGTGATTGTGATGGCATGGGGAGATGGAGAGAGAAGCAAATAAAACATTTAATATTAAATGTTTTGCTATAGTTTGGTTAAGTGATATTAAATGGGCGCCTCCAATTGAAATTAATTTTTTTCTTCCATGGGAAAATAAAGTGAAGAGAAATGGGAGATGGGTCCCAGCATGGAATTAAATGGCACGGGTATTCCAAGTTGAATGCCAAATGATTTTTTTTAATGGGAATTGACATTTACTTTTGGGGGTAAATTAAAAAAAAAGGATATTTTACCCGAGGGGCTTAAATATTGAAAAAAAAAATCAAACCACCCGACAATGTTTTTATTTAAAGTATTTTATTTTAAATAAATGTTTGAGTGGGGGGAGTGGGGCCCGTTTCTTATTTTCTCTCAGGTGTTGAGTTAAAATGTTAAGTGAAATAGTGAAACACACAAAGGAAATATTTATGAGGTTTCATTTGATTTAAAATGGAGGAGTGTTTTAAATAAGATTTTTAAAACATTATAATGCACAGGAATAAGTGAATAAAGTTAAATGTTTTATAATATGACTGTGCTGGGGTAAAAAGTGAATATGCAAAGTAAAGTGCAGCAAAGAGCAAAAACAAAGATAAATGAATTTTCACGGGGCTGGAGATTTTTTCTTTCAGCTACAAGTAATGAGTGGAGAGTATACACATGACATATTTTATGTTGGAGAATGAATTGAGCACATGTTGTTTTGAGAACCAAATGAAGTTTGTTTAGGGAGAAGAAGAATTTTTTTTGCAGATCACTGTTCAACGGTGGAGATGTTTCCAGATGGCTGTTCCTGTTCGGATTTAGGGTTTCTTCTAGAATCTCTTCTCTTCTACTTATTCTTTTCTTCTCTCATTGTAAAAAGTTAGCAAGTTAGAAAGTCAAAATTCAGGTGTGGAGCTGCATAGCAAATTGTAAAATCTGTAGTAACAGACGCAATGCAAGTTGGATTCTATGTTTTTTTGTTGTAGGATTTGAGTTTATGGGGATTTAGTGTTTCATAATAGTATTGGCATTTGAATTTAACTAATAAATCCAGGTTCATGTCTCTCCTATGTGCAAATGTATTTGAAGTTTGAATGAAGTAATCAAGGGTTATTCTATTCTTCTCACTGTTGTGGTGTGTGCAATTCTGGTTTTAGCTTTGATTCAAAGAATTAATTAAACTGCTTAAATGAGATTGCAGATTGATATTTTCTATACAAGGATTTGGTAAGTAGTATTGAGCTGAGGTACAAATTGGTGATATTGTAAGGCAGTATGATCAGAGATATTACATGCTATGTGTTGAACTCTGATATGAATCATTAGGTGTTGGTGAATTTGACTCCTCCAATAGATATGGCACTGGTTTGATTTGCATTTGTTCTTTGTGATTTAGTGTTTTGTTTGTGTTCACCTGGGGCTTGCTACCATTTTAAAACACAATGATTATCTTTCGCCATGAAGCTGTGTTGTAACTATCTCACGTTCCAAAGGTTGATATCACTAATGAACAACCAATTCTATTTAGTGTTATCCCATTTTGTTGAGCTATTAAGTGAGATTATCTGTTTCAAGTTAATGATTGTTTATAATTTTATTGCCGAGATTGTAAACTCATTAAGGGTATCACCCTCCCAGGTCTTGCAGAGCCCAAAGTGTAGGAGGTTATTTTTAAAATCCTCATCAGTTGGTCCAGGTCCTTTGAGCTGCCCTTGATTGGAATTGGCAATTCCATAGGTAGATTAGGAGACAAACCTGGTTTCCATAAAAAAACACCAACAAAATGGCGACTCTACTAGGGATGCACTTAGAAGTTTTGGTTGCAGATGGTGTTGTTATAGAGTCATTAAAGTTTTGAACTATTTCTGTAATCATTGCTGAAAATTATTTTTTCCTTATAGAGTCATGAGCTTGATAGGTCCATTCTCCTTGTTGGCTGAGTCAATTCTCATGAATGTTGCTAGAGAGTCTATTGTAATTCATCTTTCAATGTAAGTCTATCTAAGATTTGTCCATACTTCATGCTTATTTTATAATACCTCACAAGTTGTGAGTGGCGACTCTGAGATCTATGCACTAGTGTGCATTATTTGAGAGCAACTAGGAAAGACCCAACATATTTGTAGTAGAGATGAAGCAAATTCGAGCTCTTGTGATGAAGTACCCTGACAAGTCTAAGGAAGGAATCCATATGATGTCATATTGTTGGATAAGGAGGTGTTGCAGTAATTATGCTAGTTTTTAATGAATTTGACCTATGAAGAAATTCCAATTGTTCAAATTTTTATCCTCTACAAAGAGGTGGCGACTCTACCAAAGAACCTAATGAAGATGTGAATACGGTTCAAGAATCTACAAATATTTCCAATCAGAAGGACCATTTGTAGCTGTTGCAACAATTCTAGTATTTTTCGTTCTTGGTTTTCAAGAAATTATGTATGGAAACCATATGTGAACATTTTAGGAAATTTTTGGTTCCCTATTAGATGAATTTGCATTATGAAAGGGAACAACAACAACAATATTTCTTTCCATACTTCTGAAATGTAATATGTAACATGAGTAGAGAAGTATGTGTGTTTTGAGTTATGTCTTTAAGAAAGCTTAAGGCATAGGTATTCAATCAATGTTTTAGAATCATGGTTGATTTTGTAAATGATGTAATTGATAACCATGTATGAAGTTGATAGTGATTGAATTTGTATACAAGAGGGTTTCCCTATGAAATGGAAAGTTAAAATATGTAGGGAAAACAAGTTGTCCCAAGCCCTCAAAGGGATTTTTCTATTAAAAGGTATATGCCATTGGTTTTCAGTGGTATTGGAGGTTTCCTGAACCTAATCCCTAAAGATGTTAGAAAGAATTTTCCCATATTCACAGGGAAAAGTTCAGAATTAGCCTCTAAGCATCTACCAAAAATCATGGATGTGATGGGGGACTATGAGGTAAATCATGAGGATGTTGTTATGAAACTGTTTGCTCAATCCTTGAAGGATGATGGTAGGGATTGGTTTGCATATTTACCGTCATGTTCTATAGCCTCTTGGAATTAGTTTATGACAGCCTTTGTTGAGCAATTTGGTGAAAGGGTGAATCCAACTGAGGCGAGGAAAAACTTTTTGGAGATCCATATAAGTGAAAATGAGTTGGTCCCTGTTTTCAATCTTCGGTTTGCAAGGGCAATAAGAGAGATACCAGAGTATATAAGACTGAATGATGTTGAATGCTTGGTCATATATCTTAGTGCATTTGACAGTAAGATGGGATTCTTGTTAAGGGATAAAGAGCCTGCAACTTTACTTCAGGCATATCAAACTGCCATGGACATTGAGAACAATTTAGAATACTCTATGATGAAAGGGTGTCTAGCTACAAGTGTTGATTACCCAAGTACAACTCATACTTATAGAATTCAAGGACTAGGTAATGGAAATGATCATGAAACTGATAATGCTTCTGCTGCTATGATTTATTCATCATCAAAATATGAAGATCTAGTGAGCTCCAAGTTGAATGTCAACAAAATTTAGGCATTGTTGATAAAAGGTTTTTTGTACAAGAGCTGTATGAAATGAAAAGACAGGAAGGAGTGAATGAGATACAAAGTGCTACTTCATGTCATGTTGTGACCAACAACTATAAGGCATGTATTTCTGATATTTCATTAGAAAACAGTGACTCTGGTAGTGAAAGTGCAGCCCCAAGCTGTTGTTCAGAAGATTTTGAACATGGTTCATATAGTGAGGATTTTTCTTGTGAAGAAAGTCATGATGGGGTTGATAGTTTTGATTGCTTCTTTGAAGATTGTGATTGCTTTTTTGAAAATGATGTTGAAGCATTTTCCTCACTCAAAGAATGCAATGATATAAATGTTCATAAAGTCATTTATCCACAAGTGAAAGAACAAGGAACATGTGAAGAATAGACTGAATGTAATTTAGGATCAAAATCAGAAGAGCATGTTCATTGTGAGAGTGATGCTGAGTTTGAAGAAAAACATGTGCGTGACCAGTATGTTCATTCAAAAAAAAATGTTAAATATGATGAAGGTGCTGATAAGTGTGCTTCTACTCCTACTCTTCATGTTTGCTTGAATGAAGCAAAGATGGAAAAATTTATGATGCATGATGAGCATGATGATAAAATAATGGATGCATGATGAGCATGATGATAAAATAATGGATTCATCAAGCATGTATATGGGTGAATCAATATTAATTGATGATATTGAAAGGTTTGCTAACTTATGTAATAGTAAGGTTCCTAATTTTGTTGATTTGGCAAATGTTGTCAATCCATGTGTGGAGCAGCCAAGCAGTGCAAATAATGGTGAATTTCATGTTGATAAATGTGAGGTTGAATGTAATTGCCTTTTGTTTGATGCTCCTGATTTGTAGAATGTGCACATGGATATGTTGCCACCACATGTGAGAAGCATTGATGTCCTTGTTGATAATGATTTGTTTGAGCCTTCACTAGAGGTATTTGGTTTTGAAAGGAATGATGATGTGAAAAATGAATCAGAACATTTTCTCAAGCCTGAGATGAATGTATTTACTCATTCCTTAGATGTTAACGATGCATGTTTTTCTCATGACCTTGATACTGAGTTGTGTTTTGGTGTGCCTGAACCGAAGTGTCAAAATATGGGCCAAGGTTGCAGTGATTAGTACAAGGATGCTCCTGAATGTGCATCTTTTATCTTTGACATATGCCAAGATGATTTGTAGGGAACACACCAAATTGTTTATGAGAACTTTCAGTTTGATCTGCAAATCGGTAATCAGAATGAGACTAATAGTTCCAACCATACAACAAAATGTGAGTGCTATTTTTGTTAGCTGGAAGGAATTTTCATAGAAGGTGGCAATGTGCAAGATATGGAGGCAAGTTGTTTTCAACTTGAGAATGATCCATGTGATGAATGTGATAGGTTATTGCCACAGGATAAATAATATTTTGAAAGTATGCCTGACTTTCAGATGCATATGGATTGTGAACATGTTGATAATGTTGTGAATGATTGCCTGATAGGAGAGGCCAACATGTTTAATCAAGCAGATGGTTGTGATCAAACTATTTTTTATATGGTCTTGATCATTATTTTCAAATCATGCCGCTTGATATGAAATCAGAAGACAAAGAAAGTAATAGTGGTATGAATCATTGGATTTGGTTGCCATATAATGAAGTTGAACAGAGAGCAAGTTTCTACTTTCCCAATGGCATCCTGACACTTATGTTTGCAACGATGCAATTGCTTATGTTGTTATGGTTTAACAAGTGCAAACAAGAGTTGAGGGGGATCAACTCTTTTCACAAAATTGTATTTGACAGAGGTAAATGTTGACTCCCATTTTTCATTTGGTGACCTGGGGTCATCATATGAAGTTGAAAAATAAAAGCTGAATCGGGGAGCAGTTTGAAGGCACTTGACAGATTCATAATTTGGTCTACTCTCCCCAAAGATCTGGAATATTGCTATGCCCACAAGGGGCATACATCCCAAGAGGGAGCCATTGTTGGCACTCTCAAATTTTGTAAAATTTGAGGTGCCCATTTTGAGAAATTTGCTTCTTCATTTTCAAAAGTGCACTTGAGGGGTTAGTCTGAGTGACCCACTTTGGAGAATCAAAATTCGGGGCCTGTCGATTTCCAAGCAAAAACCATCTACAGACGTATTTGATTGACATATGTGAGAGTGTGTGTCAATTTTTAGCTTCTCACGATAAGTTTTGTCAGGGTTTTGAAAAGTGAAGTTGGAGGGTTTTTGTATTGTTCTGTTTTTGCAGATTGTCAGTTTCGTAAAACAACAACCTATTTGAGCTTGGATTTTGCAACCAGTTGACTGTCATATCAAAATGAATGTTGTTATGTGTTCTCCATACCTAAATGATCTTGGGTGTCAGTTTGTAGAACTTCATGATCTGATTTGCTATTTTTAGCAGATCAAAACCAAATGTTGTTTGTTCAATTTCATATTTGCATTCTTGACAACCTTTCTGATGGGTCGACTTTGGTCGTTAATATATTTTGATCAAAGATGTTTCATGGAAGTTCCTTTTTCACACGTGCTCGGGGTACCTTAATGAACTCATGTGTCTGATGGCAGCTCGTCAGGAGTTGTTTCACTATTTTTACAAATTGGCAGTTGGGTGTGTTTTAATTGTTTCAGAACAGCTGCTGTTTTAGAAAAGTTCAACTGAGAAACTTTGCCGATTACTATTTTTCTCCTCGTGACTTTTTTTTCTGAGCTGTTTGTTGCACTGCATTCTTGGAATGAATGACTGCAGTTTTGTAAGTTCTCAGTGCTTCACAAGGTTATTTGACTAGTTTCCCAGGATGATTCCAGAGTCAACTTGGCCTATTTTGACCATTTTCCAAAATTGTCAGAAAATAGATTTTTATGAAGACCCAGTTCATGTTTTCACTTCACATGATTCATAATGTAGTGTCAAGTCATTTGGGGGTAAAAATTGTTTCAAAATGATTTTTTTTTTAGCCAGACCCACATGGGGCCCGACATGTTTTGCACAATTGCAAAACTGGAATTGTTGCAATATGGCAATTAATTCAAGATTGTTGCTCACCTGATGGAGATACAATAGAGCTCTAATGGATATGGCTAAATAAACAAATTTATTTTAGAAGCTAAGCATATGAAGGAATCAATGGTGGCAATGGATACTTAATTTGAAAATGAAAGAAAGAGTAATATTGATGAAATTGTATGTGGAAACCAGGGAACACTATTGTGAAAAGAAAAAGGAGCTCGATGGACTAATTGTAGAGAGGATTCACACAAAATGGGAACATATGAGCATAGAGGATGGATAAAAGTCACTAAATGCCTTGAGGGTGGCACAACAGACAAGTTGAGAAGGAGGATTCAAAAGTACTCTCATGGATTGCCATACGTAGCTGCAAATATAAAGAACAAATCTATTGAAAATTTTGCTGAAAATTTCAAGCATATATAATTGGCGTGATAGTAGTTGAGGAAGGAGTCTGCTCAGTGGTTGGGGAATTATTTTATGTTGATGTGTATGATAAAATGTGTCAATTAAATTGAAACTAAACCAATACACCAATGAAACATTAGATTGAAGAAAACTAAATAAATAAAGCAAAATGCAAACTCTTGACAGCAACTTCTTCAAATTCGTTCCATTGTCCTCTATCTCCAAGGATTCGCTTCAATATTTTTGCTCTCAGTTGTGCAAACATAGCTTATAGAATGACACTTGAGAGAATGAGATTATTATGAATGCATATGCATCTACAAGATTGAACTATTGAATTAAAAATGCTATGAATTGCTAAGATTTTAACTATAATAACCACACATGAAAGTATGAGATTCGAGGTCTTTTTTAGCTCATGAAAGAGCTGCATTTATAGATTTTCGAAGGTAGGAATTCGATTGGCCAAGATCGACGGTCGAGTTCAAACCTGTTGAAATGAATGGTGAGAGATCGAGAATTCGAAAAAGACGTGGAATTCCAAGAGACAGAAAATGAAGAGACAATTTGAAAGGTGTCTCTCATAATTAAATAAATAAATATTTAATTATGTGTGAGAGAAATGTGAAAAGGCCTTAATTAAATATTGTAAATATTTAATTATGAGAAAAGGAAAAAACCTTTTAATTAAATATTAAGAATATTTAATTTTTTGTGAGAGAAGTGGGAATTTGGAAAATGATTTAATTAAATATCAAAAAGTATTAATTTACATGTGGAGGGAAGAAAATCATTTAAATTTAGAATTTAAACTTTGATAATTAATGTAAATAAATTGTAAAATTTATTTAATTAATTAAGAGGAATATAGCATTAATTAAATAAAGTTCGTTTATTTAATTAATTTAGAAGAATTAGAAAAATGAACAATATAAATAAATATTTAAATTTATTTATATGTAGAAGACTTAAGAAACATTAATTAAATAATTCATATTTAATTAATTAACAGGTTCGATCAACCGTGACCATTTTTAGATGTGTACATTTTGCCCCTCTTTGAAGTGATGTGTTTTACGCATTGCTTCAAAGAATTTGCCCCTGACTTTGAAAAATTGCTGATGATGCTATATGTCCCCTCGGGTGATGAATCAAATAAAGATGATTTTGGAAATTTTTACTGATTTTCTATCTGATTCATTGACCGATAAAGATGATTTGATGAAAACCCCTATTAAAAGAGTGATATGAAGATGAAGAACTTTGATTTTGCCTCAATTGATGATGCTTTTTGATTGATAAATTTGCTTCCATGCGATATGAAAAACAAATAGAAATGATAGATTTGCTTTCCTGATTGAAAGTCAAATAGATTTGATATTGAGTCATGATGACTGTTAAATTTGTTTCCATGCGATATGAAAAACAAATAGTAACATAGATATGCTTTCCTGATTGAAAGGCTTGATAGATTTGCTTTCCTGATTGAAAGGAAAATTGAGTCATGATGATTGTTAAATTTGTTTCCATGCGATATGAAAAACAAATAGTAGATGATAGATTTGCTTTCCTACTTGAAAGTCAAATTGAGTCATGATGACTGTTAAATTTCTTTCCATGCGATATGAAAAACAAATAGAAATTGATTTGAACTTGCTTGATGTATTGATTGATTGATGATATCCATTGCTGATTGATTTGCATGATTGCTTGATGATATTGATAGTGTTGTTGATTAGGAAAGGATACATCCCAATGATGATGATGATGATGATGATCGAGGCTTGCAGTAAGGCTAGGAACAAGACCAAAGGTATGATTAAATGATTTGTGCTAGATTGAATGGATTGATAAGATGAGATTGGAATAAATGATTGGATGAATTGATTGAGATGATGCAGATGAGATGTGACAAATGTTCAGTCATACTCAACCATTGTCTGAAAAGATATTAATAATGTGGCCAACCCTCAAAAATCTATTTAAAAAGCCCTCGAAATGCAAATGCATTATACAGTCCTAATAATGAATTATGCAATCCTAAATGAAATAATGATCCATTCTCCTTGTTGCCATTTCCTGCTGTGTTTTGTTGTCATCATTGAGCCTTTTTGATATGTTGAAAGTTAGTACAAGCATCAAAGGGTATGTTAGCACCAATGATGACCTGAGTATTGCTTCCATAATGTTTAATGTAGCAAGTTAATACAAGCATCGAGGTATAATTGAACCAAGATGACCTGAGTATTACTTGCATAAACAGACAAAAGTTAACCATTTTCTTTTGCAAATTACGAAATATCATCAATGATACGTTGTAGAGCATGCCCCATGATAAATTTACACAATACTAATGATTAGCTTACAGACAGCAAGCAAAGAAAAATCATACTTCATCCTTGTGATTCTAGTTCAATACATCATTGAACCACTCCAAAGATATGATGTCATCAAATATCAAAACAACAATCACAACTTATTGCGTTAAGTTTATCATTCATTTTATTCAGATTAAGATCATCCAATTTATTTTAGTTTCAAAGTATGACATGTCTCAAAGCTGTTTTGACCAGGCTTGATTGGATATTCGATTGTTGATCTGATACTTGATAATTGACACATGTTGCTTGTTTGCTCAAAAAAAGTTGATTTCCCCCAACGAGTTCAGGATTTTGCCCCTAGTCTAGGGTGAGACATGACCATTTTACTGATGAAAGCATATGATTTATTGATTTTGCTTTGGATTTCAGGAATATTTTGATTTTTTTGAATTTTGATGTTTTCTGATTTTTTTTGGATTTTGATGATTTGGATATGACGATATCAGTGTTTTGTTTTGAGATCTTGTTGAAAACCAAGCTAAGGTTGATTGATCAGATTGATGGATTGATAGTTTGAGTAAGTGTGTTAAGTCAAATGAGGTGATAATGGACTTGTTAATTTGGCTAAGTGTGTCAAGCCAAACAAAGATGATAATGAATTTGTAAACCCAAGGAAGTTGCGTTATTCTAGAGTAAACTCATTCACAAGATGATAGTTTGACTAAGTGTGTTAAGTCAAACAAGGTGATAATTGATTGGATTCGATTGATCAAGATTGATGAAGCTTGATTTTGAACAAAATTATTTTGATGATTTGATGTGACATTGACATGCAAGTTAGATGTGACTGATATGAATTGATCAGATTGATGTTCGACGAAAGATAATGCTTGATAAGGAGCGTCTTCCTATCAAAATATGCCATGGGCTAGTGATTTGGATCTTTTGGCTCACAAATGCTTGACCAATTTGATTTCACGTCTTCCAATGTTCAGATCACCACATAAGTTGGAGGATATATATCAAGATTCATTCTTGAAGCAAGATGTAAACATTTGCCCCCAATTTCTAGCAATGTATGGAATGGCCATGGGTGGATTCTTGAATAGATAGATGGATGGATGGATAGATACGGTAAGCATGCAAAGGATGCCAAAGATTATCTTGTGTAAAGATAAGGTGTTTGAACAAAGGATGCTCATTCAAATAATGCTTCAAGGCTCAGATAATGTTTGGATTGGATAGGATCAATGAAAATGACCCATGTCAAGATGTTTACCATAAACAAGTGTAAAGTGTTTACCAAACTTTTTCGAGATCAAGATAATGTAAATAGATGGTAATGAGCTAGATAAATGGTTCATGGATGAACGAATGATATGGATGGAATGATGGCTTTATTATGGATGAGATGCTTTCTCTTGAAATAGCTCACATAGATGCTCGATTCTACACATAACACCTGTTTGCCAGGTTTTCATCAAGGCAATATTTTTTTTTTTTTAGGACTTTTTGTATTGTTTTTGATTTTTTCAAGTGTAGAACCTCTTCAGATGAATGTTGTTGACTGGATCTTCAAACAGGTCCCCTTCTACTACCGACAACTGATATGCCCCTGATCCGTAGGTTGCAACGATAACGAACGGGCCTAGCCAATTTGCTTCAAACTTTCCTTTCTTTTCCCGATCTTGTTGATTTCGAGGATTTTCTCTGAGGACCAAATCACCCACTTGAAAACTCCGTGGTTTGACTCTATGGTTGTAACTGTAGGACATGGTTTGTTGATATCCCTTCAAGTGATTAATCGCAGTTTGACCTCGTTCATCAAGTAGTTCCAACTCTTGAAACCTTGATACTCTGTAGTCTTCATCATTGATTAATCCTTTGAGTGATACTCGAAGTGAAGGGATCTCAACTTCCAGTGGTAAAATAGCTTCTGCTCCATAGACCAAAGCATAAGGAGTAGCTCCTGTCGGTGTGTGAATGCTTGTTCTGTAGGCCCATAATGCTGGATTTAACTGAACATGCCAATCACGACCTGCATCATTCACTGTTTTCTTCAAAATTTTCAAAATTGTTTTGTTTGAAGCTTCAGCTTGACCATTCCCCTGTGGATAATAAGGTGTGGAGTACCTGTGTTGGATGCAAAATCTTTCACATAATTCATCAACATCTTGATTTTTAAAGGGTCTACCATTATCTGTTATAATGGAGCTAGGGATGCCATATCTACAAATGATTTAATTCAGTATGAATGAAGAAATTTGTTTACCCGTAACAGTTGTCAGAGGAACGACCTCAATCCACTAAGTGAAATATTCAGTGGCTGTAATGATAAATTTATGTCCATTTGAAGATGATGGATATATCTTGCCAACCAGGTCCAATCCCCATTGAGCGAAAGGCCATGTTGTGGTAAAAGGTTGTAATTCCTGAGCAGGAGCGTGAATGAGATTCCCATGAATCTGACATTTGGCACATTTCTTCACAAAGGCGAATGATTCTTTCTCCATGTTTGGCCAGTAGTATCCTAATCTTACAAGTTTCTTTGCTAAGGTTTAGTGCACTTGAATGTGTCCCACAAATTCCACCATGGACCTCTTGTAAGGCTTTTTTCGATTCATTGCATTCAAGACACCTAAGGAGGGTACCATCCAAACCACGTCGGTATAAGACGTTAGCAATTAAGGTGTAACAGGATGATTGACGAATGAAATTCCGTTTTTGATTCCTAGACAAGCCTAAGGGTAAAGTAGTATCTTTCAGGTAAGTGTAAATTTGGCCATATAAGGAAGAGTCAGAACTCGTAAGATGGCAAATGATTTGTGTTTCAAGATTTTCATGGGCGGGAGAAAACAATTGTTCCACCAGGAAATCGTACCATCTTTGATTATCTGACAATTGGAGTAGAGAGGCGATTGTAGCCATAGCGTCTGCTGCTTTATTATCAATGCGCGAAATTTGCATGAACTCGATGTTAACAAAGTATTTCTTGAGATCTTCCACCATTCTTTTGTAAGGTATCAACTTGTCATCTTTAGTGTGATATTCATCTTTGATTTGATTTATCACAAGTTGTGAATTGACAAAAACTTGAAGTTCTACAATCTTCCAATCTACTACAATTTTCATGTCGATTATCAATGCCTCATACTCAGCTATGTTGTTTGTGCAAGGAAACATTAGCCGATAAGATTTTGGGATCGTATGTCCTTGAGGTGTAATAAAAAGAACTCCTGCTCCTGAACCATGTTGAGTATAAGAACCATCAAAGTAGAGTGACCATGACTATTGGATATCCGCTGCAAAAATATCGGCATCAGGAAAATCAACATGTATTGGGTGTTCTGCTAGCATTGGTGCTTCTGCTAGTTGATCTGAAATTACTTGTCCCTTTATAGATTTTTGATCCATATACTGAATATCAAACTTGCTTAAGATCATGACCCATTTAGCCAACCTGCCAGTTAAGGTTGCCTTGCTTAGAAGATACTTGAGTGGGTCAATCTTAGCCACAAGCTTTACTATATGAGTCAACATGTAATGTCATAATTTTTGAGAAGTGAACACCACTGCTAAACAAGCTTTTTCAATGAAGGTGTAATTTAGCTCGTGACTTGTTAGAGTTCTGCTGATGTAATAAATGGCTCGTTCTTTTCCTGAATTGTCTTCTTGTGCCAATAATGCTCCTAAAGATACTTTTGTGGCAGCAATATATAATATGAGGGGCACACCTTGTATTGGTGGAGCCAATACTAGAGGATTCATGAGATATTGCTTTATTTTTTCAAAGGCTGCTTCACATTTGTTCTCCCATTTGAATGGAACATTCTTGTGCAAGAGATATGTAAATGGTAAACTCTTATCTGCCAATTGAGCAATGAATCTGCGAATGGATTGTAATCGTCCCTGTAAAGAGCATAGTTAACTGATGTTCCTTGGTGGTGGCATATCAAGGATTGCTTGTACTTTAGCTGGATCCACTTCAATTCCTTTTTCTGATACAATGTATCCTAATAACTTTTCAGATTTTACTCCAAAGACGCATTTCTTAGGATTAAGTCTTACTTTGAATTGTTCCATTCTTTTGAAAATTTTAGATAAGATATCAATATGTCCTTCTCTAGTGTTAGACTTGGCAAGAAGATCATCAACATAATCCTCCATAAATGTATGCATCATGTCATGAAAAATTGTTGTCATTGCTCGTTGGTAGGTAGCTCTTGCATTTTTCAATCCGAATGGCATTATGTTCTAGCAATAGGTACCCCAAGGACATGTGAACGCTGTTTTATCCTGATCTTTTGGTGCAATCTTTATTTGGTTGTATCCTGAGAATCCATCCATTAATGAGTACATTGCATGTCCAATAGTTAAATCCACAATCATATCAATGTTTTGTAAAGGAAAGTCATCTTTAGGACATGCTTTGTTCAAATCCCTGAAATCTGTGCAAATTCTGATCCTTTCGTCTGGCTTAGAAATAGGTACAATATTGGAAATCCATTCTGCATAATCGATGGATCAGATGAATCCAACATCTAAAAGTTTCTTTAGTTCCTCTTTAACTAACAACGCGACATGTGGATGCATTTTTATGAGTTTCTGTTTTACAGGCCTTGCCCCCGGTGTAATAGATAGATGATGCGTGATGAGATCCGGATCCAATCCAGGCATATCTGCGTAGGACCATGCAAAACTGATTTGATTATCTTTGAGAAATTCTGTGAATTTAGGTACTTCTTCATCTATAAGAGATGCAACCAATTGCAACACTTTAGGCTTTTCTGTGGTACCTATATTGAGTGCCTCTGTCGGTTCAATCAAAATGGAAGATCTTTCCTGATAGTACTCCGGAAGAGTGTCAAGTTTCCCATCCTCTGGCACCTTTGAAAGGTTTCCACCATTGGATATGCTTTTTATTTTTCTCTTTTCTTGATCTAATACTGCCTTTGTTAGGTTTTCACCATTAGATCTTTCTTTCATTTTTCATTTTTCTTGACCTAATACTGCCTTTGTTAGGTTTTCACCATTAGGTCTTTCTTTTATGTTATTTATTTCATAGCTGAGAAACTTGGCACTTTCCTGTTGAAAACTCTGATTTGGTGATTCCTCGATGGAACTTGTTTCGGGATGGGAAGAACAAAGAAATTTTATTATGGTTTCGTCATTTGGAAAAGTTGGAACATCAATGGGTGCGATTTGTTCCCAATCAATGAGTTCAGGATGAACCAAAGATAATGAATCATTAGATTGAGTAAGGTTATTGGCTGTGAGGGTCATGATGTTATTGTCAACATTATTATAGGGGAGATCTAAGATGGTATCCTCCTCAAAATGATCTATCTCACTTTGAATCGAATTGGTCTCACTAGAATCTTGATCACTTTGTAGAAAATAATCAAGCAGAGGTCTTGAGCTTTCTCCTTGTAAGAATGTAGGTGAGAATTTATGTATGACATCCACCTGTTTATCTCTCCACAATTTATCATCATAGATGGTGTCCCATTCATATTCATTGGAGTCAGTGTCATAATTTTTTTCTTGCATTCATAAAATGTTTTTAGCTAACTCCTCATTTGATGTTATGTGTGCTACTTCTTCCTTAATATCCTCAACATATCCTAACCCAGTTTTATCCTTTGGGTGCATTGTTTTTAATTGGACAGGTTCAACAATACCTTCTTTTCTTTTACCTAGAGGGCCATTTCCTTCATAACCCATCTGTTGCATGATAGCATAACCCTTTCCATATTGTCATGTGGGTAACTTGATATGTTGCACGGATTCTTCTTCATATTTGTAGAGCCAATCAAAAATAGCTCTATCTTCCTCTCCAGTTTCTTTGATAAACATCCCATTAAACTTGGTGATGGGGGTTGAAGTTGAGGCTAAAACTGTTGCAGCTTGTTGTGTGGATGTCGATGGTTGACCATGGTATCTCAGAGATAGGGGTAGATTAGAGAGAGACAAAGAATATAATCCCACTCCCTTGTCTTTCAGTTTTAGCCTACTGCAAAAATTGCTTATCATTTCTTGCACTTGTTCTTTGTTTTTGGAAGTAGAGATGGCCAAAGCCTCTCTATTATGTGGGACGAACGTGTCCTGAGTTGCTCTTAGGTTAGAACAAGTTTGACTGCTATTGTGATCAGCGGGTATTGTTACTTCTTGTCCATCATATGGAAACTTCAAACATTGATGATAAGTAGACGGGACAACTTGCATGTCATGAATCCATGGACGACCCAATAGTATGTTATAGGTTAGATCTCGATCAAGAACCTGACAAAAAGTATTCTTCACAACAGGTCCCACTCTGATTGGTAACATGATGAGACCTTTTGAAGTCGTTTCCTCATCATCATAGGCTTTGATTGTAATTTTCCTCCGTGGGTCTATAGAGTCTGCTAAATATCCCAAAGCTAGGACCAATTTCAAAGTACAAATATTTAATCCAGCTCCCCCATCTATAAGGACACATCTAATGCGGGCTTTGTGAACCATGACTTCTAAGTAGAGTGATGAATTATGTGGATGGGTTATGGATGAATCATCTCTTTCATAAAAAGATAAACATGTGTTGGAGGACAAGTGTCCCACCATGGCTTGAAATTTATCGGTATCTAGATCGGGAGATACGGTTGTATCGATGAGAGCCTTTTCTAGAATGTCCTTATGTGCAGGTGATAACTTCAAGAGCTCCAAGATAGAAATTTGGGCTGATGTTTTTCGTAATTGCTCAACCAAATTGTATTGACTTGGAGGGGGAATTTCTGCTTTAGATGAGCCGCCTTTGACAATGATCTTGGCTTAACATTGACCTCTCGATATTTTGGCTTACCTTTGATTTGGATAGCATTGATTTGAGGGTCATCAGTATAGATATGATTGATAACCATGTCTTGGATGTTATTAACATTCTTGCCTTTATCATTCGAAGATTCTCCTTTGTGATAATTAGGGAGTGGGTTTTTGAATGCTTGATGATCATTATTGACATTGTGTCCCTCAACTGTGATGGTATGATTATCAATCAAATCTTGAACAATATTCTTTAACCCATGGCAACTGTTTGTCTTATGACCTTTGCATCTATGATAATTACAGAAGTGTGAGTCATTCCATGATGGTGGTTTTACTCGAGGTTCATAGTCTTTTTGTGGTGGCAATGTAATAGCGTTTTGATTCAATAATTCTTTGAGAATGGATTCCAAAGATTGGCCCAAGGGAGTGAAACTCCATTGATTTGAAAAATATGATGGTCTGGGTGCACTTGAATTTTGATTATTGCCAAAATTATTTCCATGAGTATTAGTTGTGTTTCCTTGATTAGAAACATTTCCTTGGGTGCTAGAATGTTCAACATTATTGTTACATTGAGCACCTGACACATTAAGAATGACGGGTTTTGAATTCACATTGTTAGCACCTACTACCCCACCATTTCCAACATTTTTATTTCGAGTCCAAAATCGTGACTTGTCATTGTTGTTATTATGATTGTTGTTGTTGTTGTTGTACAAATTTGAACCCTCTTTATCAATTTTTAGAACTCCACGCTTGATCAATGCACCTTCAATAGTGATTGCGTTTTCAATCAATTTTTCAAATGATGGAGGACAATGAAGGTTGAGTCTGTAACTCATTTCTTGATTAAGACTATCGATGAAGATCTCCATCTTTTCCTTTTCAGGAACAGGACGAGAATATCTAGCAAACGTTCTTCTCCATCTTTGCAAAAATGTAGTGAAAGATTCCCCTACTTTTTGTTTTATCTTACAAAGATCAAGCATGGTTATTTGATGTTGGATGTTGTAAGAGTATTGCAATATGAATTTGTTTATCAACTCTTCAAAGGTTTTGATGGGGGGAGTGATCTTTGAAATCCACTCCATGGATTGTCCACCCAGACTTCGTGGAAACAATCGCATTAAGTAGGTGTCTTCATGAGCAAATTCTAAACTCATATTTCGGAAATCCCTTATATGCTCAATGGGGTCGTTTTTCCCATTATATCTATCAAACTTAGGGATTTCGCAATGTTTTGGAAAAGGAATCATTCGAAGATTTCTATCGAATGGATAAGGACATATTTCCTCCAAAACATACTTCTTTGTTGTTCCCCCTTGCATTTCTTTTATTTTCCCTTGTAGTTCCTTGACCTGTTGAGTAAGGGCACTAACATCGTCAAGAGGGGTTTCAGGACTTTCTTTAATCCTCTCTGTGTCAAAATCAGCTGGTAACTTAGCTCCTTGCATAACTAAAGTAAGGAAATATCTTCCCTTGTTTTGTTCCATCATCTTGTCCATAAAAGTATGGAATTGGGGATCTTGTTCGACTTCTTGGAGTTTTTCTTTTGTTATTTCTTCCATATTTGAATTACGCCATGGAACCTCTTCCCTCTCAATGTTATCACCCATTTCACTTACTACACTTTCGTCTTTTTCCAAATGCTTTTGAGATCTTGTGACAACAGGCATAAGCTTTATTCAAACTCTACTAACTTTGATCAAAGGAATGAAGTAGTGCAATGGTGACGAAAGTTAGAATAGAATGAAGATTCTATGACTTAAAAGATTTTTAATCTTTAGTTTTTGATTCCCTTAGTGAAAGGATGAAAATCCTGTTTGCGGGAATTAAACCAAAGATTGAAAAATAAAGGTGATTTTGCACTTTGTGAAATTTGATCTTAGCCTTGTAGATAGATGAATTTAATGGATGCCTAAATGTGTTTGAGTTCTCTATTGCAAAATTTGATTTGGATAAGTAGTATATGTGATTGTAAGTTGGTGAAAATAAGAAGGACGACTACGCCTTGATTTCTGAAAATCCAGAAAATCACCTAAGCTTTGCAAAAATAGATGCGCCAAAACAAAGACTGAATGTGCCAAAATAGAGCACAGATGCGCTAAAACAGTGACCAGATGCGCTAAAACAACAACCATATGCGCTAAAACAGCGACCAGATGCGCTAAAACAGAGACTGGATGCGCTAAAACAGCGACCAGATGCACTACAACAGAGACTAGATGCGCTAAAACAGCTCTGAGACTAACATGTTTTGACAGTTTGATAAAATTTTCTTGTTTTGGATGATCTTAATCTGATTTAAATGTGAAAAACATAGCATAGAAGCAGACAATTGTTTTGTTAATCCTAAAATCTAAACAAAGAGTGTATGTTCTTTAGATTTCCACAGCTTTTAAACAAGATAAGCAGTTCAATCAGACTCACTCTTAATTTGTCAAATAGGTCATCATAGTAATCATAGCCAATAGCTTAAAATCACATCGACTCACACAGCCTTGTCACCCCCTAGAGGGCACCCGTGTTTTTTGTCTTTTCCAGGTGTGTACTCAAAGTGACGAAAGTGGATACCAAATCCCTTGAGCAAACAATCCATGGCGACTATATGGTGAGTGTCTTGGGGGAAGATTCTTCTTTCCCTTTGCACCGTGATTAAAATGATGTTTGGTTACTGACACGGCTGGCCACTACACTATGGTTCTTAGTAAGTCTTTCCATTCAGTGTGACAATAGATATACTCCCTCGAGAGACCTTCCAACCTTTAGAACAAAGGCTTTGGGGATGGTTATCCTATCTACTACTATCAAGTTGGATTTTCATCAACAACTTGCTTTTGATTATAGTGGGTTGGAAACCTTGGCTTTAGGTGTTCCCACTTAGGTCGTTCCCATTGGGTGAGTACTTTTTCCCACTACGGCAGGCCTTCTAAAGGATGTAATAAAGCATTAAATTGCATAAAACAAAAGGTAAGTCTGGTATTTTGATCACCCAGTTAAGGGGAGAGCATAGACCTATTACCCACAATCACAACATGCAAATAATGGTTCAATTTTAAATCCCAAATTGAAAAATTTTCTATTCTAAGTGAAGATGTTGCTTCACTAAAAACATGTGGTTTATTTTAACCAAAAGAAAATATGTTTGGTGACTATCCTAGGATTGGTTAATTCAAAATTAAGTGTCTACCCTAGGATTGGTTCATTCTGTCCGCGGATTGCATCGGAATCAAAATTTAAATTTTTACAAACGAATGCGCCGAAACAGGTTACGTATGCGCCAAAATAGGACACGTATGCGCTAAAAGATTTGGTACATGCATCGAAACAGTCGTCGGATGCGCCGAAATAGGTTATGAATGCGCCAAAAGAGTTCCCAGGGATGCATCAAAACAGGGTGTCTATGCACTGAAAGAGGTCACGTATGCGCTGGAAGAGGTCATGAATGTGCCAGAACAGTCATCATATGCCCTGAAACAGGCTTCATATGCGCTGAACCAAGACTCGTATGCGCTAAACCATAGTTTTTGTCCGTCACCTGCCAAAAAAATTCTGCAAAAATAGAAGTTAAAAGCGGGGCTTGGCCCCACGGTGGGCGCCAGAAATGTGTATGATAAAATGTGTCAATTAAATTGAAACTAAACCAATACACCAATGAAACATTAGATTGAAGAAAACTAAATAAATAAAGCAAAATGCAAACTTTTGACAGCAACTTCTTCAAATTCGTTCCATTGTCCTCTATCTCCAAGGATTTGCTTCAATATGTTTGCTCTCAGTTGTGCAAACACAGCTTATAGAATGACACTTGAGAGAATGAGAATATTATGAATGCATATGCATCTACAAGATTGAACTATTGAATTAAAAATGCTATGAATTGCTAAGATTTTAACTATAACAACCACGCATGAAAGTATGAGATTCGAGGTCTTTTTTAGTTCATGAAAGAGCTGCATTATAGATTTTCAAAGGTAGGAATTCGATTGGCCAAGATCGACGGTCGAGTTCAAACCTATTGAAATGAATGGTGAGAGATCGAGAATTCGAAAAAGAGGTGGAATTCCGAGAGATAGAAAATGAAGAGACAATTTGAAAGGTGTCTCTCATAATTAAATAAATAAATATTTAATTATGTGTGAGAGAAATGTGAAAAGGCCTTAATTAAATATTGTAAATATTTAATTATGAGAAAAGGAAAAAGCCTTTTAATTAAATATTAAGAATATTTAATTTTTTTGTGAGAGAAGTGGGAATTTGGAAAATGATTTAATTAAATATCAAAAAGTATTTAATTACATGTGGAGGGAAGAAAATCATTTAAATTTAGAATTTAAACTTTGATAATTAATGTAAATAAATTGTAAAATTTATTTAATTAATTAAGAGGAATATAGCATTAATTAAATAAAGTTCGTTTATTTAATTAATTTAGAAGAATTAGAAAAATGAACAATATAAATAAATAATTAAATTTATTTATATGTAGAAGACTTAAGAAACATTAATTAAATAATTCATATTTAATTAATTAACAAGTTCGATCGACCGTGACCATTTTTAGATGTGTACAGTTGACAAGGCACGATGAAACAAAGTGGAGCCCGCATGTGAATGGACGTTGGCGACTACCATAGCAGAAGGCATGCATATCCATCGAAGCATAGAAAGGATTAAACCAACACCAAAGAGAAGCCCACGTGGAACAAGCCAGGTGAATGATGGTGCAACCAACAGATGAGGGAAGAGCCAATGCAACAATATAGGTGTGTGAACTTTGTGACAAAGTGCCTCATGTAAATGAAATCCCATAGGATGCCTTGATTGTAAAATATGCAAAATAAAATGTTGAGAAGGCTTTAGAAAAATTTCATGCAAATGCAATTGCACAGCTAGCATGTATGGAGAAGCCAGCAAGTAAGGTAGGCACGACCAAAGATGGAGAGACCTTTTTGGGGCTCGAACCAAGCGGATGGAGGAGAGGCCCGCATGATTTTTGAAGAGGCGCATGCAAGGAAAATTGGTGGGCGCGGCTAGTAGATAATTTTAGACACTCCAGGAAATCTTTCACCAGTATAGTATGCTCGATGGATTTTGTAGGTGTATGAGCATCCATCACGCAGGAAACACAAAGGTTGCAACCTGCAAAGTGGTGGAAACGAGCCAGTGAGATGAGGGGTGCGACCAACATATGGGTGAAGGTGATCCATTCGCTAGGTGAAGGAAGTAACACCTATCAAAGAGGATGAAGTTGTCGCCATGGATTCCCGTGAAGAATGCTCAAGCAAAACAAAGGAGTTTGAGTGAACAAAAAACAAAGGGATTAGGGCAGTGCAAAGAAGCTAAAGGAAATCTAACAGTGGAGATTGAGGGTGCTTTTCCAGCAGCATCTGAACCATTGCCCGCCAGGTCGTAATACAAAGCTGCTCACGAGTTAGTGATTGCGATGGCGCAGGGAGATGGAGAGAGAAGCAAATAAAACATTTAATATTAAATGTTTTGCTATAGTTTGGTCAAGTGATATTAAATGGGCGCCTCCAATTGAAATTAAATTTGCTCTTCCACGGGAAAATAAAGTAAAGAGGAATGGGAGATGGGTCCCAACATGGAATTAAATGGCATGTGTATTCCAAGTTGAATGCCAAGTAATTTTTTTTAATGGGAATTGACATTTACTTTTGGGGGTAAATTTAAAAAAAAAAGATATTTTACCCGAGGGGCTTAAATATTGAAAAAAAAATCAAACCGCCCAACAATGTTTTTATTTAAAGTATTTTATTTTAAATAAATGTTTGAGTGGGGGGAGTGGGGCCTGTTTCTTATTTTCTCTCAGGTGTTGAGTTAAAATGTTAAGTGAAATAGTGAAACGCATGAAGGAAATATTTATGAGGTTTCATTTGATTTAAAATGGAGTGTTTTAAATAAGATTTTTAAAACATTATAATGCACAGGAATAAGTGAATAAAGTTAAATGTTTTATAATATGACTGTGTTGGGGTAAAAAGTGAATATGCAGAGTAAAGTACAACAAAGAGCAGAAACAAAGATAAATGAATTTTCATGAGGGTGGAGAGTTTTTCTTTTAGTTGCAAGTAATGAGTGGAGAGTATACACATGGCATATTTTGTGTTGGAGAATGGATTGAGCACATGCTATTTTGAGAACCGAATGAAGTTTGTTACAGGGAGAAGAAGATTTTTTTTGCAGATCACTGTTCAACGGTGGAGATGTTTCCAGATGGCTGTTCCTGTTCAGATTTAGGGTTTCTTCTAGAATCTCTTCTCTTCTACTTATTCTTTTCTTCTCTCATTGTAAAAAGTTAGCAAGTTAGAAAGTCAAAATTCTGGTGTGGAGCTGCATAACAAATTATAAAATCTGTAGTAACAGAGGCAATGCAAGTTGGATTCTATGTCTTTTTGCTGTAGGATTTGAGTTTAAGGGTATTTAGTGTTTCATAACAGTACTAGAATTTGAATTTAACTAATAAATCCAGGCTCATGTCTCTCCTATGTGCATATGTATTTGAATTTTGAATGAAGTAATCAAGGGTTATTCTGTTCTTCTCACTATTGTGGTGTGTGCAATTATGGTTTTTAGCTTTGATTCAAAGAATTAATTAAATTTCTTAAATGAGATTGCAAATTGATATTTATGTACAAGGATTTGGTAATTAGTATTGAGTTGAGGTACAAATTGGTGATATTGTAAGGCAGTATGATCAGAGATATTACATGCTATGTGTTGAAATTTGATATGAACCATTAGGTGTTGGTGAATTGTAAAGAGCGGAACTCTTTAAAAGAAAATCGACAAATACTTTAAATAACATCAATTATATTCAAAATATAGTCATCATCCCATTCATTTAGACATCAAATAAACCGGTCGATTACAAATCAACGAAATAAAGTCAATAAGATAAATTCATATACAAATCCAGTATGAATACATACAAGTGTCATATTACACAATTTAGAATTCTAAATACAGTAGATAATAATAATATCAGTTACAAATCGAGACTTAGGTATTCAGTCGCCTAAAGCTCTTCAATACATAGTAAATAATATATAAACTATAAAAGAAGATGCCATCCGTTGATCTTCCATCCAGAAGAAAATCTTTGAATAAGAATACGAGAACAAGGATCAGGCGCTTTTTCTGCCCAACCTCGAAGCTTACGCTTCCCTGAAATTCCTTAGTTAATCAAAAAATACCCGACCCTGCACGAATTGCTTAGCAAGAAGCAGTCTATGAGCAAGATGGAATCTAGTGCATGCCTAGTATAACTAGTAAAACCACAAGAATTTTCATTTTTCTAAATCATTTAAGAAATAAGAAAGTTGGATACTAGGATATTGGTAGAGATTTCAATAAATCCATCTGTTTCAATGGTCCTTAAGTTACTTGGCCAAGTAAAATGTCATGCACGACAAATAAAGCAGTTTTGGAAAAGAAAAACTACACTCTCTATTTACCCATATTCGGCACCCGTCCCGGAAGGTAACTTTCTCAAAAAAATAACATGCAAAGTCATCTATCAATCATGCATGGTCTAAACAATCAAATTCAATCTTTTAAAAACAACCAACTGAAAACTTGTTTGAAGCGATATCAGTTTAAAAAGTCATTTATTTTCATTGTTTAAATCCACAAAATTAATATTTTAAATTGAGTAACTTTAATAATCAAAATTAATGAAGGTGTATCTCCAGTATGCAATTAAATACATATAAAACAGTCACACAAGAGCACATGTTCATTCGTTTGTACTCATCTATTTAATACTGTTTCAAGTTCGTTCTTGTTGTTTTTAAATAAATCATATTTTAAATTTAACAGTTTTATTTTCTATTTAACATATTTTCAGAAAATAAATAAATAATATTTCAATAGATTTAAAATAACTCATCCTTATTTATGTTTTGACTATTTTGTGCTTTGTTTGCAATTTTTGCTGAGTTTAATCTCTATCTTGAAATTTTGTTCTAAAATTTGAAAGATATTTCATCTAAAATATTTTGCCTGGAACATTTTTAAAGTGCTATTAAATCGGAATAAAAACATTCGTTTTCTATTTAAGATGTTTTCAAATCTAAATTTAATAGTTCTCTATTTTGAAAATTCTCCCTAAATTTAATCAACTATTTTATTTGTGATTTCAATTAGATTTTTTCTAAAATCTTTTGTTTCTAAATTAATTAATATTCTGGAAAATAAATACAGTCTGATTTGTTTGAAGGTTTTCAATAAAATATAAAGGAATAGATTTTTGCAAATAATTTTGTAGATCATTCTTTTCAAATTTCATTAAACAAAGATTCTCTTTTAAATTTTATACTAAATATAAGAATTTAGAAAAGAGTTGTAGAATTTATTAAAAATTTATGAATTAATCTCAAATCCTACCTGGTAAAATTCATATTCTGGAATTGACTGTTGTTGCCTCCTTTGTAATTTTCTAAAGCTTCTCAGTTTCCTATCTTCCTTGGTCTGTCAATTTTGTTTATGAATTGGAATTCAATTCCCAACTCCTGTTCTTCTTTCCTGCCTTACCTTCTGTTTCTTGAGACCCCTTGCTGCCTAGCGCATGAGGAGAGTGTGATTTCATGTGGCAGATTCCTATCTGGGCACACCTTCTATCCTGCTTTTTGTATGTGGTGGGAGGTGATACCTTTGGAGGCCGTGTGTGTGAGAGTAGAGAGGATTGAAGGCTGTGTGTGGGTTAGCATGCCTTCCAAATAGGCCATGAGGGATGGAGAATCCTTTCCCTGCTACGTGGAAAGTGGGGGAGTGTGGACTGGTTGCACCTTCCCTTTTACCTTCTGCCGCCCCTCCACCAGACTTCTTTTACTTGCTGGAAGACTTGGGTGGCTGTGTGTTCTCTTGAGCTTTCACTGCCTTTACTATGTGGAATTCTCTATTGGAAATAACTCCCTCCTTTGCCAGTGCGTGGATCTTCCTAGCCATGTGGTGTATGGTGTTAGTTCCACAAAATAAAATAAGAATGAATTCTCCTTGTTGCCTCCCAACAATGAAAATTTCCTGTCAAACACTAAAACAAATTTTCTCTATCTCTACCAATTTCCAAATCCTCTAGACTGCCTCCTCTTTGCCATGCATTGATGGAGTTATGAAGAAAACTAGATCCACAAAATATTCATTGATCTTCAATTCAAAACTCAAACTCAAAGTCTTGAAAATCTGATTGTTTCCCTAATTTAATTGAAGATATTTCTTCCATTCATTAACTGAAGTGTTAATTTTGAATGCAAATTCCAATTTTGCATGTGAATTTGTTTTCTAATTGTTTTCAATTTCTCCATTTTAGCTATTTGAAATATTTGTTTAATTTCTAATTTTAGATCTTTTCCTATTTCATAATTTTTAATTAAAAACAAATAATCTTTAAAATACCATTTATTTATTATATTTTATTAAATTTAGAAATAAACTCTATTTCATTTAAGTTTTGAAATACAAACTTACATTATTCTCAAACAATAATAAAATTTTAAATAAGAAATCCAATTATTTAATTTAAGTCAATTTCACCAAATTTAACCAAATCATTATTTAAATCAACATGCATTTTTTCACAATTTTGAGAAATTACATTAAAACTAGATCTAAACTTTGCAAACATGATAAATGCAAAATACATTAAAATATTATCTATGTGAGTGTGTGAGATTCCGTCTTACTTATAAATGTCAATTGGCTAAACAACTCTACCTAATCGTTGTTCTCACCTTCAATCACGTTCACCTATTCCTGCGTTCACTTGCACTCGATTTTACATTAGCAATGAAAAACCCCGAAATTAAATATAAATGCATTTCAAATCATAATAATTGCATTTCAATTTCAATTTCATTTCGATTTGAATTTCAATTTAACTTTCATTAAAATAATCATTTAATTTCAATTAAAATAGC
>CM021100.1:161460308-161613038 GCA_007115665.2 Sequoiadendron giganteum | reverse complement strand
AATGATTGTTTATAATTTTGTTGTTGAGATTTTAAAATCATTAAGGGGATCACCCTCCTGGGTCTTGCAGAGCCCAAAGTGTAGGAAGTTATTGTTAAAATCCTTGTCAGCTGGTCTAGGTCCTCCGAGCTGCCCTTGATTAGAATTGGCAATTCCATAGGTAGAAGCGGAGACAAACCTGGTTTACATCAAAAAACACCAACACGTGGGAAGGGGCTAATGGAAGACTTAGACTATCATTGCCCATATTCATAGATCCATTTGCCAACCAAGATAGTGGGGTAGGGGTTGAGGGAAGACTTAGGCCATCGTTAAGTTTCTCATGCTGGCTGTCCACCATGTAATTTGTTTGTTGATTATTTATTTCATTCATTGTCAATTCCCAATGTCATGATGTCGTTGTCCACTTTCCTGATGGAGCACTAACTACCACAATTGTCTCCACTTCTACATTTTTTTCTTCTTCAAGGGGGAATGTAACCCCTCTTTTACATGTAGGCCACATTTTTGTGGTTCTCTTCTTCATTGGAATGGACCTCATATCAACTTTATATTGCACCTACACACATTATTTAGATATGTTTCAAACAATGATAAGAACCACCATTGAACACCCTTAAAGACAGAGTGATGCATGAAATTTTTTATTATTTATTGTGTTAGCTGATAGTTTATAATGGTAAATTTGGTAACTGTTGAAGTTTTATGTGGTCATACTACTTTGTTTGAATTGCACAAGTTTAGAACCTTTTGGATTGAAATGAAAGGAGTTGGTCTTATGCCATACAATGGATTGGAATTAACAATTTAGATCATTTAAATTCATTGTTATTCATCAATAGCTACTAAGTATGAAACCTCATGATATGGAGTTACAAGTTTGTGTGAGAAAAATTTAGACAACATAGAACATATTGGCATTCTGAGGCATATAGATGATATATGAAAAAGTTGAAATTGAACTTAAAGCAATTGATGTTTGCGCTTAGAGCATATTGGGTGAAACAATGACATTGAATTTAAGTGGATATGCATTGACATTCATAAAAAATATAAGTCGAAACCCCAGATAATGAGTTAGAAAGAATAGGTTGCAACAATCACATTGCCATTCAAAAATATGACCTGGTCTTGTGCAACAATCACATTGTAAGGAATTGAAATGCATTCACATCCATAAATAGTGTAAGTTGAAACCCTAGATATTGAGTCAGAGGGTAGTGGGTGAGAAACATTTACAATGCATATAACTGATTTATATATCCTGGAATTGAACTGAAATGACTTTAAATTCATAAATAAAAAATTTGAAACCCCATATATAATTGTTACAGACTGGTGGTTGATAAAAAATTACGGTGCATAAAACTGATTTATATTGGCAGACATATAGAGCATAATAAAACTCCAACAAACAAACTCAAATGACTTGACATACATAAATAGTGTAAGTTGAAACCCTAGATATTGAGTTATAGGTTTGTGGGTCAAATTTTTTTTACAGTGCATCGAACAAATCTATATTGGGAGGCATAGAGAACATAAAAAAAACTTAGAAAATAAAAAAAATTGACTAGACATTCACAAACAATGTAAGTTGAAACCCTAGATGTTGAGTTACAAGTTTTTGTGAGAAACATTAAAATCACATAAAACATATTGTCGTTGGGACATAAAGAATTTAAATGAAAAACCAAAGGTATTTATAATATTGTGAAAAATATTTGCATAGCATTGAACAGATTAGCATTCATAGGAATAAACAAGAAGTTTGAGATTGGAATTCATAGGCATAAACAACAAGTTTGTGTAGAGTACCTGTATCTTGATAGTCTTCTTCTTCTTCTTCTTCTTCTAGGAAAATGTAGCACTAAATATGAAAGTGAGATGCGGTAAATGGAAATTCATTTTTGAATTTGAAAATCTCTTTATATGTTCAATGCTGTTTGGTATGGAGTCTTTAATTTCGATCCTTTTTAAAATATGAAAATATGTTTGGGTGCCCTAAATTGCATAGTTTATTGTATTTATGGCATGCAATTTTTGTTGCTTAGGTGATTTTGGTGGCCTTATTTCCATTGTTTTGGTGGTTGCAAGTGGCAAAAGAGGAGAATGCACCTGTTGTTGTGTATAGGGATTTGACATATGGGATAGTTATGAATGATTGATTTTCATTTTAGTATTGTATTGTTGGTACAATGGGATAGGGGGTGGGTTCAATTGGATTTGGTTATGGGACATTCTTGGCTCCTAGTTGTTCTCCTTGATGTACATGTATTAAAGTATTGGCGGTGATGTAATGCAAGTGGTGATATTAGAGGGGAGCATGGGTTATACTAGTTTTATATTTTAAGTACAAGTTTTAAAGCTATGTACCAATAACAATCAATATGGCTTGTATGTTTGTGGTGTCAGATGTGCTTTGAATTTTCTTTGACATTTAAGACTGCGATTAATTATTTGTGTTGGGGACAAATATAAACCGATTATAATACAACTTTTGGTATAGTGATTCAAGTACCCTTGTTGACTTTGTGGGTGAAAACTGTTTTACAATTACATATTAAGGCGATCTAGTATGGGGCCTACATGGGACTACTTCCATCCCTAGTATAGGATACCTCCCTACTTTGGGCCCCTCTCCCCTAGCAGTAGTCAAAATTTTCCAATTTCTTTATGCAAGAAGATATGTTTTCCAATAGAGTTCTTCCTAGGTCAAATGTGATCAAACTGCAAATTTGTTGACCTTTCTTGCAAAAAAATAATTTCATGCTTATCTACATATTAGAGGGGGATCCAAATTGATGTCTTGTGAATATATTATGGAAGCCCTTTAAGTAATAAAGGTGAATGGATCCATTTCTGCATAGCAGATTGTACTTCAATAATCATTTACTATTGTTGTTACATCAAGGAGAATTCTTGTCAAGAGATATTTAAATCTTTGGTCTTTATTAGATGTGTTTCTGTCACATCATATTTTGTACAAACTTCAAAGGTGAGATAATTGTCAGCATACTTTAATGCCTTAGGTGACATTGAATTTCTTACTCAGGTACGTATAAAGTTCACGTTTTTATGTCAAGTGACAAACACTGAAATTATTCTCAAACCCTATGTGAAATCAGTATGGCATCAATAGATTAGGATGATAGCAATTTGAATCTCAATGAATTTGGTTTTATATTGAGGAAATAATTTTAATTCTGGAATGGTGAAAATCTATTGATTTGGGAAGTGGTAGTTTGATGTATGCTTGAGAGAACCCTATGAAGAGCCATTTGAGTGTTAGCAAAAGAAAATGGTTTATGACTGACATTGTGAGCTTCTGGTATTAGTGGTAGGCAGGTATGTACAAGAAAATAATATTCCCTAACATGCATGGAATAAAATCTATGGATAGCTCAAGATTAAATTCACTAGCTAGAAATGAAGGATGCAAGCCTCTAGATATAGGTAAAGGCTGCTAAAGAGGGTACAATCATATATAGTTTAAAGACCAATTTCAGTCTTGAATTTTTCTATCGTTAAGTACCAATAATAGAAGTTTTGTTCTACGAACATAACTAACAAAAATATACATAATTATTTTTGTCTCCATTCTTTTGCAGTAGTAAGTAGCGAGAAAGTTGTTTGTTAAGTCATTTGATACAATTGCATGTTGTTTTTACCAACAAAAAAGCTACAAATCTACAAATTCACTGCTAGTCTTTCACCATGAAGGAGAGTCCTTGTTGAATTAGTTGATACTAATTTTACCATCAAGGAGATTCCCTTAAACAAACTAATTTTATGAATTATTAAATATCACAATATGCAAACTAAAGGGAAATCTTAAGAGAGGAATGAAGGTAACTTAATTAACATAATTAAGTTAAAACCTTTACTCTAACAATTTGACTTTCCCTTAAACAATTTGCTTTGTTGATTGTTCATATGGACAAATAGTAGGAATACCACAATGGATATTTTTCTAATTAACTAAAAAACTATTATGATTCTGATGGTCCAAAACTGCCAAAAGTACACTTTCTATTTTGTACCCTATTTTTTGGCTTTCCACAATTACTTGTTGTGGCGATTCCTTGCTTACAAAGGGGATGCAAATGATGGTAAATTTTTTTCTAATCTATGCCATGCATATGGTTGGATGTATTTTTTTCTTTGAGGCAATGGTAAATATATATTGTAAGACTAGATAAAAATTTCATTCCTTCTAGTAAATCTATCAATGTAACCTATTTGAAGAAAAATCTATTGTGTGTTTATTGTCTTATTTTCTTTTGAAGGTGATAATTTGTAGTGTTATATGTTGTTTTCTTCCTTTTTTCAAACAAGGATAAGGACCAAATGAATGGCATCCATTTCCCTTCAGCAAATACCCAAAACATACAAGAGTTCAATAATTCCAATATTGTGGCATTCAACATGTCAACTCATGCTAACAAGAAGGTTCCAAACAAAATATCTATTTCAATTCATTAAAATTATAATTTTCATACATGCAAATAATCTCCCTAATAGGGTTCAACTACCAAATATAGAAGCTAGCCCTTCACTTAAACAATTTATTTCTATAGAAATTTTGACAGTCTCCCAAGGTCTAGAGACTTCAAAAAATAATCCCCAACCCATACGACCTCTCTATAATTTTAGTCTCTTTGCTAGAATGATATAGGGAAGTGTCTTTTCTGGTCATTTTGCAAAGATGTACCCTACAGTAAAAGGGAAGACTTTCTAAATGAACATTTCTCAAGGGACTAGGGATAGGTAATGTTTGTGTTAGAACTACAATATGGTCTACTAAGAGTTATGTTATGATAATCCCCTATGTTATCTTTATATGCAAATAGAAAATTAATGTTTTCGGATGTGTAAATTTTTAATATTTGACACTTAACCCATCTGATCGCTTTTAGCTATTAATTAAATTCCATGATTTACATGGGACCCAAATTATTTGTGAAGCTTTTAACTTTAGAAAACTTTGAAACCCAGAAGCTATGTGTAGAGAAGGGGGATTCGCTATTCACAAGTCCTTTATTTCCAAGAGATTCCCAAGGGGCGAACTGCCCTAAACTACCTCAAGGAACAAATCTAGAGTTTCATAATCAGAAAGAGTGGATCACATCTATTTTTTGGATAGACTAGTGAGATTTTGGCCAAAGGATGTCAACGTGACACATGAACGACAATGCGATGCATTGGAGTCTCGTATGTACTAGAATTCAAGTTTATCACAAAAATAGAAAAGTGACTACTGGAAATATGATTACTGAGAACCTATGGAATGCGAGAAAGTGATAGAATATGACATAACTTAAATAAGATAAATTAATGATAGAACTAAAGATGATGAGAGATAGAAGACACTCACAAAAACCTAAGTAATGGAGCCTACAACTAGTAGATATCTTTAATACGCGCATGCGTGAGATCTAGAGAAAATGTTGGGTTTGTATAGGGGTTTTCCTCAGTCAAACCATCATTTTGGTGTTCTCACCTCCATGAATAGCCAAATAGATAGAGAAAGTGAACAAAGTAAGCAAATATGGAGTGATAAAAGCAATACCCGCTCAAGGATAAGAAACTGTATCACAAGATAAAGATACAAATGATAAGGGATGTGTGAAATCCTAGGATGATCAAAAGAACAAGACAAGAGAGACATTAGTTGTAAGGCTTAAGGAAGCCAAAGGGAGAGGCAAAGCTATGAGAGCCAAGAGAGATGCAAAGAGTGTTATATGGATGTGAGAGTGCTTAAGGCTGCTTTAACAAACAAGAGAGTTGTGTAAGTAAGAGAAAGATGGGAGAATGTTTGAGAGAGGATATAAGAAGGAGAAGTCTAAATGAATTGAAAAGATAACATTCAAGGAGAGGAGAAGAAGGAAAAAAATATTCCCGAGTCGTTACAAGGCATCACAGGCTGTTACCATCAACAAAACTTGCTAACAAGTGGAAAACATGCACAAAAATAGTCATTTTAATGTTGAAATGTCACAAGATGTGAAAACGGTGCGTAAATGTGTGCGCGACGTGCTAGTGTCCAGACACATCATGCTACAAAATGACAAAAATGAGAAAAGTGCAAGGTTTGATGTAAAGCTGGCGCACGAAGGTAGTTGCTGAAAAGGGGTCCTAAGCATCCTGAGAAGGGAAAAAGGATAATGCAAGGGTCAAAATGAGCCTACAAAAGTGATAAGGGATTGGACACTAAAGCAGATACCAGAATGTATGTGAAATTTAAAGGGGTACAATTTTACGACATTACATTTTTCCCCCAATTTAGCGGACATATGAATCTACACTAATATACATGCTAAAGGAAGTCTACTACACATAAATAATATCATGATACCAAAAGGATACTATAGAGGAAGCAGAAAAATATTCAAACCAAGGAAGCATGCCCCCAAGCCGAAGACCTACAAAACAAATGCATTAGATAAGAAAGACTTGCACAAGACAACAATGTTAGAACATAAAAAGCCATAACATCATGAGGTTAGAATATAAAAACACACACATAGGAACACAAAAAAATGAAGGATTTGAGATAGAAAAGTGAAAGAGAGCTTGATGTAGAAGATTGTCTCAGTACCATGCGTCATCCCCAAATTAAAAACAATAAAATATAGAAGCATTCTAAAATGAAGAGAAGAATGTAAGGATCGATTGCTTTGAGAGAAGAATGCATCCAAAATTCAGGGAAGTAATTAATACCGAAGAGAGAAAGAGCATATACTTAGGATGAAGAAGATGCAAATCTTTGATCTGGTATACACAATTGAGAAGAAAGAGAATTTAGGAGAGAGATGGAGAAGCTAGGAAAGAATGAATTTTTTGAGAGATATGGCTCCATAGGTCCTCAGACCCAAGGAGATTTGAACAAATGTGTCATAGATCCGCAGACCTACGAAAGGTGAACAAAAGGATTTGTAGGTACTCTCTCCTACAGAGTTGAACAAACTATACCAGAGGCCCGTAGACTAACAGTGAATAGATCCCGAAGGATGAAAGTGCTTTACAGGTCCTTAGACTTACAACGAAGGCACCTCAGGTACTCTCTCTTGAGGGAAGCCTGATGTAGGGGACTATACAAAGTCAGATTGGTCCTTATAAGTGCTTAGTCTTGCAATGTGAATTTGAAAAGAAACTTCACAGGCGCACCTGCAAAGCAACATGTTAATCTAGAGACTAAACATATTAGGCAAGCTTGATGCAAAGGAGCTCTATAGGTTCTCGATCTTGCAAAGAAAGACTAATGAAAATAACCTATGGCTACTATAAGCTACATTGCAAGAAATTCATAGAAAATAGAGGTCTAATCGGTATACCACTGAGTTGGACACCAAGATACAAAATAGGTCTAGTTAGGTTGCCCCCAAGCTAGATGTGAATGAATTCATTCAAGATAAAATATTTCAAAGGGGTCCCTCGGGTACCCTTCAAAATTAAAAGGTGTCTACTCAAGGGACACTTCATTTGAAAGACATAGAGAAGAGAGGGGGTCCTTAAGAAGGACACACATCTCCAGAACAAGTTATCACTGGCCCCAACATACAAGGGAGGATAACTGCACAAGATAATTAGAACATACAAGATAGAGGTAGACCTCGATCTCACTTGTCATTTGAAGAACGGGTAGGTGCATTAGAAAATAAATGAGTGATGGTACCTGAATCAAGAAGTTGTTGTATTTTATCCTTCACGGCTTTACATTCACTAGTGGAATGGTCAAGCACTTGATGGATGTACATAAAGAATGTATTTATTTATCATGCTTATGAGATTTCTTACATGTAGGAGAAGGAAGAGTAATCAATTTGGATTTTAGAAGCCTCAACAAGATATGATCTTGCTCAAATAAAGAATGAGGAGTAGGAAGCAATCCTTTCTCTTGTGGAGAAAAAATTGACTAATCACAAGAAGGCACAAAAACAACGGATAATGGCAGATGAGTCAATCCAAGTTGAGTAGAAACCATGTCGACATTCAATTCATGTCCCTAGAAATTACATGAATTGATTGACTCATCCTTATGCTTACGAGGTGCACATTCTATAGGGACATGAATTCCTTTTTCATAACACCCACAACCTTCACGCCCATAGCCATATTTAGAGACAAGCTTAAAGTCGGAGCCATAACGTGTTTACAAATCTTGAGAAGGAGAAGGATATTCATAGAGAGCATTATCCCAACAAGGGGGATCATACTCTTCTATCGGATCATGATGCAGGGGTATCTTCAATTTTGTTTGAAATTTTAATTTTAATTTTGGTCTTTGTTAGTGCATTGTTGGTGATGTTCTCTTGGGTGACTTATTGCCTTTGTCAGGTTGCAAACATGTAGCACATCATAGATGGAAGCATGCCTCCTTTGTTTTAGTCTCACATCAAGCCTTCATTAGGTGGTAGAGATATGCAAGATATCGCATCATTCAAGAAGAAGAAGAAGAAGGGAAACTCATAATCATTTTGAAGGTGGAGGTTTTTGGCCTGAGGAAATAGAAGATAGAATCACCCATTTTTGGTAGAGGGGTGGCTTCCAGATAGAACAAAAAATACAACCGTTGTTGAAAGAGTGAGGGGGGTCGATTCAATGTGGGAGCTCTACCCGAGAAAAGTGAAAATTGAGTTAGTGATAGTGATCGGCCTGCACAACAATTTTTTTTCTTGAAAGCAACAATTGAAATGCCTCAAAAAGGAATCGAAGGTCCTCTGCCAAGAAGACATGTGGAATGAATTGGAAAAGAAAAAAGACTGATGATGGAAACCCAAAAAGAGAGGCATTGGGTATTGGAGATCGAATGGAGTGAGTATAGGCTTCAATTTATTGGCATGGTGTGACTTGTGGAAGAGGTGTGTAGGTTGTTTAATTGAGAGAATCGATTCTTTGTTGAATTGATGGGTTTGTAAATGGTTTTGTTATGTGGTTTCTTACCAATGCAACTTCCTTGTTTGGACTATTTAATATGTCTCTATCCCAATGCATTACATTGTTTGTTTGTTGTTTTTATGAATCAAGGAGAAGTCATTTGCATCATTATCCCTGATTTTGAATGCTTAATGAAGTATTGGTTTGAAAGGTGCCCACAACCTTTACATTTCTTGACCATGTTGTTGATTCTTAGACAGGAATGCACAATCTTTGATATATTTTTTTTTTAATCTCTGAGCATCACTAATTGAATTGGATGACTTGCCTCCTTTGATCTTGGAGACTTTATGACTATCTATATATAAACAAGATTGATATTAGTATTGGTTTCGTGTGTCATCATTTGGTATCAGAGCTAGAAGATCACTGACATGGTGAGAAGTATGTTTGAAGAATGGGGTATGAGAGAGTTGAAAGAGAGAGACTTGTGAAAGAGTTTGTTTGTAAAGGATTGTAACTTCTATCCACGAATAGAGATTAACTGAGTAGGTGTATAAATTCCTCCATGAAGAGAGAGTGGGTAGTGTTAGTTTTGTAAGATCAGATATGTGCACATAAATTAATTCAAAATAACACAAGAACACAACCAATACCCTAGTAAAATCCTCCAACTTGAGGGAGAAAAACCCAACCAATATATCTCCTTTATATTGATGCAAATAAGAGAAGAAATTGGCTTACAAATCAGGAACAACACAATGCCTTAACATATACAATGAACAAAACCTCTCCTAGATGCAAAGACACAATAATATATTTCTCCTAGAATCGATCAACTGCTAACTAATCAGATCTGCTGCCAAATGCGAACTTCTCTTCTATTTCTTCGAATTGAACTTGATGTCCAACACAAATGAAAGATATTATATTTATAGCCCTTGAAGAGACGCACACCCTTTCACGTAGAGAGGCTGACCTTGATACAAAGGCATCTTTTGGAGAGGCACAAATTTATGATCAAGGTCGGCTATTCATAAATAAATAATATTTATTATTAAAACACTTTATTTAATATGAGAAGTTGGACTCTTCCATTTAATTTGAATATGTATAAATTTAAATAGCAACTTGCTACATTTAAATTCATTCTTCTATCTAATCTAGAGATTAATCACACAACTGTCTAATCATCAACATTCCCTCTCAAATAGGGAGGAATACTTCCAGCTGTACAAAATGTATCACCTCATAGTGATTTTTAAACATGGCTACATCCATATAAGAATAGAGCTTGTCACCTCATCATGATAATAGATATCACCTCATCATGATATCAACCATCATGGCTACCTCCATAGATGGTAAGTACAAGTGCTCATCACTCAATGTGATGTTGTCACCTCACCGTGAATTTCACCATGGCTCTCTCAGAGGGTGAAACACAAGTACAACAAAGATCATCACAGACTCCCTCACGTGATGCTATCATGGAGTCACACACATGACATCCACCATGGATCTCCCAGAGGGTGGAATCAAGGTATTTCACCTTGAACTTCTCTTACAAAGAAGAACTCATTAATCAAGGGATTTTACCTCGAACTTCTCTCACAAAGAAGAACTCATTAAGGAGGATCACTGATACTGAGACTCCTTCTTAGTTAAGGCTGTATTATCCACCATACCGAGTTTATCTTGAAAGTACACAAAATTTATCCTAGAGAGAGGCTTGGTGAGAATGTCTACCGTCTGCTCATCAATACTGATATACCTCAATTGTATAGCTTTCCTCAATACCATATCTTTGATATAATTGTATTTGATCTCAACATGCTTTGTTCTATCATGAAACACCGAATTGACAAAAAGCTTCACACAACTCTAGTTATTGTAGAAGTTGTCAAAACCAACTTCAGACTCTAAGATCACCTGCATTCAAATGGATACCTATCACAAGGAAGAGAATGGATGGAGAAAACAAACAAGGGTTTGAAGAAATATTCAACCATAAAGAAAGTATTGATTGATTGATAGATGAATGATTACAAAGAGTACATATGCCTGATTACATAGGCAAGTGCTAAACCTAAAATGCAAAGGATGTTGCCAAGTGTTCAAATCACACTTCATGTGACAACAAGAAACCCTAAAAAACTACCTAGGGAATGATAACAAGATGGAGATAAGTTCTAGAAAAGACAACTCATCTTCTAGAAGGGAATCTTATCTCAACAACTTTATTAAATGATTAAATGCAACTTAGGACTAACATGATTAATTAAAACCTAAGTTAACTTATGCTAGTGTAATAATTAATTAATTAATTACACTAACAGTTATTACAATGAATGATAAGAGGCTCTATTGATTGTCCAAACAATCTTGCAAGGAGCTTACGAAGCCACATTGATTCACAAGCTGCCACACAAGATGCAATGCACTTTGCCTCTATTGTACTCAATTCCACTGCAGACTTCTTCCTACTGCACTAGGATATCATAGAAGAACCCAAACTGAAGCAACAACCAGAGGTACTCTTCCAATCACTAACAGTCCCTGCCCAATCAAAATTAGTAAAACCATGCAGCTCCAAATCCACACTTGTAGAATATCTCAATCCATATCCAACCATGTCATGCAAGTATCTCAGGATATGTTTATCTACAACAAGATGTATCTTCCTTGGTTCACACATAAACTGACTAAGTACACTCACTGCATAACAAATATCCGATCTAGTGTTAACTAGATACATCAATGAACCAATCAACTACCTATAAATCGTGGAATCGACTAGTTCTGAACTAGCTGCAACCTCCTTCAACTTATGTAATTTTTTCTCCATATGTGTAGACATAGGTTTGAAATCAATCATACCAAACCTCTTTAGAGTATCAATGGTATACTTTCCTTGACTTAAAATCCTCTCATCTAGATTTTTCCAAACTTCTAAGCCAAGAAAGTAATGCATGAGACCAAGATTATTCATTTCAAACTCAGAAGCTAACTCCTTCTTACATTTGAGAATGAGGTGTTCTTCTCTAGTGATAATCAAATCATCAACATACAGGACCAAAATCAATGCTTCACCATTTATTACCTTGAAGTAGAGGTTAGAATCTACATCATTCTTTAAGAAACCCAAACTCAATAGGTAACGATCAATCCTTTCATACCAAGCACGAGGAGCCTACTTAAGACCATACAAGGCCTTCTTCAGCTTGCAAACATGAGACTTCTTCCCATGTACCTCAAATCCATCAGGTTTCTCAATGTAAACCTCTTCTTCTATGACACCATTCAAAAAGGTTGTCTTTACATCCATTTGGTGAATCTTCCATCCTCTAGATGCAATAATAGCAATAATGGTCCTGAAAGAAGTATAGCGAGCCATTGGAGAAAATATTTCTTCATAGTCGACTCCCTCTTTTTGTGAAAAACCTCTAGCCACAAATATGGCCTTGTAATTTCAATGCTCCCATTAGCTGCATGCTTGATCTTGAAGAGCCATTTAGAAGACACCACAGATTTTCCTTCGGGTCTAGGAACTATGTCCCAAACATCATTCTTAAGTATGGAATGATAATCTTCAATCATATAATCTTTCCAAACCTGTTGACTAGAAGCTTCTTGAACAATTGAAGGCTTCGACTCAATGATCTAACACATCAGAGCTACATAACCAAAGAAATTATTAGGTCTCTTACTTTATCTGAAAGTTCCTCTTGGGGCTGCAAAATTTTTTGCCTCCTACATTATTTTCCTGGTCCAAAGAGGTCTCTTTCTTCCAATCACAATATTTGTAGGCCCATTAGTAGGTTCCAAGGGCTTGGTTGTATCATCATCTTCTTTAGGTTCTGGAACCTCCCTCTAATTCTCAGGAACATGGTCAAATTCCATATCCTGAGAAGGTTCTTCTTCATTGATCTCCATATGAGTGCCCTTGGATCTTCTGAATGAAACATCCTCCTCAAATGTGACATCTCTACTGATCTCAATAGTTTTCTGACCTAGAATATAGATTCTGTAGGCTTTTGGTGTCTCACTATAGCCTAACAAAATTCCCTTCTTTCCAGAAGGTTCCAAATTTGTCCTCTTTTCCTTTAAAATATGAACATACACTGGACACCCAAAGATCCTCAAATGACTAACTTCAGGCTTCACTCCAAAGAATTATTCTTCAGGAGTTGTATTCTCCAAGATTTTGTGAGGACTTATATTATGGACATATACAACAGTTCTAGATGCTTCAACCTAAAGAGAGATTTGTAGGTCTTGATCATGAATCATGGCTTTGATTGCTTCCACGATAGATTTGTTCTTTCCCTCTGCAACACCGTTCTATTAAGGATTATAAGGAACACTAAGCTCCCTCTTAATCCTTGCTTCAATGCAAAAGTTTCAGAAGATAACAGAAGTGTACTCTCCTCCATTATCATATCTCAATACCTTGATCTTCTTTTCATAAAAATTCTCCACCTAGGCTTTGAACTCTTTGAACCTTTCTAATATCTCCTCAGATTCTTTAGATCTCAAGAAATAGATCCAAGTCTTTCTAGAGTAGTCATCAATAAAAATAATGTAATACAAGAAACCACTTGAAGACGCAATAGACATTGGACCACATAAATCAGAATGAATGAAATCAAGAATACATTTAGATCTAATTTCTCTACTATGAAATGAACCTTTTGCATTTTTACCTAAGGTGCAGCCTTTGCAGGTTCCTTCATGCTTCTGGTTGAATTTAGGAAGACCAGTCACCATCTTCTCCATAATAGGTAGTGCTCAAAAGTGAAGGTGAGCCAATCTTCTATGCCAAAGATCACACAAACTTGTGGAGTCATGCACTAGAGCCTAAATGGGGCAAGTGCATAGCCTACAGAGACACCCATGTCTAACTCCACTTATCTGAGCAGTTTTGATGTTAGAGTTCTTCGCCCATATGAGTACTTTGCCTTTTGAAAAGGAAACTGGATAACCCTTGTCTTCCAAGGCTGAAATGGAAACAAGATTTTTATTGATGCCTGGAATGAATAACACATCATCCAACTGTAAGGAATCATTAGAATCCAAATGAAGAGTTGAGGTCCCAACACCTTTAACTAAATAGCTAGCATCATATCCAATAATGACTTGTTCACTAGAATCTTTCTCCACCAGATTAGATAGATGCTCCCTAAATCTGGTGATGTGATAGGAAGCACCACTATCTATCAACGAAGTGTTAGTGTCGGTAGATACATTACTTGACAAGGCTAAATAGAACAGGTATTCACTTGTATCCTTCTGCATGGAGGCTTCATCGACATTAGCAAAGATGGTGTTAGAACTAGAATTTTGAAAAAAAATCTAAGGGATTTTATCCATTAGAACCCAATATTATGCTATCTTTTTCATTAAAAATAATTTTACCACCCTCCACAATGCTAAAATTGCCTTTTACCGCCATACCGCTATCATATTTTCACCCTTCACGACCTTCAATTTATACCTCATTACTGCAACCCTTTGCAAAATAGCTCGCCGTATCATGGTCAAAGCATTGAATGTTATCCCCTTTTACCGCTACACAACACACAACTTAATCTACACCTATGGTAGAGCGGTGAGAAAGGGCACCGAAGACTAGACCACCATACCATGGAGGGAAAGAACAAAGCTCGCGGTTTGGCGATATAATTGAAGAAAACCACCATACCATAGAGTCGTCAAGGAGCCTACGGTAGAGCAGTGGAAGGAATGCAATGTTGAAAAAACTCAGACACCGCCATATCGTGGTGGGTAAATCTTCTACTCGCGGTAGAGCGGTAAGGGGAGCAAAGCAGAGGTAAGCCAACATGTTGCTGCTGGAGGATAACAAGGAGACCATGGTAGAGTGGTAGGAAGAGTAGTCCAGACCTGCGATACCATGATACCACGTGGAGTGAAAGGTTTGACCATAGTGGGGCAGTGGTAAAGGAAATAAGGAAGACACCACTATACCATGGGGGTTCAAAATAAGACCACGGTAGAGCGGTATGCAGTGGAGTAACATGAAATGCTACCATGGTACCACAACAATGAAAGTTATGGCGCGAGGTAATGTGGTAAAGAGCCATTGTGATTTATTTATTCATTAAATCTTCCAGTTATGTTTTATTTTCATTATCAAATGACGCGACCTTTTGCTTCTCATGAGAATACGAATAGACAGAACCAAAAGGCATGGGAAAAGTTCTCTAAAGGATATAAAAGAAAGAGTTTGATACTGAATGAGAGGGAGAAGGGAGAACAGGGAGAAAATAGGAAAAAATAAAACAGGGGGATGCAAATAATGTACAGACTTTCTTGAAGCACAACAATGGACATAATTTTTTTAACTGGTGAAGTCCTTTCTTGGTGTTCAGTTTTTGTGATGTAATGATTCATATTTTTATCTGGTTGTCTCCAACTTGAGGTCTTTTAATCATTTGAATCAGTATATCAAGTATATTTCTGATTTGCCAAAATGTATTCTCATTTTGTGAGATTTCATCAATTGGTTTCTGCAAGTCAGAATTAAATTCTTTTAAATAAGTCATAGTGATTTAAGGATTTTTTTTGGATAATTAAAGAAGAAACTAGTAAGAAAACTTTCCGACACAATTTATGCAAGTCATAAATTTAGTGAAGTTTTATGCCAGTCATAGAATCTCATTTTCAAAGTTCTTAGCAACTAGAGTTCAGCTAGAGAGGGAAACACATATTATTCTTGATTTTTGACTCCATTTCCCATGTGGATAGAAGGCACTGATCTATCATAGCCCAAAAGATAGATTTCAAAAAAAAAAAAAACATATATAATTACTTTCATTTTATGCAATAGGAGTAGTTGTTATGATTTTATCCATCCACTTCCAATTGCCATTGTGGATAGATTGATCAAGCAGGAAGCATATTTCAAATCTGCATCATTTACATAGGTAAGCCCACCTAGGTTTAGTAAAGCCTAAAGAGTAGAAGGTTAAAATTCACTATTTGACCTTGTACGTTGGCCAAAAATGTTCTAAGAGCTTGGAAAACTCTTGTGGTTCAAACTTGTGTTTTTGAGACCTAATAGGTGGCCTGCTACTTAGGCCTGGAAGGGCATTCCTTTGCAAAATGGCCATACTTGTCACATCAAAAGAATTGGACCTTAGAGAGGTCCCTCTTCTTCTTAAATGCAGGGCCACCATCAAATCCTCTATCTCTGTTTCTTTTGAAAAACCCTTTCTTCCCACCTTTCTTCTTTAAGGATTGAGTGGCAAGAACATGAAGGTCTTCATTGACGGAGCTTTGCCCAATACCTCTTGCTGCCAACCTAGACTCTTCTTGAATACAGTCTGCCCTCAACCGATCAAACTTGGGAAGTTTTGATCTTGCACTGATTCCCTGAATATAAGACTCCCAAGATGAAGGGAGACCATTGAGATCCAACATGGTTAGATCCTTGCTATTGACAACATGCCCAATAGATGAGAGTTGATCTCTCAACTTTGTTATTCTCATGAATTAGGAAATGACAGTTTCTCCCTTCGCCATCTTCAAGTAATGAAGTTGTTGCTTCAATGCAAGAGCCTGACTTGTGTTATTGATCTCGTACATCTCCTTTAGGGTTTTGAACATATCTCTCACAATCCTTAACTTGGAGACGATAGGAACAATATGATCCTTCACTGAATCAATCGACATCTTCTTTTCCTTAATATCTTTCTTCCTCCATAGGGCTTTCTCTTCCTCATCCGTAGGTTCGGGGGCAAAGCTCTCCACAAACTCTGCCAACTCACTTTCCTCCAAGGTGAGCATGATCCTGAATCTCCATGAAGTGAAGTTAGACGCACCCTCAAGCCTATCCTGAATCTTAATACCATTCACCATCTTGACGAAGAGATAAAGGTGAATAAAGATGAGAAACAAAATAATGGTATAACTGTATTAAACACAAATTTGATCATGATCTTCTTCAAACCCGCTCTGATACCATGTTAGTTTTGTAAGATCATATATGTGCACAAAAATTAATTCAAAATGACACAAGAACACAACAATTACCCTGGGAAAACCCTCCAATCTGAGGGAGAAAAACCCAACCAATATATCTGCTTTATATTGATGCAAATAAGAGAAAAAATCTGCTTACAAATCAGGCACAACACAATGCCTTAAGATATACAATGAACAACACCTCTCCTAGATGCAAAGATACAATAATATGTTTCTCCTAGAATCGATCTGCTGCTAAATAATCAGATCTTATGCCAAATGCAAACTTCTCTTCTATTGCTTCAAATTGAACTTGATGTCCAACACAAATGAAAGATATTATATTTATATACCTTAAAGAGAAACACACCATTTCATGTAGAGAGTTCGACCTTGATAGAAAGGCGTCTTTTGGAGAGGCGTGAATTTCTGATCAAGGTCGGCTATTAATAAATAAATAATATTTATTAATAAAACACTTTATCTGATATGAGAAGTCAGCCTCTTCCATTTAATTCGAATATGTATAAATTTAAATAGCAACTTGCTACATTTAAATTTATTCTTCTATCTGATATGGAGATTACTCATGTAGTTGTCTAATCATCAATAAGTAGAGGGTTTTGAAAGGTACATCTTCTAGAGTCCTTGTTGGTAGAGGGTAGTTGTTGAAGGTGAGAGATTTTGTTGTAGCAATGAGAAATATGTATTTGACAAAGAGAAGGAAGATTGTCTTGAAGAGGCCAGTTGTGTGGGAAACCATGGAACAATATTGGGAAGGAGAACAAAATATAAGGCTCTATGAAGAGTTGAAGAAAATAGAAGCAAGAATGGATTCCCTAGAAGATGGATTTAAAAAGAAATATGCAGATAAGAAAGAAAAAGATGAAGAAAAATAGAAAATGGGTGAAGAGAAGTCCCATTGTTCTTTTTGTGAAGAAAAGTTTGCAAGTGATGTTTTGTGTGTAGGAAATGAAGATGAAAAATTTCAGAAAATGAACTTCAAAAATCCAGAATTTGACAAGAAGATAGAAAAAGATGAATAAGAATGGAAGGAAACCTACAAAATAAAATAGATGTCGAGCAATGATGTCAAGAATGGAAGCAAATGGGGATTAAAAAACCAATGAAAAGGTAAATATGAGTATGAATGTTGATTTTGATCATATAGGTGGAAATATGAATGTAAATGTGCAAGTTAAAAAGGAGAAAATCCAATTAGAAGACCATAGGTATAGGGTGCCAAGTTGGTAGTTTAAGCACATCAAAGGATTCCAACAGATAAAGTGTAAACAAGGGGTGGCTTATGATAGAGTTTGTGATAGGAAACAAAAAAATTATTGAAGATATGATAAAGTTTCGACATAGAGAAGAAGGTAGGCAAAGTGGAGAAGTAGAAAGACATCAACCCAATAATATGGAGAACCAAATGTGGGTAGTGAAGCATGAGACAATAGTAGGGGAATGAGATAATGTAAGATGGTGAAGAAGAGGAAAATTCCAATAAAAAAAGAATCATGATGAATCCCGCAAAAGATGACAAGGCAACATTGCAATAGGGTATACACCAAGCAAAAACTTATGAAGGGGACTTGACAATGGAGCTTGAAGAAAAGAGAAAGAAGGAGAATGAGGTAGCCACTTGGAAGAAGATGGAGGAAATTACCTACAATGTTGAAGGTAAACGATCTACTTTTGATGTTGGTAATTTTGAATTTTGGAAGGAAACCGTTAAAGGAAAGAATTTTATAGAAGAAAATGATAAGGATGTGGAATTGAATAGTTCCAATGACATATTAGACTGTGAGATGGAGTTGTGGAGGCTTGTGGATGAAAAAGACAAGAGAAGGGAGAGATACAAAAATAAAAATTCAAATGAACAAAACCCACTTGAAAATGTGGTAGTTTTTTTATAATGATGTTGGAAGACACAAAAGAAAAGAATAGAGAAATAATTTCTGGTTGATGCTCTTATGTGGGGAGTACATGTTTTGTCCCCTAGGGAGCCTGATGCAGGGGCATCTTCATTTTCATTTGAAATTTTGATTTTAATTTTGGTCTTTGTTTGTGCATTGTTGGTGATGTTCTCTTGGGAAAATTATTGCCTGTGTCAGGTTGTAGACATGTGACACCTCATAGATGGTAGTGTGCCTCCTTTATTTTATTCTCAAATCAAGCCTTCATTGGGTGGAAGAGATATGCAAGATAGTGCATCATTCAAGAAATAACAAAATAAAAAGGAAACTCATAACCATTTTGAAGGTGGAGGCTTTGAAGGTGGTGGTTATCGACTTGAGGAAAAAGAAGATAACATCGACCATTGTTGGGTAGAGGAGTGACTACTAGATAGGATAAAAATGCAGCCATTTTTGAAAGAGTAAGGGGGGTAAATTCAATGTGGGATGTCTACCCGAGAAAAATGAAAATTGAGTCAGTGATAGTGATCAACCTACACAACAAAAATAGTTCTTGAAAGAAACAACTGAAATGCCCCAAAGAGGAATCGAAATTCCTCTGCCAAGAAGAAGGGTTGACTGACTTGGAAAAGCAAAAATAATAATGCTAGAAACCCAACAGGAGAGGCATTAGGTATTGTAGATCGAATGGAGTGAGCAGAGGCTTTGATTGAGTGGCATGGTGTGGTCTATGGAAGAGGTGTGCAGGTTGTTTAATTGGGAGAACTGATTATTTGTTGAATTGATGGGTTTGTAAATGGTTTTTTCATGTGGTTTCTTACCAATGCAAATTCCTTGTTTGGAGTATCTACTATGTCTATGTCCTAGTGCATTACATTTTTTGTTTGTTGTTTTTATGTATCAAGGAGAAGTCATTTGCATCGTTATCCCTGATTTTGAATGCTTAATGAAGTAATGGTTTGAAAGGTGCCTCTTGCCTTTACATTTCTTGACCATGTTGTCGATTCTTAGACTGGAGTGCGTATATTTGATTTTTATTTTTTTTTATGTCTAAGCATCACTAATTGAACTAGGTGACTTTCCTCCTTTGATCTTGGAGACCTGATGTAGGAGCTTTTAAAAGTTTAGTTTAATTTGTATTTATTCTTTTGATGGGGCTAAAATTTTGGCTTGCTTAACTGAGTAATTAGGAGAAAATGCAGTTGGAGAAGTAATCACCACCTTTGAAAGACACTCTATGCGCATAGAGGGTAGATGGTTATTTGGTAAGAAAGATTGACCCAAGTGTTTTTGACTACTAGAAAAAAATAGTTCTTAAAAAGAGATGTCGATTATGTAGAGAGACATGATTTTGGAAAGGAAGTTGTCAGTGGAAAGAAAATAGTGCATTACTCTTTGGAGGAGTAGTTTCCACTAGTAATAGAGATTGACTATTTTGGTTTTTGAAGAAGGAAGTTTAGATGTTTTTGGGTGAGGGTACACCATTTGTCGAGGTCCAAAAAGAATCTAACGATTTTTGGAAAGTAAGAAAAGACAACATAGTTTAGGTATTTTGATTCTGCAAAGAGGAGAAAAGGCACATGAAATTTTGGAAGAACCAATTGCATGGAAGAGCTAAGAACAATTTGAGAATCAGTTGTTCTTGCTATCTGTAGATTTGTTTATAAATCAACCTCTTAGTGCTTTGTTTTGTATCATTTAAGAATCATGTAACGATTGTGGGTTTTTAGTTGTCAATAGATTTATTTGATTGTTTTCTCAAATGCGTATATGTTTAATGCTTTTCTTTCTTGTTCGGAGACTTGGATACTATTTTGCTGTATAAGCACATAAAATTTGTTTTCCTAATGCTGGAGTTGATGAAATTTGAATTTCTACTATTAACAGCGAGGAATGAAATTGTGGTTTTTTTCAATCGCCTTTGACTATAATTCAATCACTTCCTTTATTGCTTGGTATCATAGTGTTTGAGTGGGTAGGTTCAACCATCAGATCACCATCAACCTTATTTATAAGAGTACCAACATTAACCTCTTTAATAGAAGCACAATCATCTTCCCTTAGAAAGAGGAGGATCGACATTAAGGACATTGTAATCGTTACTCACATTATCTCGTGATACAAAAGAATAATCATCTTTGATAGTAGGTGTGGATGATGCTATCAAAATGTTTAAGTGGATTGGGTTGACTTTATATTCTCCACTTAAGGATTCTCTAAAGTCTAAAGAACCCCAATCATCACCAAGACATGCATTTTATTGAGAAGAGGTAGAAGGAGAAGACTTAAGATTTCTTGCTTCAGAAGGATTTTCTTCAGGGACATCTATCTCAAGAGTATCCTTTGTAGTAGGTACTGCTGGAGTCAATATTGACACATTGGAAGACACTGAAGGAATAAGAGTAGGCACAACTAAAACCTGACCAATAGCTGCTATGATCCCTAAAATGTTAAGTCCTAATATAAGATGCTAAACAAACTATTAATGCAATAAGAAGAAATAACACAAAGACGACACTTCAATGATTAGCCTAGGGAAAGATAAACATGAAAGAAAGATGAAAATAAATTAAGAATGTTTATACCTTCATGCTGCTTCTTCCTTGGTTGGCCCTTGATCTTTGAAGATTTGTGTGCTCCTTGGATGGCAAGTTAAATCAAATATGCAAACTGATATGCAAAATGAGTGAAGATATGATAATGGTGAGATGCTAAGTGCTATTGTAAATGCAAGAAAGGCTCAAATGGAGAATTTGCAAGAGTTTTGATAGCAAAAGATTGATTCTCTCAAATGAGAGAAAGGAGGGGGTATTTATAGAACAGTTTGAATTCTCTAGAGAATTCAACAGTTGAGATTAATCCAACAAATCCAAGATGAAGGGCTATGGTGAGTTGAGGACTCACAAGCCCTCACATATTGACATGTGGAATGTGAGATGGCCGAGGGTGAGATGATGTGGAAATGAGGTGGAAGAGAGGTACATGATGTGGAGGAAGGACAAGTACCTTGTAGGTACCTTGGGGGATGAGAAGATTCCTTGGAGGAATAAAAGTGAATTAAAAATTCACAATGATTGGAAGAATCTAGTGGATAAGAGAGGGTTTCCAAAAAGGTGGGGATTTTCCACATGTGAGTGATGTGACAAGTCAAAAGTTCTAGAAGTCCTTGGCACATGTAAAATGACAAGTCAAGTCTTCTAGAACTTGCATGGGGATAGGGTAAACCTTGGAAGGATAAAAGTGAATTAAAAATTCACATGGGGAAGATAGGAGCCTTGGGTGAATAAAAAATAATTAAAAATTCCTTGGGGGATGGGGAGAGTTGATCAAGGTACTTATTAGGCTAATGACCTTGATTAAGGTCGTGTAAACACAAGGTTAGGATAATTAATGAGAGATTAGAGGCAAGTGGGAGATTATGGAGGATGTGATACTAATCTTGATTAAGTGGTGCACATCCTAATCATGGATTAATTTATTTAATCCAGATTAAAAGAGGATTATGGAGAATGGAGAATGAAGAAAAGGTGTAAGGTAAAGTATTTAATTATTCAATTACATACTTTAGGAACCTTAGGCAGAAAATGAAATAATGATTAAATAAATTATTTAGTCACTATTAATGAAATAGATGAATAGAGTAGACAGTTTTGATCATGTGGAAGTGATCAAATTTAGATGTCTACAACTGCCATTTCACATAAGTGCATAGCCTTAAGGTCAGCCCTGACTGTGACTACTCGATTATTGCAAATGAACTTAATAGATTTATGTAAGGTAGACGAGACTGCACCCATAGCATGAATCCATGGTCTACCAAGAAGAAGGTTATATGGTATTTTTTTGATATAACATATACAAGGGTGGGTACGGTAACAGGTCCCAACCTCAAAGACAAGACTATCGTGCATAGGGCTTGTTGACCAACATTATCAAACCCACAAATGTCAATAGAAGAATCATTAAGAGAAGATGAAGCAATATTAATCTTAGGCAATAGATTAATGCTACATACATTAAGCACCGAATTGGTATCAATGAGAGTACGTCTAATGCCAATATCATTAATGTTAACTATTGTGCCTATTGCACACACGCCCCGTTCGGATTGGGGACCCTCTCTTTCCTCTTTTCTGATTACCGAGCCCTTTTGGCTTAGCCCCATTTTGTGTGTCCATTTTTGTGCCCTAATAGGTCAACTCACCCTTCAAAGTCACATCCTAAGATTGACCAAACTTGACCCCTTTAAAAATGCTAAATCTAAGGTCAATTTGGGTTTTCCTTGTTAGAATACCTTTCTAACATCTATGGCCCCTTGCGGGTCTAGACCCTCAGGTTTCCTTCTCCGGATTTCCGTTTTGGGTTTGTTGGTGCTAGCGTCCGACGCCCAGCATCTTTCTAGACCTCGAACCCCGCATCTCGGATTTCTGCGTTCGGAATTCCACTTAAACTTAGCTATTCCTCACGGCCACGACTGGACGTCTATCTGACCACCGGACTCCGGGTCGCCCGCTGTCGCCTATGAGATTTGAACTCACCAACTCTTTGGTCACCATATGAAGGAATTAATTGCAGTGTTAATGATAGTTTTGGCTATAAAATCAGATTTTTCGGTTGTCATTTTCACGTGACTGAAGTAATAGAAATTTGGAGAGCTCTTAAGCATCCGACATTTTTAGCCCCTAAATCCGAGCTCTTTTTCTGAAGTTCTCCGCGTGGCCAACAACATTCTTCTTTAGGATTTCAAGGTACATCCACCATTCACACGCCTCGTTGTCCTTTTCATCAATTTCCAGTTTAAGATTAAGTAAAAATGTAAAACAGGGTTAAAATTTGGTCAATAAGTACCCTCCCCTAAAAACCCACATTTTAAAATGTGAAAAATTGATCGTTTGAGAAGTCATAATTCAAACCAAAGTTGGACCTCACCATTGCCGTTCTTCAGAATAGTCGCTGGCATCTCCTAGGCCCGAAATTTCCCACGGCCGTCTGCGCGTAACCTAAACTTCAAACTTCAAAACCTCATGCGGCCAAGCTCGTCCTGGATCCCGGCCTTCGGATTTCCCCTCGCGGGTTTCCATTGTGTCCCCGCCGTTCTAAATGGCCTCCCCCGAGCATCTTTCTGACCCTCGGATCCCGGCCCATGCGAATTTTGTGTCAATACTTAGAAAAAATCAAAAATCGGCAAAGAAGCAAACTATCCCCGGGATCCGATCCTCGGAGTTTTGTTCGCATAATTCCGTGTTGATTTCGCCGTTCTGACGACTTGTCTTGAGCATCTTTCCGGACCTCAGACTCCGAACACATGAATTTCGATTCCAAATTCCAAGGGAGAAACCAAAATCCAAAGTATATTTGGATCCCGACCTCCGAAATTCCGTGTTGCTTTTTTCATTTTACACGGTCGTCCTGGGATGTCTCTCCGAGTCCCGGACCCCGATCCCCATTTCGCCTTGTGAAAAATTTGAGCAAATAACCAGCACCCAAAGTATATTCAGACCCTGACTCCCAAAATTCCTCTCCCGGGATTCCATTCCACTAGCAGCGTTTTACACGGAGAATTCGAAACATCTTTCCGACCTCCGGATTCCAATCCGTTGTTCGCCGCTTGGCTTTTCCAACTCCTAAAATTCATCTCCGGGGATTGTCTTCCAGAATTCCCCTCTTGGATTGCCTCTTGCATTTCGCTATCCTGGATGGCTGACCCATAACTACTTCCCGATGACAGCGGTCCAAGCTCCGAATTCTGGCACCCCAAGTTCTGTCTCCCCTATGCCGTTTCCAACAGTTGTCCTACAGCTGATACTCGAACTCCTAAATGAAGGCTCAAATGACCTCAAAATCCAAAATGGATTTTGACCCACTTGCTATAATTAGGTCTTCTTTCACACCAACCGTCATTTGAGGAAATCCAACATCGAGAAATTCCTTTGGGAGTTCCATACCTAATTTTCCCTTCCAAACGACATTCTGCCAAGGGAACTCCAACCTTGGGAACCCAAATCACCTACCTTGCTTTCTAATGATGTGTTATCAAATGTTATGCGACTATCGAATATGAATAATGATTGCAGGGCTAACCTTGATGTGCAGGGACTTTTTTGGGGCCATTTTTTCTTGTTTGATGTTACCGATTCACGTCTTTTGTGCAGGATTTATGGAATCCGGAGCAAAAAATTCTGGTGCCTCCAAGCAGAAGGGGAAAGGAATAGCCAAGACACCTCGAGGCAAGGAGGATAAAGATATGATGAAGTAAAAGTTTCAAGGGTTCTCCTTACAATCCAGAGTCACCACTCTATGGAGAGATGTCACAGATACCAATATCGGTCAGGTCGATGTTGATGAATTTATACAGAGAGTCATGATGAACCCCAAGACAGAGAATGCAAGTTTGATAAGGAGCAACGAAATTGCCAAAGCTGTAGGCTTCCCACTAGCCTTGGTGGCCCCAGAATTGGTAATGGCATGCGTAGAGGCATATCAACCTAAGACCCGAACAATAGTGGACCGGGATGGGAATATCCTTGCAAATATGTCCCCATCGAGTATAACAACAACTTTCCACATTCCTGCCTTTAAGAGCATGTAGACCCCCACCATGGAGGAATGCAAGGAATTATGGGAGCAAGATCTGTTGAATTGTAAGAAGCTAATCAATCAATATTGGTTGAAGGTCAAGCAGGGTAGTGCCGATAAGCTCCCTCATGAGATTTTTTGCAGTGATTTCTCCAATGACTACCATGACCTCGTGACCTTGCTAAGCTAAGTGATGGGTCTTCATGCTACAGTTTTCTTCCAGGAATGAATGTTCTACTTTGTGGAGTAGATTCTCCACGGTGGCGACACTACCTTTTATTTTGGAGAGATAATCAATGATTGCTTCCACAAATAGTTTACAAGTGTGAAGAAGACCTCCAAGTTCTTCATGACCTCCTACTTGGTGTATTCTCTCGCCAATCAGTGGCATTATCAGGGATTGACTGTGGTACCCTATGAGGCATCAGGGATAGAGCTCAAGCCTTATGATAAATACCCTCAATTGCAGTACCAAAACTTCAAAAGGGATTATTGTAGGGTGAATGATGCATTCATCACCCACATCATTCGATCTCTAGGAGGCGACTTTCAGAGAAGATTTTCACATAGTGCCAAAGCCCTCCTCAGGAAATACGCCTTCCTATACATACAATTTCCAAGGTTCACATACATCCACACCCAAGGATTCACAAAAAGACCAAACAAGCTGCCCCGATTCCCCAACGACTAAATTATACTATTAGAGTTGACTTGGTAGCTATGACATATCCATAATATCTTAAGCAAAAAGCATCTAGCAGGTACACCTTACCCCATTAGGCTCGACCAAGGGATGTACAAGATTCATACCTCCCAGTCCGCAGGGTACTTAGAAAGGGAGTTGGCCGAATACCACTTCCGAAAATATACAACTCGGCCTCGAATGGACCCATACAGACATATCAGAAAGGCACTAGGACGTGAGTATAACTACCTCCACAATGTTGAAGATTTCTGGGCCAATTGTAAAGACGATCTTGAAGTGCGATTGCGGCACTACATGCGCATGACTTCCCTTTACGTGCGAAGAATAAATTTGTGCCCGGTTCCTAACCAGCTTGAGGAGGATGAGGACATGGTGATAAATCCAACATATGATGTCGTCGATAATTTTTCACTACCTATGATTGATTGGAATGAGCGAGAGCTTGACAACATCGACATACTCACTAAACCCGTCGAGATCCGAACAAGGGCATGGATCGACCAACAGGTGGCCCAATTGAAACAACAAGGAGTCGCCTTAACGTTTAAGGGACTAGAAAGTGAACCAAGTGGGTTTGATGGTGGAGTGGCTACCGCTACAACTGGGGAAACATCCAAAACCCCACCATCAGTCAAAACCAAAAAGAGAAAAGAGGCTAGTGGGCAACTAGCCAAACCAAAGGTTTATGCTCGCAAGGCATCAGAGGGTGAACCTTCCTAGAAGAAAAGGAAAACAATCAGAGGTACAGAGAAATTTGTGGCACCCAAAGGTCCACCCTGTGGGATTAGGGGAGAAGAATCTAACCTGCCAAGGTCTCCTTCTGTTGTAGGTGTTGCTGCTATTGCCACTGTCCCGCATACTTCGCTTGCCATTTCCGTTTCCTCCCCGCTTGCGGTGGACATCTCTGTCCACCTTGTTTCCACCTCTCCAATCATGCAAATTAGTCCTGTGGATTTGTCCTCTGCCATGACCTCGCTAGTCTCCTCTTCCTCTATGTCTCCTTCCATTCCCTCTATTTCCTTTGCTATGATGCTTGCCGTTAGCCTCCCGAAGTCCTTTGTGAAATACATGCAAAACGTGCCATCTGAGCTTTCGGGGCTGCTTACTAATCCGATGGTTCAAGCTGCAATAGCTCAGGCTATAGCCCACACTCCAAATCTCCCTCCACCTTTCGAACCACCAAGAATGGAGGCAACAATGCAGATATCTGATGAACTTGAGCGACGACAGCTAGAGGCTACAAAGATGCTAGAAGATGAAGAATTTGAATACCGACATCATCCACTATTCGAGCACTGGGAAATAGATGATTTATCCTACGAATCCTCCAGTGAGAGCAGTGAGGAACTGGACACTGAACTAATCAAAGAAACAAATGACCCAGAACTCAATGCGGAGTCGGGCAAGCAGCTTAAGGAGATTGAGGATAAGGAAGCCGAGGATTGGCTTGCCCGTGAAGAGGAAATTGCTGCTCTAGGGACTGAAGGTAGTAGGTCTCCAACTGAGGGGCATGGCCAAACCCTAGAACACGATGAGGAAGCATCCCTCCATGAAGATGAGCAAGAGGAGAAAGTCGAGGAACATGGACACAACCTAGATGAAGAAGAAAGGGGGTTTAAAATGGAGGATCCCTCCAAGGAGAAACTGTGTGCCAAGTCTCCCACTAAGTATATAATGCTTGAACATGACTCTGATGAGGAGAAGAAGGATGCAGGAACTGAGAAGAGTGCTCTCATTGTCAGAGCTATTGAACTTGAGAAGGAGGAAAACAAGAATCAAAGTGAATTACCCAGGGAAGAGCCCCAAATGCCCGATTGGCTAGAAAAATAGTTGAAACAAAAGACTCCCACCTTAAAAGATCCTAAGGAAAGGCTGGAGGCCATTCTGGAAAGAGCGCAAATAAGCACTAAGAAAGAGAAAAATCTGAAGATCAGATCGAAGGTGACCATGGATGCCTCAAGATCTAGGGTAGTACAAGTAGTGACGCCGGTGGTTGGAGAATGAGGGATAACTTACAACGTCTCCACCATCGACTTGGGAGTGGCCACGAGGTAGACAAATGTCGACCACCTCCAGGAATCGATCGCCATGGTGGTGCACCTTATCCAACAGGATAAGGTTTCTAAGGAGGAACTCAAAGCACAAGTGGCCGATCTAACGACCTATATTCAACAGTGGTCATCCCCAAATGAGCAGCCCACCATGCCATCGGTGCCACCTCAGCTGCTATCCCAAGAGTAGATCAATAAATTAGAGAAGAGAAGGAACTTGGATAAGACTACAGAAAGTTGGTTCCGACAAGTCTTAGACATGGGAAACATATGTATCAACTTGGTTGTTTGGATAGAAAATAAGTTCTTAGAAGTGCAGAGGACCCTTGAGGGAACGAGACAGGTCTGTGAGGAGTTCCCAAGAAAATACAGGGCAGCCTACCCGAAAATTGAGGCTATACTTGCATTGCTAAGCAAGGTTTGGGAGAAAAAGCTTACCCTCAAGGACGATGACCACTGGTTGGTGGATACATGGAAGCAAGATTTCGATCACCAGAGGAAAAGGCTAGAGAAGATCTTGGAACGTATAGCGTCGGATATCGAATGGGCCAAGGAGTCCAAAGAGGAGTGTGCTCGGTACCTCAAGCTAATGACAGGGTGTGAGCTACCCACTGCTGAAATAAATCCAGAAAGCATAAAGCCACACTTCTTAAAGAACATGGAAGATGGGATGTTGACTGAAATCACCATGGACTTCATGAGTTTTGTTTCCCGGGCCTTCGCACAGGCAAAACTTTTCAGAGATAATGTTGTCAAATATGATGATGACTGGAAAAAGCTCGTCAAAAATTCTCAGGAATGGAGCTACCAAGTGCTGCGATCAGATATCATGGAAGTAGATAAGCTCCAGCCAATGATCTTAAAATTCATGGAATATGCAATGATAAAGAATTTTTAAGGCAACCCTATCATCGATGAAGAATTCCTCAAGGAATAGCTGCAGCAAAGGGCAAACAACAAAAGGATGGAATTGCTACAGTGCTAGCACTAGATGACAAAATAGGGAAAAGACAAGAAATGTTTTATAAATGAAATATATTTGGGGGTAGGTGAAACCCTAGTGTAAAGTGAATCTTGGCCACACAATAGAATCAAATCTTGGCCACTCATTTTTATTTTTGAAAACTATAAATAGCGCTCTCCTCCTCTCATTCTAAGAGAGTTGATTTGTTGTAAAGACATGCTGCAGAAATTATAATAGAAAATATAGTCATTTCCTAGTGGATTTCTGGGTTTCTCCACATGTTTCATGATTCTCCTCCCTTTAGTTAAAATTTTACTTCAAATTACTTTGTTTTTCTGCTTTCCTTCAGTTAGCTTTAGTGGATTTAGTATGTTGTCTTTGGTTACGAAGTTTTATGTTGTGTGTATGCTTTCCTTGTCCATACTTTTGGTCACTTGTTGCGGGTAGGTGACTGTGTAAAGTTAGCCTGGACTATAATTTCATAACTGCTTATTAAACTTTGTCTTTGTTCATATTTACATGGTGAATGAATGATGAATATCTGCAGTCCTTAGAAGATAGCATAGATTTCATGACATTGTGAGAATTCATATTAAGTGAGATTCTAGTTAAGGAAATTGTCCACAACAAGAACCTCCATGATCATTGTTCATCGACAGTTGCAGGTCCAGGAACCATCCTTCTTCCTCGCCCCTTTTTCCTTTTTTTCAGAAACAACCTGTGCTAAGGTTCATTATACATTGTAAAGCCAAATCTTACAAAACGATGGAGTCCAAGACTATTGTTTGAACCTATAGCAAAAGTGCAGTAATTTCATATCTGAAGAACTCCATTCATTGACCCAATTCTCCCATAGCTTTAAACCACATAAGACTGCCTTGTAATTCCAACAAATCACATAAAACAACTGATACATTCCAAGCATCATCAAGACCTAACATCCAAGAGACCTTGGGATAGTGTTCTACAATCTGATTGTAGAAAATTGTCTTTCAAGAGAGGTAATGCACCTACGCATTACTTGTGTTGAGAGGTGCATAAAAAAACCATCAACATTACCTATGATCATTAAAGGATCCACTTGTTTTTGCATATCCAAGGATGGAAGTTCTTGCAGATAGAACATGAAATTTAGAAAATCTATATGAATATGAGTCATCAATTCATTAACATCCATTGACCTAGTAGAGGCAGGAAATAGGATCCTTTGCAAGGCTTCCTAGAGCATACCTCGATAAACCGAAGTAGACTGAAGCAAGTCCCATAGTGAGATCTTAGTCAGAGTAACCAAGAGTTTCTCATCAAGATTGTAATCATTAGGTGCTTTAGTTGTAGGTTTAGGTGCTAAAGGAAGAATTGGTTATTTATTCATTCTATTCTCTTAAGTATGGGTTTTCACTCTATAAGAGGGAGCCATAGAAATGTTAGGAGAATCACTATAAAATGGAACACCTAATAGAACAAATCATTTTAGGATAAGGACTAACTAGAGTTAGGTAAATGACCAGTCTCTTAGGCCTTTGAGGGGCAAGAAAGACATAGATTACAATTATAGAATCATCACAACTAGTGGGATAGTTTTTGAAGAAATATTCTCAACATCGATCCAAGGCAGATCAAATGTGGAAGGATATTCATCATTTTCTATTGCATCATCTCTAGAGGAGAGTGCATTGGAATGAAGAGAGGGTAGATTAGTGTTAAGAAAAGTATCAATAATTTAATCCTCTTGTGCCAAAATATCCTTAGAAGGAATTTCAATATGGGATGATGTTTGAGAGAGGAGCCAAGAAGGAGAAGAAGGCCAAATAAATTGAAAATATAGCATTCAAGGAGAGGAGAAGAAGGAAAAGAAGCTTCTCGAGTTGTTACAAGGCATCCTAGGCTATTACCACCAACAAAACTTGTTGAAAAGTGGAAAACATGCACAAAAATGGTCGTTTAAACATTATAATGTCATAGGATGCGAGCGTGGAACACGGAAATCCATGTAGTACACTAGTATCTAGACACATCATGATACAAAATGAATAGAACGGGAAAAGCACAAGGTTTGATGCAAAGCTTAAGGCGTGAAGGTAGCTTTTGAAAAGGGATCTTGAGCATCCTGAGAAAGGTAAAAGGCTGATGCAAGGACCAAAATGAGCCTACACAAGTGCTAAGGGAGTGGACACTAAAGCGGATACAAGAATGTATGTGAAATTTCAAGGGGTTCAATTTTACAACATTACACTATGCAATAAACATAAAAATACTTTTTAATAATGAAAATAACATTATTTGAACATTGATGCAAGATTCTATTTTTTTTGTTTAATTATGCAATAAAGAAAGGGTAACACTTTGATTCTCTATGTTATTTAGATCCTACTGTTCTCTAGGAACTATAACATGGAAAGCATATAGGGATGCAAATTTGTTGAAGTGCACAAATGCAAGTAGGATGTTGTTTAAATAAATTTACTGCCAACTCACAACCATACTGCAATCCCTTTGTCTAGAAAAACCCCCTCAGTTGTAATGGAATGCCTTCTATTTGTATTCAACACACTATGTGGTTGGCCATTGGAAGATGATCTCTTCCTTTGTACCTCTTGGAGGAACATGGAGAACTTATAATCTTTAGGAAAACCAAAAAAAATACCAAATTATAAAACACCATCTTGACTCAAAAGGAGAAATGACTACTTGATGACAAAATTGAAATAACAAATTTATCATTGAGTCACCAATAAAATTTATTGAGTTGTATTATAAATGAAAAGTAATACTTTAGGTGTTGTCCATGCATAGGAAGCTCCATAAATTCACCCTCAAGATCCATGAGGTTATACAACTTGAGCTCGTACCTCTCAGCTACTCCATAAGGACCAAACCACAAAGGGTCAATTTTTTATGCTTGCCCTTATCCTTAGAATTAGAGCTCCACAAAAGAACTAAATCACCAATCTTTTGCCTTGGTCAAAATGGGTCCCCCTTTTATGTTTTTATCCTTGGTTGATTTTCAAACAAAGTTTGGAGTCTTTTGTCTCCAACACTTTGTTTTTCTTTGGTTTAGTCTATCGAAACCAGAACCGGAACCTCATCGGGTTTTGAAGCTTCCTTTAAAACATGTTCTGAGCCCCATCCTGATAGTCTTTCTTTTTAACCTTTTGTCTTGTATTTTTCGGAGCCGGATCTAGAGTGGAAGTTAAGATGGTGTTTTATTCAAAATTCCAAAATCAAATCGCATTTTGCCTCCGCCTCTGCTTTTTGGGCTTTTGTTTTAGACTAAGTCTTTATGTTAAGTTTTCTTATTTCAGTCCTTTTGTTTTATTTTTGTGTTTGGTTTTGTTTTATGCTTTTTTGGTGGAACTGGACCCAGAATGGGAATGAAGTTGGAAAATTACTGAAGTTTACAAATCCGTTTTCATTCTGATTCGGCTCTTGCCGTTTCTTGGTCGTTGACTTTTACTGAAGTCACACTGCAGTGATGTGTTAGTTCTTCTCCAGTTCTGAATCCTCTTTACTGCGTTTAATACATTAATGACAACTGCCATGTGTAGGTAGAAACTCCAAGTTTTACCTTGATTAGGGTTAAACAAGTGGTTATTATTATTGTTAAGAAATCAAAGAGCGAAGTAGAGAAGCAGTGGAGCTTTTCTGAAGTGAATTGATTGAAAGAGGAGGAGATAATTGCTTGCAGATTTCTTCAGTAGGTTTGCCAAGTTTTGTGTTCAAGGTAGGGTTCCTATTCTTATTTTTCTTTTATTTTTCTTTCGTGTTTTCTGGTTTATGTTAGATTGTTTTGCTTTGGGCACGTTCACCATCTCTGTGCATTTCCATGATTTTTTTTTATTTCTTTGTTTGTCGCTGTTCTTGATTTCATTTTTTTTGCTTTTGTTTCTCGTTTTCAATGAGTTGGGGCATGATCATTTTCACATTTTGTCGTGATCGCGTCGTGCTGCATTGGGGTTTACTCATGTAGATTAATTAGGGTTCCACAGTAAGATAGATTAAATGTAGGTTTTTCAGTGAGTTAGTTTTGATTAAATCTTGTTTTACTTAGGCTTTTGTTGCGCATTCAATCTGGTTAAATTAGGAGGGGTTAAATTTGTGCCCTTGTTTTTATATATCGTGTTTTTAAATTAGGGTTTTATGCATTTTTGTATTCACATTTTTGAATATTAAATATGATCCCTTAAAAGTACAGTTGCCCCCACGGTCATATGGGCATGGTCCTTTCATGTTATATTTAGGCCTCATTTTCATTTTAATATGACCTTAGTCCTTAATCAAGAAGTTATGCCTCAAACTATTAAAATCGTTGATGATGTCATGGTCTACTTAGGCGGAAGCGGGATCAGAATTGATTTAGTTTTTGGGCGTATGTTATAATTAGTGTCAATTCCATTTTTCATCCCATCTCCGACTCCGTTTAAGTGAGAAGCTTTATTTCATATTAACAATAACCTTGGTGGAAGTGGAATCGGAACCGAATCGGGATATGAAAATAGAAAATCTGAAAGAAACCAAATACGTTTCCATTTCGGTTCTGGTTCTAATAACCATTCCATTTTCAACTCCAAGCCCGCTTCTTGTTAGTAGAATATCAATAACAGTTTTTGCTCTGAGCCCGACAATATGTTAAAAGAGGACTGTTTAAGATGTTTTCTGCCTGGTTCCACCTCCGATGTATGTTTGAAAGGTATGATTTTAAGACATATTTTGAGATGTTTATTTAGGGATCTAACTAGAGGTTTTGTTGTAGGAAAGCTAAAGGATGTCAAGAACCTTAGGAGAAGCCTCCCAAAGGAACTGGCCTACAGGAACATCAAAAGAAATAGCTAAACCCAAGAAGATCAAGCCAGAATAGTTACCTTATACCTTGAGGTATAACCACAGGAGTCCTGTTGTCAATGTAAGCAAAGTGGAATCGGATTGGTCAGACATCATCGACACAAATATGGGCTAATACAATTTTGAGGAGTTGTATTCAGAAATGTTTGCTGAAGATATAATAGGTAGAACACTAAATTTTTTTTAGTCTGGTTTGGCTCATATCACCCTGTTTCCTCTATCAATCCAATGCTCGAATTTAATCTTGACAGTTGCAAGTGCTTACAATCCAGCTACCTGACAATGCATGGATTCACAAGACAATGTAGTCATTGATCTCACTCCTCAAATGTTTCAAAGTATATTTAGAGTCTCGGATCCCAAGAACTTGGTGAAGTTAAATGACGCAGAGGCCCTAGAGAAATATAGAAAATATAAGGAATCCAACAATTCTCACTTGAACAAAAAGTGGTTAAAAACAGAGAAGAAGTCTCTAACCAAGCTTGTAGACCAACCAAAGAGAGTAGATTTTTATAAAGAAGTATCAGATTTAATAATGATGTTGTCTAGGGCTTTTGGGAAGAGAGATTCCTTTTAGTTCAAGGAATGGATGTTTCCCTTCATCCAGATAATCTTAAATGGCACCCATCAATTTGATTGGCCGATGATTGTATCAGATGCCATTCATGATCAATTGACCAACATTAGGGGGACTAAATGATTTTTCATGACTTCTTACATTGTGTATGCAAAAACAAGAGTAGGTATCTTCCCAGGTCTGAACAAAGTGGGGATAATGGGAGTGTTAGATGGACAAAAGAAGGTGTGGGAGTATTATAACCAGTTGTCTCTACAGGTTGCTGAGACTCAATTCAAAAGGGTTAATGATGCATTCATATATGTGATCATTAACCAACTCAACAAAGATGCAAGGTACAGATTGAGCCAAGAGGCCATGGCATTTATTACTGAATGGGGATGTTGGTACATTCAATACCCCAAGTTCATATACTTTAGGCTAGTTGGCTTTGAAGGTCATCCACATTTTCTGCCAAGATGTTGCAATAATAGGATAATGTTAATGGAATTTATTTATCAAGCTCTTGGGGTTAATGCCCAGTTTGGATTGAAACATAAGACAGGATGTCATAAGTTCCCCATGAAGTTGGGTGAGTACAACTGCCAGCATCTGGTAGGAGCAAAGGTGCATAGTGAATTGATACAGTTAAAGCTAGGTTTATATATAGCTTGGAAGCACTTTGACCCAAAGGGTAAAATGAATGCCTTGCTGCCTTCTGTGTTTAAAAAACATTTCAATTTATTGGACGATTTATGGAGTGACCGGAAGGATGAGTATGACTTGAGGAAAAATAATAATGAAAGGTTATCTGTCTCACTCATGGAAAAGCTTGGGGTCAAGAATGACATTCCTGACACATTGGTGGATGATGGATTTGTATTGGATCCATCTTATGAAGCTCTAAACATTGGGACTAAAAGCTTGGATCCAATTGACTGGGATAGTGAGGAAACCATTGGCATTAAGCAGATAGGGCGAAGAGTTTTAGATAAAAGTGTTCAATGGTTGGTTCTAAGAACCAAAACTCCTCAAGGACCAACTCCTAAAAAGGGGAAAGGATATAAAAGGATCAAAAGAAAGACACCTCCCAAAGAGCCTTTGGAGTTCCTTCCTCCAGACATTGAAGAAATAGAGCTTGAAGCAGCAGTTGATGAATTAGAGACACAAGAAGGAGATGCTCAAACGGGATCGGTTGTTTCAACACCTACATTAGGTGAGTCTTCTACTCAAGCCCCACTTGCAAAATAGAAAATTGAAGAAGTGCAAAAAGGGACTCCTCATAGTATGGTTGAAAATATGAAGGGAAAAGAAGTGGAGGTATAAATTCATGATGTTGGAATAGATTTGCATGAGACTCTGTCAGATAAAGGAATACAAGAAAATATGCCTCTAGAAGAGGATACTGAATAGGTAATGACACAGGAGGATCAGTGGGAATTGTTTGAAGAAGTCAAGAAGGCTGTTGATGAGCAAGTTGCAGCAATAGAAAAACAAAATTTAGTTGATGCCATACTACAGCAGCAAGAAATTGAAGCTAAGTCAAAAGCTGATGAAGTAGAGAGGCAATAGAGGCAAAAGGAGCATGAGCTCAAGGTTAAGGAGGAGAATGATAAGTTAGAATTGATACAAAAGATTCATGAACTTGATGAAGAGAAGGCTAGACACCAAAGGGAAAGAGAGGTTATGGTAGCTAAGTTAAAGCTTGTTGAAGAATCTCGTAGAAAGGAAGAGGAAGCAAAATGATTACAAAAGGAGAAAGATGCCGAAGAGCTGGTCAATAAGGCTCAACTAGATCAATTGCATGATTTCCTTAAAAATGTTTCCACTCCAAGATCAGGTTGCTGCAATTGAGACCCCACTTTTGCTGAGCAAGAAGGAAGTTGAGGATTTGGAATAGGTGAGGGGCAAGGCAGAAATGTTGGATCGGTGGGTTAGTAAATTGAATCAAGAAATAAATGAGGTATTAGAAGATAGTTTTGAGGTTTACAAAGCAACTGAGGGGATGATGGAAGAGCTGAAACAATATGTTAAAACTTTGGAAGCAAAAGAGGAGGAGTACAAGGGATACAACCAAAAGTTGAAAGAGGTCAATAAATTGCCTAAGACTACCCTCCTAGAACAGTCGATATTAGAAGAAGATAATAAAGATTTTCTGGAAAAGACTTCTTGTATACTCCGTTTTAGAATAGATTTCCTATACAAACATAGAAATGAGGTTCAAGATTCTGTTAAGGATCTGAGGGAATAGTTTGAGGAGTTGGAAGCCATTCTTGCCATTATTGTGAACATGGAGGTACTAGAAAAATAAGGCTTACCTTTAAGCCAAATAAAGTAGAAATGGACTAAAAGATTTAAAGAGGTTTTGCAGAGAGGAGATATTGGTGAAGATCTTCTAATAGATCTATTGATGGAAATCAAAGAAGAAATAAGAGTAGCCAAGAGAGAGTTGACAAAGCTGAAGGATATAAGAGGGTTTGCTACAACGGAGTTGGAGAGAATTAAGTTTGAAGACAACTGGGTGGATGGGCCTGAATTAGACACATTACAACAAGTCTTCTCCAGCTATGACGAATACATGATGGAGAAAATTTTGCATGCATGGTTTTTTCTTCTTTGCATGTTGCATGTAGCACTGACAGTTTTTGAAGCACATGGATTTTTCTTCTCTTCTATTCTCTTTTCTTCCAGTTTAACTGAGTTTCCAAGATAATTGTAAACCCTAAAAGGGTGGGTTAGCTTAAAATAGAAGGGGACTTCCAAATTTTGTACATCTATAAATACCCTTTGGGTATCATATTGTAAGGGTCGGCTGATAGAGAATAGAATTGGCCTACATTATATTCGGAGATAGAATTTTCTTAGTTGTTACAAAGATACATTGTACTTGATTTTTTTAAAAGTTAAATAAAATTATAGGTTTACGCAATATGGTGTTAGAATTAAGTTTTACTTGATAAGGCTGATGAGTTATAATCTATCTGTATGCCAATGATTGTGCTGAAACATGAAAGTTTCTTATGTGATGAAAGTCATTAGAAGAAACCAGATTTAAGGATTATCTTGTTAGATTATCATTGAATTGAATTTATTAAAGTCTGTTGATCTATGATCTTGGCGATGAATGAATGTGTGTTCTTTTAGAATATTTGAGGTATTTGTGATGTGTGACTATGACGTTAATTAAGCACCTTATATGTATACAATAGTATGGATTATTCTATAAATTGTGTCATGCTTTGGTTTTCTTGATCTGTTGGGAAACATTCATTGTTGAAAATATATGTCCGGATGTTAGATGAGTTTGATTCATGTTTACTGATTTACCCCTTTGATCTATCTTTTTTATTTTATTTAAAAACCCCATTTCTTTGTGAAGAAAAGCTTGATGAACAAATCATTGCTTGTATTCTTTATTACCAGCACAGGCCCCTTGAACATTACAGTTGCATGGACCGATTGAGTGATACCATATAGTTGAGAACCAACTACGAGGACCTTTGGAGTTAGGCTAATACATGTTGTCTTTCTTTTTCAGGAGAAATAGAGTAGAAATATTATGTTTTAATGTTGTTTGTGTCATCTTCAGCATCAACAGAAATTGGTGCTAGAAAGAGGGCCTGAAGGATCAAGTTGGCTCACATTGTGTCTTTCTCACCAAAGAAATATGAGAGGATTCTCAAATCCTCTACTAATCCTGAACCATTTGAAGAACTTCAAACCCCGGTCAGACCTAGACCCCATGCTCATAGGATATTGATACCTACTTTGCCACCACCACTTAATCCACCTGGATTTCCTCCAAATCCACCCACACCACCACCAGTTCCACCTACATCACCACCACCAAATAGGCCTGAGTCTCCACCAATTTGGCCTATATCACCACCTGCTCAACCAATCCCACCCATGGCTTACTTTTTTAATAACCCTTGTCCATTAGGGACTATTCCAGGAGGGATCCATGACTTACTAAAGAACCCAAATTTTTTTTGTCCTAAGTACATAGATGGTGAATCAAGAAGTTTTGAGGAGCATATGCATGCATTCAAAGATGCTTGTACACGTGCTCAAGTTGCTCATTAGGATGTGTTATGTAGATTTTTTCCTTATTGTTTGGGAGATATGGCATATAACTGGTATTTAAATCTGCCCAGGGGATCCATTTTGGGTTGGACAGATTTAGAAAATGCATTTAATAATCAATTTTGGGTTTATGTGGACCCTGACATCTTATATCACCAGTTTTCCACCATAAGAAAGGAACATCGTGAGCCACTACCTTTGTTCAATACTAGATTCCAAATAATGTTTCGTAGGTTGCAAGACCCTTATCTGGTAGCTGAGAATATTGCCATACAAGCATATTTGAGAGTTGTTGATCCTTTAATTGGCCTATTTTTGCAGAGGACTTATGCTGCCAATGAAATAGACTCTTTGTCTAAAGTGTATCACTTAGCCATCAAATTGCAACAACAAATAAGTCTGCAATCAGGAAGTTTAGGAACAACTCTCCCTCCCATGAATTATCAGATGCCTAACCCACCATTGTACAACACTATCCCAGGGATGTCTTACTCCCAATATGGACCTGGGTCTGAATTACAAGCTCCACCTACCATGCCCTTCTTGGTCAATGGCATGCAAGATTCTTCCCAACAACCTCAAAATCCACAACAACAAGCGGGAGGATCAACCCATGTTCATTCCCTAGCCATAGTGCAAAATGAATAGACTGTTCAACTGACTAGTGAGTTAGAGACTCTCAAGAAGACTCTATCCCAAATGCCTAATGACATGGAACAACTTAGGAAAAACCCTCCCCACAACCAGAATCAAAATTATCAAAATCAGGGAGGTTACAACAACCAAGGAAATTACTCCAATCAGAATGGGAGTTAAAACACCAACCGCAACTTTCAGAATCAAAATTCCTCTAACCAAAATTACCAAAATCAAAACAGAGGATATAACTAGAGGTTCAATGACAATAACAACAACAATAGTAGGTAGTGGAATATTGGACCTAACAATGGGGGAGTCCCCCATAACTATCAGTCAGGTGAGGAGAGACCACATACTGCTAATGTAGCTGACCTCAATTTCATGAATAATTGGTGTAGACTACATGATACTGCAGCACATTCTGAGGTTAATTGCCCTGAAATGGAAAAGATTCTAAAGATTGCACAAGCTGATGCTCATCCTCCAGGAGGAAATTCCAATCAGGATAATGGGTCAGTAAGTACTGCTATGACTTATGAGATGATTGAAGAGAAGTATCGATTCCCCATGTAGGGAGACAATGGGCTAGAGGAGGATGTATATGATGCCCAATATTTTCAATCTAAAGGTGGCCACTTTTTGAGAAATCAGAATAAGGGTCCATTTACTACATCTGCACCTCCCAACAACATGGTCCCACCTAACCAGAATGTAGATAAAAATCCACCACCTCCAAAGGGACCTTTTGATTCTCAGAATAGAGGTAATCCGCCTCCTTTTTCTAAGTATCAAAATAGGAATGACTCAGAGTTCTATTTTATTGCAGAATTACAGAGGTAGAAGACATCACTATCATTCTTTGACTTCATGAAGTGGTGCCCAACTCAACGAGAAGTCGTGTTGAAGGCTTTGGAAGAAGAAGATCACTTAAAGGGAAAAGGTAAAGTGAATCCAACAAAGGAGACAAATACAACCATTTATAAAGGTAAGACTAGTACCCCACCTTTTCTGTTAAGTTTAATAATCTTTGGAAAGAATTTGCACAATTGTTTATTGGATTCTGGAGCATCAAGAAATGTCATGCCTTTTTTGATATGTAAAATTTAGGATTAAGTCCTATCCCAACCAATAATAAGCTGATTCAGTTGGATAAAACTGAAGTCAATGTTGTAGGAGAATTAAAGAACATGCATGTGCAGGTTGGATCAGATCCAAGGATCCAGACCTACATAGATATCCAAGTAGCTAATATCCTAGAAACATATGGTATGCTCCTAAGTCGAGAGCTAATAAAAAGCATAGGGGGATATTTGTCCTTGGATTTCTCTCACATGTGGTTACCATGGAAAGGAGTTGCAACACAAATAAGGATTGAAAGTGAACCAAGACTCAAGAACATGGTCACAGAGTATGATGCTTTGAATGAAGTAGCATACTTTGAGACTGAGATAGGAGCTTACAAACAAGAGGAAGTCCTTACTTTCTTTGTGCTTAAGCTAGGGGATACATTGCCCCTAGAACATAGTGATCCAATTATTTTCATCAACCAACAAGTTCCAATAAGGAAGTTGCAACAAGACAAGCTAGTTTTAGGGGAAGAAATTGATCTGAGTAGTTTGTTACTTCCTAACTGGTGTAGGGTTCATTATCATAATAATTCTGAGTTAACCTGCCAATCATGTCTAGATATCTTAAGTCATGTAGATCAGCCCCAACAAATATGTCAAGAGGAACCCCAGGATCCCATCAATGAGTTTTCTTTTAAAGTTAAAGATGCTACCATTCTTACACGGGCTAGTCTCTCTCAATAGGAAGGTTCCTCATTAGTAGAACATATTCAGGTTTTATGTTCTAAAATCCAAGAAGAGCCTAAGGTGTCTCAATTTCTATTCAATACACCAGCCCCAAATACTTTTCCAATACCCAAGGCATTGATAAGAAATGAGTTGGATTGCAATTTAACTCAAGAGGTTGTTCAGGAAGTGATTCCTGAGCAGGTTGAAAACATAGAAGAATCTTCAAATGAGCTTTGTCCTGAGTCAAATTCTGATAAATAGCAAAAGTCTGAGCTACCACACACTTCAAGTAAGTCATCTCCTGTTATCCCTAAAAAGAAAGAGCTCCTAGCCAAAGACCAAATATGGACCCTTAAATTTGATGGTTCTAAGTCTAAAGCAGGAAGTGGAATAGGGATTGAACTAACCAACCCAAAAGGGAAGACTTACTTTGCTTCTTATAGATTGCAGTTCGGTTGCACAAACAATGTTGCTGAGTATGAAGCACTTGCTCGAGGTCTTATGTTTTCTCATAAGAAGAAGGTTACTGCTTTCACAGTTATGGGAGATTCTGAGGTGATTGTAAAGAAGGTACATAGCCAATATACATGTCATAACAAAAGATTGGCTGTGTACAGAAATAGGGTTTGGAATTTAATCGAAGATTTTGATGCTTTTGGGATTAGTTTGATCCCTAGCGAGGCTAATCAAATTGTAGATGCTCTCATTGTTGCTGCTAGCACATTAGAACCCATGCACGATTCTAATCTAAAGATGTTTTCACTTTGAGTTGATTTCAGTCCTAGCTGTTCTTGATAATGTTCGACACTTTTAGGTATTTGATGGTGATCAACACATATTGGCCTTTTTGGAAAGTTCTGATGTTTTTCAAGGGAAGATAATAGATGAATCTGAAAGAGATCAGGGAGATTGAGATCCTAAGAAAGAGAGTCCAGAAGGGATATTGGATTTAAAGAGTAATAGAATTCTGAAAGGGATGGTTGCTTTAGAGAGGATATTTGACTCAGACCCAAGGGCTCATCAAAGGGTGCCTACAGAGAGTGAGGGAGGTAAGTATGAATTTTTTAGTTTGACTCACTTAGGCCCAAAAATAAATCTTCTTATAGGAAAGACTTGTCCTCAAGAAATGAAGGACAAGATAATCAAGGTCTTGGAGAAAAACATTGAAGCTATTGCTTGGAGTTATGATGATTTAAAAACTTTTGACACTTCAGTGATTACTCACACCATACCTCTCAAGCCAGATGCCAAGCCTTTTCACTAGAAGCAATGCTCAGTCAATGATTTAAATGATACCTTGATCCAAAAGGAGGTGTAGAAATTTTTATCTGCTAGAATAATCTTTCCGCTTAGACATTCTACATGGGTGGCTAATTTGGTTCCCATGCGTAAGAAGAATGGTGAGATCAGGTTATGTGTTGATTTTAGGAACCTAAACAAGACCTCTGAGAAAGACAATTATCCATTACCTTCTCATGATGAGGTATTACAAAAGGTAAATGGATCCCATATGATCTCATTCTTGGATGGTTATTCTGGATACAATCAGGTCCTGGTTTGTCATGAGGATAGGATGAAGACCGCTTTCACAACTAAATGGGGCACATTTTCTTACAGGAGGATGCCATTTGGTCTCATCAATGTTGGAGCTACTTTTCAAAGGGAAATGGATGTAGCTTTCAAAGATCTAATAGGAAAATTTATAATCATTTATGTAGATGATTTAACCATCTTCTCTAGGAATATAGAAGACCATGTTGCTGACCTGGAAAAGGTTCTAAAGAAATGAATAAGTTATGGTGTTTCTCTTAATCCAAAGAAATGTGTGTTTAGAGTATCTGAAGGGAAACTCTTAGGTCACATTATATAAGAGGAAGGGATATCTATAGATCCTGACCGAGTAGAGGCCATCTTGAAATTGACAAAGCCAAGCAACAAGAAAGAAATGAGATCCTTCTTTGGAAGGATCAATTTTGTTAGAAAGTTCATAACAGGGTTTCCAGAGATCATCAAACCTCTCAATGAAATGATGAAGAAGGATGCAAAAATTGAGTGGAGTGAAGAGGCTAAGTTTGCTTTCATGTAGATTAAACAGTCTATATCTGAGGCACCTGTTTGGACAAGCCCAGATTATCTAGAACCCTTCCATATCTATTCTTTTGCTTCTGACCATTCATGTACAACATTTTTGACACAGAGAAGAGAAGAGAGCGAGGAGAGACCGATTGCTTTTATGAATTATCCATTTAAGAATGCAGAAGTAAGGTATTCACCAATAGAGAAACAAGCCTTTGCATTGGTACGAGCAGTGAAGAAGTTTAGGTATTACATAATTCGAAGTCAAGTTATGACCATATTTCTAGATCCAGCTGTGAAGTCTCTTCTGATGCAAAGTGAATTAGGGGAACGAAGAGGGAAATGGATGGAAATATTGCAGGAGTTTGACTTAGAAATTCACTTGATGAAAATTTTTCGAGGGCAAGGATTGTCAAAAGCAATGGATGATGTGGACAGAAATATCACTTGTCAATAATACACTGTCCAATCATTCACAAAGGATCCCTGGTATACAAATTTAATTTTCTTCCTCCTCAATAACAAATGTCCAAAAGGAATGAATGCTACTCAGAGGAGAGCATTGAGGATGAAGAGTTCTCATTACATGCTCAAAGGGGGATCCATTTATAGAAAGATTTTTCAAGGAATTTACCTACACTGTTTGGATCAGCAAGAGGCCAAGCATTCTATTTTTGAGTTTCATGGAAGACATGGAATAGGGAATGGGTCTACCGATGCTTTGGCTCATAATATTTTAAGATTAGGCTATTATTGGCCTTATGTATTTAGAGATGCACATCAGTACTACAGGATTTGTCATGTATGCCAAACTTCTGCACCTAGGGAAAGAAATCTTGCAATGCCCCTGCAACCGATATATGAGGTAAGGCCATTTGCTCAATGGGCACTTGATTTTGTAGGTGTAATTAATCCAAAAGTCTTCTGCAGGTCATAAATTCATCTTGACTGCAACTGACTACTACACACATTGGACTGAGGCCCAGCCTTGCAAGAATAGCACCACAGAGGTGGTCATCAAGTTTTTGACTAAGAACATCACAACCAGGTTTGAAGTTCCATTTGCTCTGGTATGTGATAATGGCCCTGCTTTTTCTTCTGTTGAATTCATTTCGTGGGCATATGAACATAAAATGCTTTTGAAGTATTCTTCCAATTACTACCCTCAGGGAAATGGAGTGGCTGAGTCCACAAATAAAAAATTATTGGAAGTTATAAGAAAGTTGTTAGAAAACAATTCTAGGCACTGGCACACCCAGTTGAGATTTGCCTTATGGGAAGATCAAACTAGAATCAAAGCAACTCTAGGAAACTCACCTTTTAAGTTAGTCTATGGACAAGACCTTGTCTTCCCCATCCATTTACAGATACTTGTTCTTAAGTTCATGCAGTAATTTTATACCAAGGATGATAGGATTGAGGTTAGACTACTTAATTTATTAAAAATGGAAGAGCAAAGGGATACTGCTTTACAAAAATTCTCTAAGCATCAAGTTGTTGTCAAGCATTGGTTTGATAAAAAAGCCAAGATAAAAGCTTTTAGGATATCATATCTCATGTTATTATGGGATAAGGCCAGAGAGAAGAAAGGAGATCATCAAAATTTTGATAGACTTTGGTTAGGTCCTTATCAAGTGGCTGAGATACTAGGCGAGAATGATTTTCATTTGAGTATCTTAAAAGGAGAGTCTGTTCCATTACCAGTTAATGGTCAGTTTCTCAAGCACTATTTTGGTGCATAGAAGGTCTGATGTTTTAAAGAAAAATTTATTATACTGTATCATATGTAATTAAGTTTCTATTTTAGTTTTAGCTTTTAGTTTTTTGTGTTTGGTTGTTCTTTTTGTTTGTTTTGTGTTGTCTTGTTTCGTTGGGGATCTTCATTTTTTTCATCTCATGTCAAGGGGTTTTTATTCAGAGCATGCTACTGGTACTAGGAGAGAAATTGGTTTAGGTATTTTCATCATCATCATTGAAAAGGATTTCATTCTGAAACTCATGTTTTATGACCATTCTAGTTTGGGTATGAAAATTTATTAAAGGATAGAAGATATATTGTGAATACCTCATGAATTGTGATAAAAAATCTGTCACCAAATTAGAAAAACATCTACATGAGTATGTACCTATTTGTTTTGGAATGGCTCCACCCTTTGACTCAAGTGAAAAATCCGATTCCAAGACTATCATGAAATCCATAGTAGTTCTCAACCCATGTTTCAGATTGATTATGTCTGAAGTATTGAGGAAGGTGTATAAAATATTTCCACAAGCAAGGTTTTAAAAAAAAAAAATGAAAGAAAAGAAAGAAAGAAGAGGCAAACTCAATATCAAGTGGGTAATCAAGTATCTCTATTGGGGCTATGGACACCTGGCTGGCAATAGAGCAATGCTTTGAAAGAACTAGAGGTATCTTCGTCGGGGCTATGGATGCCTATCTGGCAGAAAAGCAATTCCAAGGATTTTATTGCACGATAGTTAAAGGACTCAATCTATGTAGCTTGAATCTTAGGTATAAGTTGTTCTCAAACAGAGAAAGTATCTACAAAGAATGATGCACAATATAGGCACACACTCAAATTCAAAAATAACTCATGAGCACATAAATATGAGATTATAGCTCAAACTTATCCTACATATATATAATCTTATTCAAAGTTAGCATGCTTCATAAACCAAGTAGTTTTAGGGTGATTGAAATTTTCTTTGGGTATCTTGAAAATGGGTAAACCATTTTCCCAGTCGAGTCGCCATTTTTTATGCCTTGCATAACCACCCCAGCTTTTTCCTTGGTCAAAATGGGTCCCCCTTTTATGTTTTTATCCTTGGTTGATTTTCAAACAAAGTTTGGAGTCTTTTGTCTCCAACACTTTTTTTTTCTTTGGTTTAGTCAGTTAGAACTAGAACTGGAACCTTATCGGGTTTTGAAACTTCCTTTAAAACTTGTTATGAGCCCCATCCTGACAGTCTTTCTTTTTAACCTTTTGTCTTGTCTTTGTCAGAGCTGGAGCCGGAGTGGAAGTTAAGATGGTGTTTTATTCAAAATTCCAAAATCAAATCGCATTTTTCCTCCACCTCCGCTTTTTGGGCTTTTGTTTTAGACTAAGTCTTTATGTTAAGTTTTCTTATTTTGGTCTTTTTGTTTTATTTTTGTGTTTGGTTTTGTTTTATGCTTTGTTGGCGGAACCGGACCTAGAACGGGAACGAAGTTGGGAAATTACTCAAGTTTCCAAATCTGTTTTCATTCTGATTCTGCTCCCATCGTTTCTTGGTCGTTCACTTTTACTGAAGTCACACTGCAGTGATGTGTTATTTCTTCTCTAGTTCTGACTCTGCTTTACTACATTTAATGCATTAATGACAGTTGCCATGCGTAGGTAGAAACTCCAAGTTTTACCCTGATTAGGGTTAAACAGGTGGTTATTATTATTGTTAAGAAATCAAAGAGCGAAGTAGAGCAGCAGTGGATCTTTTTTGAAGTGAATCGATTGAATGAGGAGGAGATAATTGCTTGCGGATTTCTTCAGTAGGTTTGTCAAGTTTTGTGTTCGAGGTAGGGTTCCTATTCTTGTTTTTCGTTTATTTTTCTTTCATGTTTTCTGGTTTTTGTTAGATCATTTTTCTTTGGGAAAGTTCGCCATCTTTGTGGGTTTGCATGATTTGTTTTTCTTTGTTTGTTTGTTGTTGTTCTTGATTTCATTTTTTTTTGCTTTTTTTTCTCATTTTCAGTGAGTTGGGGCACAATCATTTTCACATTTTTTCATGATCCCGTAGTGTTGCATTAGGTTTTAATCGTGTAGATTAATTAGGGTTCCATAGTAAGATAGATGAAATGTAGGTTTTTCAGTGAGTTAGTTTTGATTAAATCTTGTTTTACTTAGGCTTTTGTTGTGCATTCAATCTGGTTAAATTAGGAGAGGTTAAATTTGTGCCCTAGTTTTTATATATCACATTTTTAGATTAGGGTTGTATGCATTTCTGTATTCACATTTTCGAATGTTAAATATGATGCCCTAAAAATAAAGTCTCCCCCACGATCATATGGGAATGGTCCTTTCATGTTATATTTAGGCCTCATTTTCATTTTAATATGACCTTAGTCCTTAATCAGGAAGTTATGCCTCAAACTGTTAAAATCGTTGATGATGTCATGGTCAACTTAGGTGGAAGCCGGATCAGAATTGATTTAGTTTTTGGGCGTATATTATAATTAGTTTCAATTCCATTTTTCATCCCATCTCTGAATCCATTTAAGTGAGAAGCTTTATTTCATATTAACAATAACCTTGGCGGAAGCGGAATCGGAACCAAATCGGGATATGAAAATAGAAAATTTGAAAGAAACCAAATCCATTTCCATTCTGGTTCCGGTTCTGATAACCATTCCATTTTCAAATCCGAGCCCACTTCTTGTTAGTAGAATATCAATAACAGTTTTTGCTCTGAGCCCGACAATATGTTAAGAGGATTGCTTAAAATGTTTTATGCCCGGTTTCGCCTCTGATGTATGTTTGAAAGGTATGATTTTAAGACATATTTTGAGATGTTTATTTAGGGATCTAACTAGAGGTTTTGTTGTAGGAAAGCTAAAGGATGTCAGGAACATCAGGAGAAGCCTCCCAAAGGAAATAGTCTACAGGAACATCAAAAGCAACAACTAAACCCAAGAAGATCAAGCCAGAACAGTTACCTTATACCTTGAGGTATAACCATAGGAGTTCTATTGTCATAGTAAGCAAAGTGGAATCAGACTGGTCAGACATCATCGACACAAATCTGGGCCAATACAATTTTGAGGAGTTGTATTAAGAAACATTTGCTGAAGATATAACAAGCAGAACACAAAGAATTGTTGAGTCTGGCTTCGCTCATATCACCCTGTTTCCTCTATCAATCCAATGCTCAGAGATAATCTTGACAGCTACAAGTGCTTACAATTCAGCTACCTGACAATGCATGGATTCGCAAGACAATGTAATCATTGATCTCACTCCTCAAATGTTTCAAAGTATATTTAGAGTCCCGGATCCCAAGAACTTGGTACAGTTAACTGAGGTAGAGGCCCTAGAGAAATATAGAAAATATAAGGAATCCAACAAGTCTCACTTGAACAAAAAGTGGTTAAAAACAAAGAAGAAGTCTCTAACCAAGCTTGCAAACCAACCAAAGAGAGCAGATTTTTATAAATAAGTATCAGATTTAATAATTACTTTGTCTAGGGCTTTTGGGAAGAGAGATGCCTTTCAATTCAACAAATGGATGTTTCCCTTCATCCAGATAATCTTAAATGGTACCCATCAATTTAATTTTCTGATGATTGTATCAGATGCCATTCATGATCAATTGACCAGCATTAGGGGGACTAAATGCTTTTTCATGACTTCTTACATTGTGTATGCAACAACAAGAGTAGGTATCTTCCCAGGTCTGAACAAAGTGGGGATAATGGGAGTGTTAGATGGATAGAAGAAGGTGTGGGAGCATTATAACCAACTGTACCTATAGGTTGCTGAGACTCAATTTAGAAGGGTTAATGATGCATTCATATATGTGATCATTAACCAACTCAACAAAGATGCAGGGTACCTATTGAGCCAAGAGGCCATGGCATTTATTACTGAATGGGGATGTTGGTACATTCAATACCCCAAGTTCACATACTTTAGGCTAGCTGGCTTTGAAGGTCATCCACATTTTTTGCCAAGATGTTGCAATAATAGGATAGTGTTAATGGAATTTGTTTATCAAGATCTTGGGGTTAATGCCCAGTTTGGATTGAAACATAAGATAGGATGTCATAAGTTCCCCATGAAGTTGGGTGAGTTAAACTATCAGAATCTGGTAGGAGCAAAGGTGGTGTGTAGTGAATTGATACAGTTAAAGCTAGGTTTATATACAGCTCGGAAGCACTTTGACCTGAAGGGTAAAATGAATGCCTTGCTGCCTTCTATGTTTGAAAAAAAATTCAATTTATTGGAAGATTTCTGGAGTGACTGGCAGGATGAGTATGACTTGAGGAAAAATAATTATGAAAGGTTATTTGTCTCACTCATGGCAGAGCTTGGGGTCAAGAATGACATTCCTGACACATTGGTGGATGATGGATTTGTATTGGATCCATCTTATGAAGCTCTAAACATTGGGACTAAAAGTCTGGATCCAATTGATTGGGATAGTGAGGAAACCATTGACATTAAGTAGATAAGGCGAGCAGTTTTTGATAGAAGCATTCAATGGTTGGTTCTAAGAACCAAAACTCCTTAAGGACCAGCTCCTAAAAAGGGGAAAGGATATAAAAGGATCAAAAGAAAGACACCTCCCAAAGAGCCTTTGGAGTTCCTTCCTGCAGACATTGAAGAAATAGAGCTTGAAGCAGCAGTTGATGAATTAGAGACACGAGAAGGAGATGCTCAAATGAGATTGGTTGTTTCAACACCTACATTAGGTGAGTCTTCTACTCAAGTCCCACTTGCAAAACAACAAATTAAAGAAGTGCAAAAAGGGACTCCTCATCGTATGGTTGAAACTATGAAGGGAAAAGAAGTGGAGGTATAAATTCATGATGTTGGAACAGATTCGGATGAGACTCTATCAGATAAAGGTATACACGAAAATATGCCTCTAGAAGAGGATATTGAACAGGTAATGACACGAGAGGATCAATGGGCATTGTTTGAAGAAGTCAAGAAGGCTGATGATGAGCAAGCTGCATCAATAGAAAAGTATAAGTTAGTTTATGCCAATACACAAGTTGATTCCATGCTACAACAACAACAAATTGAAGCTAAGTCAAAAGCTGATGAAGTAGAGAGGCAACAGAGGCAAAAGGAGCATGAGCTCAAGGTTAAGGAGGAGAATGATAAGTTAGAATTGATACAAAAGATTCATGACCTTGAGGAAGAGAAGGCTAGACACCGAAGGGAAAGAGAGGTTCTGGTAGCTAAGTTAAAGCTTGCTGAAGAAGCTCATAGAAAGGAAGAGGAAGCAAAATGATTAAAAAAGGAGAAAGAGGTCGAAGAGTTAGTCAAAAAGCAACAAGAAGAAGAAGAAAATATGAAAAAGCTTAAAGCCTTGGAGAAAGAAAGACTGTAGAAAGAAATATTGGATAAGGAAAGACAATAGAAAGAAAGATTAGAAGAAGAGAGATTGAAGAAGGAGGAAGAAGACAAGAGAGTACAAGAGAAAAAAGGTAAGTAGGAAGCTGAAAAGTTGGCATGAGTGTGGAACAAGAGTAGCAACAAAAACAGATGGTTGATTCTCAACCTCAGGTAAATTTACAACCTCCTATAGCTACTACCTCCTCTTCTTCAACTATGATGACTATTACTCTAGGAGCTCCGACTTGGTTGAAATTAGACCTTCAGAAGAGAACACCGACACCTTCTCAACCTCTCAATTGGGAGGATATGATGAAGGAAATAGAAAAAGCAAGGCCTAAAAAGAAGGCCAAGATCCTACACTCTACTAGGTTGACTGATAAGGGAGAAATTGTGGCTGAGTGTGCTATACCTATGGTAGATAAGGAGGTAGGATATATGCAATTAACGGATTATCAGCTATGCACTGTAAATTTGGGAAGACCTACCAGGGATTAGCAAATGAATTTGATTGATGTGGTAGCATCTTCAACTACGTGAAGGATGTTGAAGGATAAACAAAGGAAGGATGAGCTTAAGGCTCAACTAGATCAATTGCATGCTTTCCTTAAAAATGTTTCCACTCCAAGATCACAATAGGTTGCTGCAATTGAGACCCTAGTTTTGTTGAGAAAGAAGGAAGTAGAGGATTTGGAACATGTGAGGGGCAAGGCAGAAATGTTGGATCGGTGGGTTAGTGAATTGAACCAAGAAATAAACGAGGTATAAGAAGATAGTTTTGAGGTTTACAAAGCAACTAAGGAGCTGATGGAAGAGATGAAACAATATGTTAAAACTTTATAAGCACAAGAGGAGGAGTACAAGGGATACAACCAAAAGTTGAAAGAGGTCAATAAATTGCCTAAGACTACCCTCCTAGAACAGTCGATATTAGAAGAAGATAATAAATATTTTCTGGAAAAGACTTCTTGTATACTCCATTTTAGAACATATTTCCTATACAAACATAGAAATGAAAGTCATTAGAAGAAACCAAATTTAAGGATTATCTTGTTAGATTATCATTGAATTGAATTTATTAAAGTCTATTGATCTATGATCTTGGCGATGAATGAATGTGTGTTCTTTTGGAATCTTTGAGGTATTTGTGATGTGTGACTGTGACGTAAATTAAGCACCTTAGATGTATACAATAGTATGGATTATTCTATAAATTGTGTCATGCTTTGGTTTAATTGATCTGTTGGGAAACATTCATTGTTGAAGATATATGTCTGAATGTTAGATGAGTTTGATTCATGTTTACTGATTTACCCCTTTGATCTATCTTTTTTCTTTTATTTAGAAACCCCATTTCTTTGTGAAGAAAAGCTCGATGAACAAATCATTGCTTGTATTCTTTATTACCAACACAAGCCCCTTGAACATTAAAGTTGCATGGACTGATTGAGTGACACCAGATAGTTGAGAACCAACTACCAAGACCTTTGGAGTTAGGCTACTACATGTTGTCTTTCTTTTTCAGGAGAAATAGAGTAGAAATATTCTATTTTAATGTTGTTCGCGTCATTTTCACTATCGACACTACTCCATAAGGACCAAACCACAAAGGGTCAATTTTTTGTGCTTGCCCTTATCCTTAGACTTAGTTCTCCACAAAAGAACTAAATCACCAATCTGAAATTCCCTTGGTGAGGCCTTCCTATCATGATTTTTTTTAATTATCTACTTATGGTGAATGTTTTTTCATAAGTTTTTCTTCATAGTTCATCTATCTCAACCAAGGCCATAACCATATGTGACATTGCATCACATTATTTATGTTATAATTAGTTAAGTTGATCCTAACTCACCTAGTTCAATGCATTTCATCATCAATAATTACACAACACATACAAGTTGGTCACATAGAATTATCAACAATAATTTTGTTTGCAACTGCAAACGTGGTTATGGTGTTGTTCCGGTTTTGATGTTGTTGATTAGAAAGTCTATTACCACTTTGGATGTGGCATTACAATTTGGAACAACCTCAAACCACTTAGTGAAATAGTTTGTGACTACTAAAATCCACTTAAATCTATTGCTAGATTTTTGCTATATTTCGTTAATGAATTCAATACCCCATTGTTGAAAGGATGCCTCAACAGATGAAGCTAGCAAACAAGGAACACCAAATTTTTTTAACTTACATGAAAATATTTGGCAAGCATCACATTTTATGATCATTTGTGCAACATAATTGAAAAAAGTTGGCCACCAAAATCCAACTCTCAATATTATATGTGTGGTGGTCTTGGACTAGAAGTTTCCACCACAAAAACCATGGTGACATCATATTTCATGGTGTTCAAGCATTTAAATATAACTCCTTTGTGATTCCTCCACATTAACTCAGCTTGGATCAACAAACAATTTTGTGAATGTAACTTAAGGGTTCTTCTTTGTGTATCATTCATAGAAGGTGGGAAATTCGTGCTTATCAAATAAAATACAATATCTTTATACCATGAATCATCACCCAAAGAAAATTCAACAACACCATCACTTACCTCATTTCCTTATGTTTCTTTTTTAGCATTGTAAATTGTCACCCATGACAATTTCACACTATGCTTTGTCCCTCTTCAAGTTATTGGACCTAATTAAACTCCTAATTCCAAAATTATGTATTCCATAGCTTATTTTAAATATTTTTTGACAATTTGCAAGCATAAAAAAATTGCTCTCATTTAATAATTTGTCCATGACACTTTAAACCCCCAAAAATAGGGATGGGACATTGGCGCCTAGGGAACCTTTGTCCCTTATTTTGAATCCAAATTCAAATATGTCGGTGTAACATTTTATTATTTGAAATCCAAATATTTAAAGTTAGCTATCAAGATTTAATTTTTAGGAAATTAGATTAATAACATATATATACACCTAGTTATTGATGTTGGAATATTTTGTCATTGATGTCAAGGTTGAGCTATGTGCTTAAGTGCTTGAGTTGTTTAACCTATTTACCTACCTGGTTGAGCTACTTGAGCTACACGCCTATGTGTTGAGCTACTTAGCGATTGCTTGAGCTGGTTGGATGTCTACTTGAGCTAGCTGGCCATTTGATTGAGCAGGGTTCTTTTGTAATTCACCTTATTTCTTGTCTTCTTGTCAGCATCTCTTGCCATGCTAGATGCCAAGTCAAATTTTATGCCTTGTATGCCTTGAAAGAGTTTGAATTTGACAAAAGAAGAATATTGCAATATTATATTGGTTTCATATCTTCTTTGAAGGTGACTTATTTGTTAGTAGTGTTGACTACAACAATATGTATTTTGATTACACCACTTTGAGTTTCGAATGAAGATATAACAATAATTTTTATGTTGCTTCTAAACATAATGTGTCTGGCTCAATCTATCTTGAGGTAAGAATTTTGTGCGACTATTATAAGCCAAATGAGACGTGGTTAGAAATGAAATACACCAGACTTAATAAAAGGGGTGAAAATTAAATTGCTTCAGGATTTGTTTAAATTTCTTAGTCTGAAAAGTTAGTAATTAATATATTGCCAGGACGTGTGTGAAGGTATGAGGAGGCAAAAATTATATCACATTTTTTATTATACTTTTCTTAGCTTCTATATGCTAGCCGTCAGGTTTATGGAGAATCAATTTGAAGTCTATTATTTTGTGAAGATGTTTTCTTTATTTGGTATATGCATCGATTTGCTTGAGGAAATAATGGTGACAACTTATTTTAAGAGGATGTGATTTATGTGCTTCAATGAATTTACTTACTTGAGATGGCTAGGCTTGAAACAACTTGACTTTTGTATTGAGATGGCTTCAGAAAATTATATCTGAAATATTCCTAAAATTGAGTATGACGTGAATTTCGCTAAGTGAGTGGGGCGACTTCAGAATTATGCTAATTTATTTTTGCTAGGACCTGGTGGTGGAGCTTTTATTTCCTTCCCCTCTATGGTGGGTTTATTTTCTTTACTTTCTACTGGTCTGGGCATTGGAGCTTTTTCTTTCTAAGTGTTGACTTGTTGTCGGTGGTGATCAGTCACTTTAGTAATGTTTTATCTCTCCTTGGCCATAGCTTTACCTGCCCCTTTTACCCGTCCTTCTGGTCTTGCATCATGATCTTTGTGTTCCTATGGTTTGGCCGATGAATTTTTACAACTTGACCATTGAATTATATGTTCGACCTTAAGGGTTATTTCCCCATCCTCCTAGTCAGTCCCCTACTTTAAGATAACTATTTTCGTATTTGCAGATTATACTGACCGATGGATGTCGCAACTCTGATCTTGACCATTCATTGCACACCTTGCAATGTTTGTGCTTACATCATGAAAAATACTACGAGGCTTGTGAGATGTTGCCACCTATTGCAGAACGTGGTGGGACCTGTTTTAATTACTGATCGAGGGTGAACACTGGTGATGACAGCTGTGTACCTTTCGATGCATCTCAGTCGTTCCTCGCTGACCTCACGCAATTAAAACATTAGTTTTAATAATGCTACGAGGTGTGTGATTGGTTGACGGATGGATGCCGTTGTTATTGAGGGACGATAGTGGTGGGACCCATTTCGTGCTGATGTGGTACCTGGTGGATAGTTTTCTTGCTTGCCTGATGACTGGAATGCGGATGTGGCATTTTCAAATCATTTTTGACTTAATCTGGGCCGTTCGCAAGGCCAACTATGCTTTTGATCGACAGCTCATTTTCAAATGAACTGGTGTTGTACTATAGCCATTCTATCTCGCGCGAGCGAATAGTAATGGTCGATTTCGACTCGGCCTGCATAATCAAATGCCAAAGGATCAGTAAAATGCTATTTCGGTGTTGCATTTTCCGATTGTGGGAAATCGTCTAGTGCTGAAGGAAGCGGCTATTAGCGTAATTCTCTGGTTTCACTGCATTTGACGCTCTGAAAAATAAACCGTAAGTTGTTCATATGCCTTCTCTTGTGTTTTCAGAAGGTGTTGGCATTGCCTGCTAAACAATTGGTAACTGTTGTCTTTTCGGTTCCTGGTGAATTGTTTAGCAAATTTGCTTTTAGAGCTTATATAGGTAATTACTAGGGAATTTTGAATATAGAAGAATTTTCTGTGACGAAAAAAGGGAAAGGAGGGTGTAATTTTTTGTCATCTAAAAACCCTAGTTCGAATTATCATCTGCTTGTTATTAATGGCACCCAAGGCATGAGCTGCTGGTTCTGAGGTTGCACCTAGGGGTTATTCACAGGATATTATTGATTTGTTGAAGCCTTCTACGAGCAAGAAGCAAGATGGAAGGGTATTATTTTATGGACCCTTGATTCAAGAAGGTTTGGTGGATAAACAGTGTACAATTCGTGATGCTGAATTGTCGTACACTAGTTGGCAGTTGTTCTCCAACTGGTTTGGGAATAGAAATTTGGCAGTTCTTTTGTGTAATCCATGGAGATTGGACCTGGGTAAACTGGTGGTACCTAATGTCTACGAGGATGTAGACCTGTTAAAGGATATTGCTACGAGGTATAACCCTATGACCTGAACTGTCAGAACACATCTTGGCAAGCAAATGATCAGGGTAACCAGAGAGGAAATCATAGAGATTTTTGGCTTGCACGAATGGAGTCGGGATATGATTCCCATCAATTTGGAGGACTTTAGGGAGGAATATAGAAATACCAAGGTTTTAATCAAGACATCCCTTTTGATACACCATTTAGCTGTGTCGGGAAGAGGAAAAAATCAAAAGAAAGTTGATATTGGTAGGAATGAGCCTGAACATTTCCCAGTGGACTATTTCGCCCCCCATTTTAAGAAGACTGTTTGTGCATTATGTTAGGTTTTGGGGATTTATTTGAAGAAGACTTTTCCTATAGAGGTGATGTATATGGCTGTAAACATCCAACACCCTGGTTATAATGTGGTATATGATTTTGCTACTTACCTTGCAGAGAAGATACATTCTGGTTTAGCAACTTTGAAGCTGGGAAAGAATTGGGTAGGATTCAAGTGGTTTTCCCTCCTACTTCACATGTTTCTATACAGGGGTCAGATTGTGTTTGAAAGGGATATGGAATTAAGGAGAAGAGAAGGAGACATTGAGATGCCTGACCAGTATTGGACTAGGGTCCTGGAGATGCATGATTATAAATTTGATTATGTAACCTTCCACAATGTTTTCAGATCCAAATTGAGAAAGGCCTTGGTGTTTGATTCCCCCAGGATTCCAAAGGAAATTCATGATTTCCTAAGACCTATGGAGAGGAGTCCTGAGTTGAATCTAACACATAACTAGGGGGATAATATCCCCAACCATAGCACTACAGTTTTCAGGGTTTTTGGTACTCATGCCATCACGTTTGTTCTACCCAGGGAGGTCTCCCTTAGACTTGGTTTCATAGAGGTCATGAGGAAATTGGGAGCATCTCAGGATTTTCATTTTCCTGCTGAACATAAGAAGGGATCTTTCTTCCCTGGCTATACTGCTTTTGCCGATTTTGTCATGATAAAGGGGGGGTGGAGAAATTTGTATTTACTGCTCAAGCCATATAGGCTAAGGACTGTACGCCCTAGGAATCATGATCCTAAGGGTTTTATCTCTCAAATGAAGGCTAAGAACTATACTGGGACCTTTGTCCACAATTTTTATTTTCTTGATGATATCATTAGGAACATTTTTTATTTAAACTTACAAGATGAGAGGAAGACAAAATTCATTGCCTATTCAAAAATGGTGAGAAGAAAACAGAAAGAGATACTTGATTTTGATCCTGTACCTAGTATCAGAGATGAGCTTAGTAAGATAAATTATGCTCTTGACAGTTCTGATAGTGTAATAGGGGTCTTAAATGAAGAAAGGATTGTAGAAGAAAAGAGAAAGTCACAAGTTACTAAGGAGTACGCTGAGGTGAGAATTGAAGAAAGGCCTACTTATCAGCCTTAGGGGAAGATAAAGGTATTTTCAAGGACAAAAAGAAGTAGAACTGAGGGGATTACAATAAGTAATGCATCTTCTATCCTAGGGCAATTAGTGCCCAACATTGTTGATCTAGATTCTCCTCCAAGAATTTCGGAATAGACTCACCCATCATCCCCAAAGAGGCATAAGACTGATAGTATGAGGGATTTCGGTCGGGGGGATAATGATGAGGAAGAGATTATTGTAACTCTAGATGAAATGAATCTGGAGTTTCCATTAGACCCAGCTGACTTTGCAACAAGTTCAAGAACAATCACCCTAAGATTGGGGAAGGATGAAATTAAAGGGATTACAAATAGTGATGACTTGAGGATGGAGGCTTGCAAAGAGTTCATGATGGATGACTCTTTTATTCATACTCGTGTTTTGAAGATTTTGTATGGAGAGCTCATCTCTCATCTTATATTGAAGCAGTAGCTCATGAAAAAAGTCTGCATCCAGAGCTCCCAGAGCAGGTAATCCAGTCAAGGGTGAGAGTGCAAATGAAGGAAAAGTTTAAAGAGATCACACCAGAACAGGGCAGGGCATTGGTTCAGAAGTGTGGGATATTGTTACTCCTTGAATGGGATATTGCTGATGCTGTGGTATTTGACACCATAAGGAGGGCCAATAGGCCATTACTTGCATCAGATGAGGAGGCTGCATTGGCACTTAAAGGATCAGCCTTTAGTGAGGAATGGGATGCTCTGGCGATATGGTCATTATCCACTTGGTCTAGAAAGCCTATTGTTGCAGAAGCATCTGACTTCAGTGGTCATTTGGTTGTGAAAAGAGTTGCTGACACTCCCGCATTGGAGGTTGTTGGCATGGTTGTGAATGTTGCCAAATTCACCAGTGACTCGGGTGGAGATCCTTCTAGAGAAGAGTTAATCCGGCAAGTGGAGAAATATAAAGAGATGGTAAATGAAATCCAAGAAGCAGTAGGAAGGAATATCTCAGAAATTGTTGATACTGTGCTAAGGCATTTGCATAAACAGGTCCAAAGCAAGCTAAATAGTGTTCATGCAAATTATGCTTTGATGTTGCAAGCACTCGAATTATTTCCAAAGGACAGAGAATTGGCAATCCCTCTATTAAATAGATGGGGTCCTAGAATGGAGAAGTTAAAACTCATGGTAGTTGGGACAAAGCGGCATGGGAACAAGTATCCTACAGTCATCACAACATATCAATTCGTTAAGAGTATTTTAGAGCAAAAGTTCGAGGGGTCTGCTGCTCCTACGGAGTCTAAAATCAGAGCATTGAAGAATATTTATGATGGAAAAGACTTGACTCCACTACCTCATATTTTGCATAATCAGGATGAGGTTAAGCCTTTGCAGGTATGGAAGGAGCAGATGAATAATATAATGATTGCCCAAACGCATGAGATATGCAAAAATGTTGATATCCGTATGTTGGAGAATACTCTGGAAAACTTATCATTTGTCATTAGTTTCCTAGAAAACTTTGATAAAATGGCCACATCATTAATGATAAGGTATATGCCTTACCAAAAAATGGTGGACCAGGTGGTGACTTTTAATTGGCCGTCTAAGGAGGATTTCGAGTCATGGAAAAGGGTGTTCACCGATGAACTTGAGTTGTGAATGAATTGATCGAGAATTGCAATTTGGTCATGTTTAATACAGGTCTGGCCTTAGATATTATATTTTTTGCATTCTCTTTCTGAATTCAAGTAGGGGTTGTTCAAATGAAATCAGTGCAAAACGGTTAAAAGATGCTTTGATGTCAGGAGAGCGATACTTGGAACAACGCTTCTTCTTCCTCCACTACAAACTAATGATCACTTTTGTTTTTGGCTTTTCCCTCTCTTATCAACGAATGATGTAAAGATAACTGATTAGGGATTAGTGGTCCAATAAGAAATTGACATGTGTATTCTCCGGCCTGAAGCTTGTTGGCTCCCTTGTTTTATAAAAGGGAATTCTGGGCCGAGAGAAGGGTTTGCTGAAATTACTCAAGATATGTAGGATAAGAGTCAAGTAGCATAAAGAGAAGAATATGTCTAGGTTTTGAAGTTTTGAGTCTAAATTGAGAACTTAGTAAATCATGGGGTTCTTGAGCATACTTACGTTAACCTTGTGATTGTTTTGAGTCTATTTTCTCTCCTATTGTGTTAGTTTGTATGAATTATTAATGAAATATTGATCCAAGATGATTTTCATTAATGTCCATTTGTTATTTACTATGGATTATGTTTGACTATGGCTCTGGTTTAAAGAACTGGTTAAATGCTTCAGTTATTCAATAAGTTTATGTGAATTTACACATAGGATTTATCAAGGAGTAATAAACTCAAAGTATCGATGTATGAATTATAATGCTATTCACATAGATCATAGGTGCTTTGGATGAAAGTTTCCCTGTAGTTCAGTTTCTGGTTTGACTTCGTGCTTTAGGATAAGGCACTAGAACTCTAACTACTTTTCATCCTTGTATTTCATGTTATTGCTTCAGGAAATTTCAATCGAGTAACTCACAACAACACACTTAGGTGTTATTTCAATTCCTTGTTAAATAGATCTGAGCTTTTCTAAGAAATAGCCAATTTCTCGAAGGTTTATCTCTTTTAACATTAAACTGGAATTTATCTGTTGTTTGTCCATGAACGAGCAAATCATTTCCATCATAAAAGACAACATATTTTAGGAAAACCCTCCTGGATTTTACAGAGTCCGAAGTGTAGGAAAGATAGCAACTTTACTGTTATCTTCTCGTTAAGTTGACACAGTGCCTTCAAGACTTTAATAATTAAGCATGGCAGGCTTATAGAAGCTCTTGTCAGTTCTGCTGGGTTGTTATAAAAAAATGCCAACAGAATGGCGACTTTGCTGGGGAGTATAACGAATGAACAATCTCTAATTGCAAATCTAGTTTAAGTCAGAGTCAGTTATATTATAAATTGTTTTGTCCTATCACTATTTTTATTGTGTTGAACACATGCATCTAGTTTTCTTGTGTTCCTTGTTAGTGTGTCGGGTGATGTTTGAAATCTTGTCAAAAGTCACGAGTGCAAAAGCAAAGTGCAAACACTTCATCATTCCCAATATTTTGGGTGGCGACTCTGATATCTCGAACAAAAATTTTTACATAAACTACTACAAGCAACATGCGAAGGAAGGTTCTCAAACACCAAAGGGCATGAAGAAGACAAGAAATTATACAAAAAAGAATCCTGAGCCAATGATAGAGCTCGAGTCAGGACAAGACAAGAAATGGGTAAAAGTAAATGATACCCCAAGTAAGTCTATTTCATCTCCTATTTCTTTTTCTCCTACTTTAAATACCAAGATGAATAGTGCTTTTGTAAGTGAAAATTCCTCAGATACTATTATGTCTAAATCAGATCATGGTAGTTTCCCTTTTGAAATGGCAAGAGAAATTGAAACTGATATATCTAAAGAGGAGGATCGATGGGGTTTCTGGGAATAGGATAAAATATTACCAGAAGCCACTACACCTGTTAACATATCCATCTTCACTGGGAAAAATTTTAAACCCAAAGGAACTCCTCTAAGTGAGGGGATGCCTTTTATTCAAGAAGAAGATCAGGAAGAACAACCATACTACACCCCGGCTCCTAGTGAGGCAGGGGATATTCTTGAAAACGAGACGAATATAGACAAGGATATGCAAATCCTGATTGAGGAAGAAAGGAAGTTGTGAGAGGAGGAAGATAATAGATATAGAATAAGAAAAGAAAATTGGGAGAGATGTAGGGCTAAGCAGCTCGAAAGAAATGTCCAAAAGAAGAAGGTTGAGAAGATGAGGGAAGAGGCAGTTAAGAGAAAATCCTTTGAGGAAAGGGTGGCTAAGGCGGCTGCTGACAGGGCATGTGAACTGTCTAAAGTAACAATATCAATGGGAGTTTCTGCTACTCCCACATATACTTCATCTACTCCATCTACCAAAGGTGCAGATGCATCTGTGGGAGCTAAGAAAATAACCTTTCAAGACCATGGGAAAGCCCATATTGACCAGTCTAGGAAAACTTCTCAAGGTTTTTCAAATTACAAACATCTGTTAATACTAATGATGAATTGAATAGTCTGGTAGGAAAAGGGACGGGAACTGATCTTAGATCATTAGATTTCCCACAGAATCTTGAGATCTTGAGGTTACAACTTCTGAATGATAAGTTACAAGCTGATCTGAGAAAAGTTGAAATAGAAGCTGCCAATGCTAAAGTATCTAGGAAGATAACCTTTCTTAAGATGTCTTCAGAAAACCCTCAAGCCTCTGGTTTGGGTAATGGTGAAAGTGAGTCATTAAAAAAAAATTCTGAGAAGCAAGCCTATACAGAGGGTTGTAGTGGTAATAAAGGTGGTGGAAGTGGAGAAGGCCATAATATTTTCAACTCATACTCAGAGAATGGAGACGCAAGCACTGCCAAGGTTAAGCCATCAGGTAGTGTTGAAAAGGGTAAAGGTGGGGATGACAAGAAAGATATTGAACAACCCATTACCTCTAGAAATGGACGTGGAGGCGGGGCCTCTCAGGTTGACAGATATAGGCAGTTATGTTTTAATAATATTAGGGGGTATCCAAATCCAGTCCCGGATAATGCACGAAAACATCTTCCCAAATTCACGGGTAATAATGCTTTCAGTGGAGAAGACCATTTGAAAGCTTTTCAAGGCTTTGTCGAAGATTTTGAACTCTGGGTTGATGATGTTTCCATGAAATATTTTATGCAATCATTAGTGGAGGATGCTAGGGACTGGTACAGAGGGCTACCTGATGGTAGTATTGATTCTAGAGATTCCTTTTATAGACTTTTCAGGGAGCAATATGGGGATCAGATTGATCCTAGATTCAAGTTGAATGACTTCAACAATATTACTAAGAGGCACAATGAACTGGTTACTAAATTTAATGCCCGTTTTCAGAAGGCTATGACAAGAGTTCCTGCATATCTGAGGTCCAATGAAAGTGCATGCTTAGTTGTGTACTGTAATGCCTACGATGCCAAAATGTGTTATTTACTGAGAGATAAAGATCATCAGAATTTAAGGCAGGCGTATAAGATGATAATTAATACTGAAAATAATAGAAGGGATTTGGGTAAAGTGGGAAGAAGGGAGGATCCTAAGGCTTTCAAAAGCATGAGAAATCAAACAGAAAAATTTGGTAAACCTACTCCAGCTGATGATAAGATAGATCAAGTCCTTACTTTGTTGCAGAGACAAGCAAAGAATGATAAACCTCACTTCCAAAGAAATGAGAGACCCCCAAGGTTACAAGATTATCCTTATAATACAAACTAGAATAATGGTAAGCCCCTTCAAGGAAATTAGAAACATAACCAAGTTCCACCTGATCCTCTACAAAGGCAGTCTATAAATAATGCAGAAAATCTACTATGGTGTGAGGTATGTGGAATGCCACATTCTCAACAACAGTGTGTAGTAGCACATTCAATGGTGGACTCTCAGGATGATCAAGAAGACTCCCAGCCTCCCCAAGATCCAGACACAATGACCAATGTACTATTAGGACCAACTGATTTGGCCTATGATGATTATTCCTTAGAAGATGAGCCTTATGTTTGGGATGTTAATGCTCAGAGGCAACAAAATGACATATATCATCAGCAAGTGTTTCCAAATGAAGAAGAGGATGATGATTGTTTTGTGAATGAGTTTGAGATAGATAATACAGTGTTGAGGAGACCTTCTGATGAAGAAATTGAAAAATACACTGTGGCTTTAGTTGCCAGGGCAAGGAACAACATACAACTGAGAAATAGGATCATCCCTGGTGATTCTAGTAAACCTTGCAACTTGTTCTTAAAGGAGAATGAGTTATTTAAGCCAAAAGCAAGTTTGGAGGCTAAAAATATTGATCCAAAGCCTAAGGAGACAAGAGAACCCAGGATATGGGAAAAAAAGGTAGACAAGGCCAAAGAAAATGGTGAATTTGTACTTCAAAATAATAAAGATAGTAACCAGAAGTCTTCTAGTAATGAAATTTCAAAGGGGAAAGAAAAGATAATTTCTGAAAGAATATGCTTCCCTGATTTACCAAAGTATACCTCAATTGATATGTTCCAAGTGCTTTCGCAAATTAAGGTTACTGTTCCTTTCCTAGAAATGATGAGGATAGATGAGCATAAAGACAAGACTGTTGCACTTATAAATAGTATTCCCACAAATAGAAGAGATGAAATAGTATCTGATCAGAGTAACACAAAAAAGAAAAAGATAGTGGAAGAAGTCACTACAGAGAGTCCGCAAATATATTTGGGGACTACAGTTATAGCTAGTTCAAATCATGTCAATCCTTTTTTCTTAAGCTTGATAATTAATGGAAAAATGCTAATAAATTGCATGATTGATTCAAGAGCATCTAACAATGTGATGCCAGTAAAAATAATGCATGCAATGTGGCTGACAGTTGATAGTACATATGGTAAGTTCTATGCAATGGACTCTAGGGAAGTACCTGTTATAGGTATCATAATCGATGTTCCATATAGGTTAGCATTCTTTCCTAAAAAAGAATTACACATGAGTGTTACAGTGGTTGATATTCCACCAACCTATGGTATGCTATTGTCTCAGCCTTGGAGTGCTTCAATGGGTGGAAGTATACAGTGTGACTTATCTTTTGCTACCTTTTCTATTGAACAAAAAGATGTTAAGGTAGATCGAGAGAAAAGAGCCCCTCATATGATTGAAAATGTGGAGGACCCCTTAGAACCTGTCAGAATTAACTTTGTTGAAACTGATTTGGGTAACTTCCGTGTTGAAGAGGATAACACAGAAGAGCATACCCGACCAACACCTATTGATAAAGAAGCTTCAAAGGAATTATCAGAAGGAGATTTATGGATCATGCATTTTGATGGAGCTTGCTCCAAAGAAGGCTCAGGAGCAGGAATATACTTTGTTTCACCACAAGGTAAAACTTTCAAGTATTCATTCTTACTGCAATTCTCCTATACTAATAATGTTGCTGAATATGAAGCTCTCATACTTGGTCTGAAGATAGCCTTAAAACATGGAATTAAGGTGTTAACGGTTTTGGGAGATTCTGAATTAGTGGTTTCCCAAATAAGATCCCGCTTTGCAGCTAAAGATAAGAGGCTTAGACAATACTGAAATGCAGTATGGGACATTATCAAAGGATTTAATGCTTTTGGAATTGAATGGGTTGAAAGAGGACAAAATGTTAGAGTAGATCTATTAGCAAATATTGTTGTTAAACTTGATGATGTCACTTTTGGTGGCATCTCACAAATAGAAGTACAAACTAGGCCTACAGTACCTGATAATGTATGTAACTAGCAAATGTTTGATGATGATATTGATATTCTAAAGTTTTTGCATTGTGTAGATCAATATGAAAGCCAAGAAATTGATTTCAGTTCATTTGTAACTAATGATGATGGAAAGGAGACCTTGTTCGGGAATGAGGTTATCCAACTTAAAACTAATAATATCCCTAGAGGTTTGGCTGCACTAGAAAGGGTGTTTGATGGCCTTGATATGTCAAAAGCCAAGCAAATTCCATCTCATAAAGATGACCTAGAAGAAGTAAACCTAGGAATAGAAAATACTCCTAAGAATGTCTATATTGGAAAGAAAATGAAGCCTCATGTTAGAAGCATGTTGATTACCTTGCTTCAAAAATATAGGCATCTTTTTGCTTGGTCGTATGAAGACCTGAAGGCATATAGGGAGGATTTGTTTCAGCATGAGATCCCATTAAAACCTAATATGAAGCCTTTCAGACAAAAACAAAGACCTATCAATCCTACCCTGCAACCTAAAATGCAAGAAGAGCTTGCTAAATCAAGGGAGGCAGGAATTATCAAACCAGTTAGACATTCATCTTGGGTCTCTAATTTGGTACATGTTAGAAAGAAGAATGGGGATATTAGGCTATGTGTTGATTTTAGGAACTTGAATATGGCCTCTTTAAAAGACAATTACCCTTTGCCTAACATGGAGGCTATGCTGCATAAAGTCACAGGTTGTGAATTATTATCATTAATGGATGGATTGTCTGGTTATAATCAGGTCATGGTTAAAGAGACTGGGCAATTTAAGACTACTTTCACCACACCATGGGGTACTTATGTGTATGTCAGAATGCCTTTTGGATTGATAAATGTTTGTGCGACCTTTCAAAGAGTAATGGATCTGGCTTTTGCATATTTTATTGATCTTTTTCTTGCAATTTATCAGGATGACCTTACTGCTCATAGTAAAAAGGAAGAGGACCATTGTGCCCATTTGGAAAATATTTTTGCTAGAGCTTTGGAATATGGGATATCCCTAAACCCCAGAATGTGTGCATTTGGGGTGAAGGAAGGAAAACTACTAGGACACATTGTCTCAAAAGATGGAATTCAGATTGGCCTTGAAAGAGTGGTTGCTATTGATAAGATCATACAACCAAGAAATGTGAAGGGTATCCAGTCTTTCTTTGGACAGATAAATTTTTTAAGAAGGTTTCTCACAAACTTTGCTGAAATTGTCTGCCCAATATCTAAAATGTTAAGGAAGGGAGAAAAAATAATATGGAAAGGAGAACCATCTGAAGCCTTTCAGGCTATCAAGGATGCAATCAAGCAGGCACCTATCCTCAAATCCCCGGATTATTCAAAACCATTCCAATTATTTTCTTTTGCCTCTTTTAATACTACAGTTGGTGTACAGTTACAGAAGAACAATGATGGTTTTGAGCAACTAATTGCATTCTTCAGTAAATAATTCCAAGCTGCAGAGTTGAAGTATGACACATCTGAGAAGCGGGCATATGCCTTGGTAAAGGCAATAAAAAATTTCAAACCTTACCTAATGGGAGCAGCTGTTGTTGCCTATGTACCAACAACCACAATCAAAGATATCTTCACCCAGCAAGAAACTACGGGTAGAAGATGCAGATGGATTAACAGAATCCAAGAATTCAATATCGACATACAGATTACTAAGCTTGTAAGGGGTCAGGGCCTAGCCAAATTAATGGCTGAGGAAAATCTGGAGGTCAATCAGATTAACCATGTAGAGCAACACAATATTGCACCTATTTGTGACATGCAAACATGTGGATGGTATAGGATAATTGTGGAGTACTTGCAGACAATGCAATGTCCTGAAGGTATGCCCCTTACTGAAAAAAGAACCCTTAAAATACAAGCAATCAAGTATGTCATTATTGAGGATGAACTATGGTGGAGAAACCCTGAGGGCATTATACTTAGATGTGTGGATGGAGATCAAGCTGAGGACCTGCTGATAGAAATGCACAAAGGAGTTTGTGGAGGACATTATATGGCTAAGACAACAACCAATAAAATTCTAGGAGCAGGATATTGGTGGCCTACTGTATTCAAGGATGCACACAGATATGTTAAAAGGTGTGATGCCTGTCAAAGATTTGTCAAGAAATTAAAGTTCTCTGGCAACCTACCATTAAGACCTATCTTTGTTTCTGCCCCTTTCCAGCAATGGGGTATAGATTTTATTGGAGAAATATTTGAAAAGTCCAGTGGGGGACATGCATGGATACTGGTAGCTACAGATTATTTCACTAAGTGGATTGAAGTAATTCCAACAAGAAGGGCCACAAGCAAAGTTGTTATTGAATTTTTAACTTTAAATATTTTAAGCTGATTTGGGGTACCTAACAAAATTGTGTCAGACAATGCAATGTGTTTCAAATCAGAAGAATTTGTAAATTTTTGTAATCAGTATGGCATCACTATTTCATATTCATCCCCGTATCATCCCCAAGGGAATGGATAGGCAGAATCTAGCAACAAGAGTTTGATGAAGATTGTTAAGTGTATGATAGAGAAGAAAAAAAGGGCGTCGGATTCAAAAATGAAGCCGGAACTATGGGCTGATAGGATTACTATTAAAAAGGTAATTGGTCATTCGCCTTTCAATTTAGTCTATGGGATAGAGGCACGCATTCCTCAAAATAACTTATAGAAAATGTATAAATTTTTCCAAGAATATGATGATGATGTGTGTGACGAAATGCAACTTAGGATGGAAGAGTTGAGTCAACTTGATGAAACTAGAAGGGAAGCACATAAGAGAAATGAGAAGTTACAACTTCAGGTGAAGCACTTTTACGATAGAAAGGTAGTAGAGAGAAAATTTGATGTTGGAACCATGGTGTTGCTCTGGAATGCTAGATCAGAAGACAAGGGAAAACATGGAAAGTTTGATCCCCTTTGGTTGGGCCCTTATATTGTTATGGATACACATGCGAAAGATTCATATTTTCTACAATCACTTACGGGTGAGATTCTTGAGCTGCCAGTACATGGACAGTTCTTGAAATACTATTTCTCTTGAAATAGCTCTTTTCCATGTATGTTTTGCAATCCTGTAAATAGTGTTTATGGGTCGGTCATTTTGTTTTTGGTTTGTTTGTTCACCCTGTTCGGGCTTGTTCCTAGTTTTGTTTCTCTCTTTGTCTGGTCTACGTAACCTGAGATTTTGGATTCTTGCTATGCCCATAGGGGGGCATACATCCCCAGTCAGAGCCACTAGTGGAGATTTGATTTCCTTCCCCTCTATGGTGGGTTTATTTTCGTTACTTTCTACTAGTCTGGGCATTGGGGATTTTTCTTTCTGAATGTTGACTTGTTGTCAGTGGTGATTAGTCACTTTAGTAATTTTTTATCCCTCCTTGGCCATAGCTTTACTGGCCCCTTTTACCCATCCTTCCGGTCTTGCATCATGACCTTTGCATTCCTATGGTTTGGCCGATGAATTTTTACAACTTGACCATTGAATTATATGTTCGACCCCAAGGGTTATTTCCCCATCCGCCTAGTCAGTCCCCTACTTTAAGATAACTATTTTTGCATGTGCAGATTATACTGACCGACGGATGTCGCGACTCTGATCTTGACCGTTCATCACACACCTCGCAAGGTTTGTGCTTATGTCATGAAAAATACTGCGAGGCTTGCGAGATGCTGCCACCTGTTGCAGAACGTGGTGGGACCTATTTTAATTACTGATCGAGGGTGAATGCTGGTGATGACGGTTGTGTACCTTACGATGCATCTCAGACGTTCCTCGTTGACCTCACTTAATTAAAACGTCAATTTTAATAATTCTGTGAGGTGTGCAATTGGTTAATGCATGTATGTCAATGTTACTGAGGGACGACCGTGGTGGGACCCATTTCGTGTTGATATGGTACTTGGTGGATAGCTTTCTTGCTCCTCTAATGACTAGAATGCGGATGTGACATTTTCAAATCATTTTTGACTTAATCTAGGCCGTTCTCTTGGCCAACTGTGCTTTTGATCGATGACTCATTTTCAAATGAACTGGTGTTGTACTATAGCCATTCTATCTCGTGCGAGTGAATAGTAATGGTTGAGTTCAACTCGGCCTGCATAATTAAATGCCAAAGGATCAGTAAAATGCTATTTCGGTGTTGCATTTTCTGATTGTGGGAAATCATCTGGTGCTAAAGGAAGTAGCTATTAGCGCAATTCTCTAGCTTCACTACATTTGACGCTCTACAAAATAAACCATAAGTTGTTCATACACCTTCTCTTGTGTCTTCAGAAGGTGTTGTCATTGCCTACTAAACAATTGGTAACTGTTGTCTTTTCGGTTCCTGGTGAATTGTTGAGCAAATTTTCTTTTAGAGCTTATATAGGTAATTACTAGGGAATTTTGAATATAGAAGAATTTTCTGTGACGACAAAAGGGAAAGGAGGGTGTAATTTTTTGCCATCTAAAAACCCTAGTTCGAATTATCGTCTGCTTGTTATTAATGGCACCCAAGGCACGAGCTGCTGGTTCCGAGGTTGCACCTAGGGGTTATTCACAGGATATTATTGATTTGTTGAAGCCTTTTATGAGAAAGAAGCAAGATGGAAGGGTATTATTTTATGGACCCTTAATTCAAGAAGGTTTGGTGGATAAACAGTGTACAATTCATGATGCTAAATTGTCGTACACTGGTTGGCAGTTGTTCTCCAACTGGTTTGGGAATAGAAATTTGGTAGTTCCTTTGTGTAATCCATGGAGATTAGACCTGGGTAAAATGGTGGTACCCAATGTCTATGACGATGTAGACCTATTAAAGGATATTGCTGCAAGGTATGACCCTGTGACCCGAACTATTAGAACACATCTTGGCAAGCAAATGATCAGGGTAACCAGAGAGGAAATCATAGAGATTTTTGGCTTGCACGAATGCAGCCGGGACATGATTCCCATCAATTTGGAGGTCTTTAGGGAGGAATACAAAAATACCAAGGGTTTAATCAAGACATCCCTTTTGATACCCCATTTAGCTGTGTCGGGAAGAGGAAAAAATCAAAAGAAAGTTGTTATTGGTAGGAATGAGCCTGAACCTTTCCCAATGGACTATTTCGGCCCCCATTTTAAGAAGACCGTTTGTGCATTATGTCAGGTTTTGGGGATTGATTTGAAGAAACCTTTGCCTATAAAGGTGATGTATATGGTTGTAAACATCCAACACCCTGGTTATAATGTGGTATATGATTTTGCTACTTACCTTGCAGAGAAGATACATTCTAGTCTAGCAGCTTTGAAGCTGGGAGAGAATTGGGTAGGATTCAAGTGGTTTTCCCTACTACTTCACATGTTTCTATACAAGGGTCAGATTGTGTTTGAAAGGGATATGGAATTAGGAGAAGAGAAGGAGACATTGAGATGCCTATCCAGTATTGGACTAGGGTCCTGGACATGCATGATTATAAATTTGATTATGTAACCTTCCACAATGTTTTCAGATCCAAATTGATAAAGGCCTTGGTGTTTGATTCCCCCAAGATTCCAAAGGAAATTCATGATTTCCTAAGACCTATGGAGAGGAGGCCTAAGTTGAATCTAACACATAACTAGGGGGATATTATCCCCAACCATAGCACTACAATTTTTAGGGTTTTTGGTACTAATGCCATCCCGTCTGTTCTACCCAGGGAGGTCCGCCTTAGACTTTGTTTCATAGAAGTCATGAGGCAATTGGGAGCATCTCAATATTTTCATTTGCCTGCTGAACATAAGAAGGGATCTTTCTTCCCTGAGTATACTACTTTTCCTGATTTTGTCATGATAAAGGGAGGGTGGAGAAATTTGTATTTATTGCTCAAGCCATATAGGCTAAGGACTGTACACCCTAGGAATCATGATCCTGAGAGTTTTATCTCTCAAATGAAGGCTAAGAATTGTACTGGGACCTTTGTCCACAATTTTTATTTTCCTGATGATATCATCAGGAACATTTTTTATTTAAACTTACAAGATGAGAGGAAGGCAAAATTCATTGCCTATTCAAAAATGGTGAGAAGAAAATAGAAAGAGATACCTGATTTTGATCCTGTACCTAGTATCAGAGATGAGCTCAGTAAGATAAATTATGCTCTTGACAATTTTGATAGTGTAATAGGGGTCTTAAAGGAAGAAAGGATTGTAGAAGAAAAGGGAAAGTCACAAGTCACTGAGGAATACCCTGAGGTGAGAATTGAAGAAAGGCCTACTTATCAGCCTTAGGGGAAGATAAAGGTATTTTCTAGGAGAAAAAGAAGTAGAACTGAGGGGATTACAATAATTAATCCATCTTTTGTCACAGGGCAATCGGTGCCCGACATTGTTGATCTGGATTCTCCTCCAAGGATTTCAGAACAGACTCACCCATCATCCCCAAAGAGGCATAAGACTGATAGTATGAGGGATGTCGGCCGGGGGGATAATGATGAGGAAGAGATTATTGTAACTCCAGATGAAATGAATCCGGTGTTGCCATTAGACCTAGCTGACTTTGCAACAAGTTCAGGAACAATCACCCTAAGATTGGGGAAGGATGAAATTAAGGGATTACAAATAGTGATGACTTGAGGATGGAGGCTTGCAAAGAGTTCAGGATGGATGATTCTTTTATTCATACTCGTGATTTTGAAGATTTTGTATGGAAATCTCATCTCTCATCTTATACTGAAGCAGTAGCTCATCAACGAAGTCTACATCCAGAGCTCCCAAAGTAGGTAATCCAATCAAGGGTGAGAGTGCAAATTGAGGAAAAGTTTAAAGAGATCACACCAGAACAGGGCAGGGAATTAGTTCAAAAGTGTGGGATATTGTTTCTCCCTGAATGGGATATTGTTGATGCTATGGTATTTGACACCGTAAGGAGGGCCAATAGGCCATTACTTGCATTAGATGAGGAGGCTACATTGGCACTTAAAGGATCATCCTTTAGTGAGGAATGGGATGCTCTGGCGATATGGTCATTATCCACTTGGTCTAGAAAGCCTATTGTTGTAGAAGCATCTGACTTCAGTGGTCATTTGGTTGTGAAAAGAGTTGCTGACACTCCTGCGTTGGAGGTTGTTGGCATGGTTGTGAATGTTGCCAAATTCACTAGGGAAAATGTGGAGGATTTAACCAAAAGCCGAGATACTTTGAGGAGCCAGTACAATGACATTATTATGGAGTATAACAAAAGTCAGCAAAAGGTGGCAGAATTGGAAACTAAGATGGCCTTACTAAGACAACAAATGGAAACCTTGAGGTCTCAAAGGCAAGATAGTTGTAGCCATACTGTTCCTGATCTAGCAATGGAGCATCCTCAACCTTCTGCACAGGAGAAATCTTGGGCAATTGTCCCATATAATATGGGACAAGTGCCTATTGCAATTGAAAGGGCTAGTGACTCGGGTGGAGATCCTTCTAGAGAAGAGTGAATCTGGCAAGTGGAGAAATATAAAGAGATGGTAAACCAAATCTAGGAAGCAGCAGGAAGGAATAACTCGGAAATTGTTGATACTGTGCTAAAGCATTTGCATAAATAGGTCCAAAGCAAGCTAAATAGTGTTCATGCAAATTATGCTTTGATGTTGCAAGCACTCGAATTATTTCCAAAGGACAGAGAATTGGCAATCCCTCTGTTAAATAGATGGGGTCCTAGAATGGAGAAGTTAAAACTCATGGCATTTGGGGCAAAGTGGCATGGGAACAAGTATCCTATAGTAATCACGACATATCAATTTGTTAAGAGTATTGTAGAGAAAAAGTTCAAGGGGTCTGCTGCTCCTATGGAGTCTAAAATCAGAGCATTGAAGAATATTTATGATGGAAAAGACTTGACTCCACTACCTCATATTTTGCATAATCAAGATGAGGTTAAGCCTTTGCAGGTATGGAAGGAGCAGATGAGTAATATAATGATTGCCCAAATGCATGAGATATGCAAAAATGTTGATATCCGTATGTTGGAGAATACTCTGGAAAACTTATCGTTTGTCATTAGTTTCCTAGAAAACTTTGATAAAATAGCCACGTAATTAATGATAAGGTATGTGCCTTACCAAAAAATGGTGGACTAGGTGGTGACTTTTAATTGGCCGTCTGAGGAGGATTTGGATTCATGGAAAAGGGTGTTCACCAGTGAACTTGAGTTGTGAATGAATTGATCGAGAATTGCAATTTGGTCATGTATAATACAGGTCTGGCCTTAGATATTATATTTTTTTCATTCTCTTTTCAAATTCAAGTATGGGTTGTTCAAATGAAATCAATGCAAAATGGTTAAAAGATGCTTTGATGTCAGGAGAGCGATACTTGGAACAACGCTTCTTCTTCCTCCACTACAAACTAATGATCACTTTTGTTTTTGGATTTTCCCTCTCTTATCAATGAATGATGTAAAGATAACTGATTAGGGATTAGCGGTCCAATAAGAAATAGACATGTGTATTCTCTGGCCTGAAGCTTGTTGGCTCCCTTGTTTTATAAAAGGGAATTCTGGGCCGAGAGAAGGGTCTGCTGAAATTACTCAAGATATGTAGGATAAGAGTCAAGTAGCATAAAGAGAAGAATATGTCCAGGTTTTGAAGTTTTGAGTCTGAATTGAGAACTTAGTAAATCATGGGGTTCTTGAGCATACTTATGTTAACCTTGTGATTGTTTTGAGTCTATTTTCTCTCCTATTGTGTTAGTTTGTATGAATTATTAATGAAATATCAATCCAAGATGATTTTCATTAATGTCCATTTGTTATTTACTGTGAATTATGTTTGACTATGGCTCTGGTTTAAAGAACTGGTTAAATGCTTCAGTTATTCAATAAGTTTATGTGAATTTACACATAGGATTTATCAAGGAGTAATAAACTCAAATTATTGATGTATGAATTGTAATGCTATTCACATAGATCATAGGTGCTTTGGATGAGAGTTGCCCTGTAGTTCAGTTTCTGGTTTGACTCCGTGCTTTAGGATAAGGCACTAGAACTCTAACTGCTTTTCGTCCTTGTATTTCTTGTTATTGCTTCAGGAAATTTCAATCGAGTAACTCACAACAACACACTTAGGTGTTATTTCAATTCCTTGTTAAATAGATCTGAGCTTTTCTAAGAAATAGCCAATTTCTCTAAGGTTTATCTCTTTTAACATTAAATGGGAATTTATCTGTTGTTTGTCCATGAATGAGCAAATCATTTCCATCATAAAGGACAACATATTTTAGGAAAACCCTCCTAGATTTTACAGAGTCCGGAGTGTAGGAGAGATTGCAACTTTACTGTTATCTTCTCATTAAGTTGGCACAGTGCCTTCAAGACTTTAATAATTAAGCATGGCAGGCTTATAGAAGCTCTTGTCAGTTCTGCTGGGTTGTTATATACAAACGCCAACACCTGGAGTGTTTCTTTGGTGCTTTCGTTGCTATGTCCGGAAAATGCTCGATTATTGTTTGATCTTATTGGAGACGGCTTCTTCATTTTGCTTATTCAGTTGTATTTCTAAATAAAATTCTAATTTTTTTATCGGGGTGGTCCCTTCATTAATTGAGATGACTTTCATAAAGTTTTTTGTATCAAAAATTTGAAACTTGGCGATGAGGACATGAATTCCCAAGTCTAGATGATTGTTGCTATTGCTTATTCAGATAGGGAGCATGGATATCATGGGAGTATAGAGCTCAGGAATTTCAAGAACTATCACTCATCAAGTGACTATATCAGACCTTTTCTTTTAGGATTTTCACTTGTTGTTTGAGGGTGTGTGTGCTAGTCATCGTTCAAGACTTGGGCAGTATAACGAGCATTTGAGATATACATATTTCAGTTGTATTGTTTATGCATCATGATGTTAGACATATAGTATGTGTCGTCTCTACTTTTTAGATGTTTAGGAGTATATGGAATAACACTCTTTGGTTTGGGGGTCGCTGATATGTTATAAGGCACGAGTTTTGTGGTGTGCTCAGTTCATATTTTTGAAAGATGGATTAATATCTGCATGGTATGAGATTGTGTAGGAGGCAGAATGTATTGAGATATTGAGTAGATTTTTTTTTGAAGTGTTTCATGATTTTTTTATGAGCGTGAACAGTATTATTTGACACAAGTATATGTAGCTATTCATATATGTGAAGTTGAGTCTGAGGTATATCAAGTTGTGTGAAGTCGCCTTGTGTAGGACTTATGGAGTTTGAAGAAGATCATGATATAGGAGGTTGCTTATTGGCTCCATTTTTTATGGAGAAAAGGGTGGAGTATGTTCACACAACTCAATTCAACAACTTCTTCAAGGTTTCAAACCCTAACTATGGTGGTTTCTCACACAACTTCACAATTCTGCTTGTAGGTCTCCAAACCTAGTTTTCTCCACATATCTTTTAGAGAAGACCATTAAACCACACACCATTGACCATCTCAAATACCCATTAGGCCATACTTCAACATATTCAACTTGGAACTAAGGTTATTTTGTAACAAATTCTTCAAAATAGGTCTTCTATGCTACTCCAAGGCCAAATTAGGCCACTTTTCCAAAGCAAGTATATCAAATTCAAACACAAATTCTTAAATCTCCACTCCAAAAGTTCAAAAAAATCATATGGGGTCCCAATATGTAGTTTATTTCACCACAACTCATTACAAATTTTATGTCACACAGAATCTCAATCCTACCTAATATTCCTAAGCCTAACACCTGAGGATGTTAAGCTAGGGCAAACTCAATTCTGCCCCAAACTCCATCTCCTGCTCTAAAAAATTCAAAATATATAAGATGAAACTCAAACCCTCCATTCCACTAAGTTTGGCCAAGTTTTAATGATGGAATGGGTTGCAAACCATTATTTTTGTCTTCAAACCCTTAAACCTTAGGTTTACAAGCGATTTGTAGAAAAATGCTTCAAACTACCTTATTTCCCAATAAAAATCAATAACTCCATATCCAAATCAAAGAAGAAACATTACTCTACACATTCCAATTCAATTCATGCCAGTTAGTGAGTGTACAAAGTTGTATAGATCTCAAAAACACAGAAAAACACTGAAAATTCACAGAAAATAGAGCTTGTCTTTATTGTTTTCCACCAAAATCACTTCCAATAGTTGCCTCGAAGTTTGTGAGGCCTTTTTAAACATGTTCCAAATGAAAACCAACAAACTCCAGCCAATTTTAAAAAAGGTGACCGCTTAACTTCCTAAATATGCCAAAATTGCAAAGTTGCACAAGCAACTTTTGCAACATTTTAACAAAATTGATAAAACTCAACTAAATGACCATATATGACTTGAACATATCAAAAATGGTCTCAATTAGAACTTATTACATCAAAAAAAATTATTAACACATCAAACTCAACCTAAGACACCTATTTACATCATTTTGACAAAATTGCCTAGGTGCCCCTGCACCAATTTTCGTTTTGATATTGCATTAATTTGAAGTTTGAAGTGATTGTTTCAATAGTATATGGGATGAGAATTTTATGAAAATGATGTATTAATATTTTATGTTAGATTAAGTTTTCAAAACAAAATATTTTAGAGTCTGATTAGTTTATTTTCTATGAAGTCTGAAGTTGGTGCTTCAATTGGTTTGAGGTTGGTTCCTCTTCAAATCAAAGTTGGTGCTTTGTAGAAGTTGGTGCTTCCAGTGAGTTGGTGCTCACTTATGTAATCAAGTTTGGTTCCCTTTGGAGATAAATAAAAGTAATATTTTTTCATGGTTTTTTTCCTGAAAGGGTTTTCCATGTAATCCTAGTGTTCATCTTTTTAAGGTATTTTTGTTGTTGTTGTTAATGTGCTGAATCTGATTTCTAATTTATATGGTTCATCTATTTAAAATTTAAAAAAGTCTCAAATATTGATGCACCCCCTTCTCAGTATTTTTTGTGTGATCTTCAATTGCATCATTTCAAGCATAAGTGAAATAATGTTGGCGAACTTATGATCAAGCAATTATCAAGAGCATTCAAGAGCAATTCAAGAGGTATCCATTAGAGATTTATCACAACAATTCAAGATCCAAAATTATGTGAGTTTGTTCATATTCATTGTTTTGTGAAGGCTAAATTTTTTTGTAGGTCCCCAAAGAAAATTCAAGTATTCAAGCCAAATCAAGCAAGCAAGATTCAAGCCTTGAGGTGATGTGTATGAATTCAGTTCTTCAAGGAAGCCATTGAAAGGTAGTGAGTTGCAACACTTTGTGATTTTATCATTCCTTCTTATCATTTATCCATTTATCATTGAAATTCCCATTGTGGAAGTGGAAACACTTACACGAGGTTTGACTAAGGAAATTCCCTAAAATGGAACAACATTTATTCTCTTTGTGAATGTGTAGATCTCAAGCTAAAGAGGATTGAAAGGAAGCTTGAAGACACTTTATTCATTGTTGCATTTGAAACCCAAGGCCTTGACAACTCATAGAAACTCAATTTAGAAATATTTTACAACAATCCAACAAGTTTGCAGATGGGAAAAAGAAATACAAATCCAACATCAAAGGACTGTGAAAATAAATCTAAAAAATACCTAGTAGGACAGTGACACCCCCGACACAAACGTCCTAATAAATTCAACTGAAATTTATATCACACGTGCATAATTTCCTCCCCTTTCTATTTTTATTGTTCGATTTTCTTTGTGACATTCCAAATCTGTTGTTTTTGTATTAAATTTATTATTTGCATCATTAGGATAATTAGATAATTGCATTTCATTATTAAGATATTTTAAGATTCAGTTGAGGGATAGTTAAATAACCTATCAGGTTGTAAGTCAACCTCATACCTTGTACACAAGATCTCCTCCCATTATCAATAGAATTTGGGAAAATTGTGGGACTCTAAGGCAAATACCAAACAAGATCCCTTTCCCCTACATTTCATTTTGGTGAACCCGACATGTTAACATTATATACTGTTGGTGTTTTTAATTTCCAGCTAGGCTTCGTAATTCTCTAAGAGTTTGCCAGCCTCTATATTAGAGAATTCACAATGTTAGTGGCCAACTGACAAGATTCAGTCCAAGACTAAGATCTCCTACACTTTAGGCTCTGTGAAACCAAGGAGGGTGTTCCTACATGTGTTCATAAAATGCTTCATGCCTCGAGAACACTTCAATACATAGATATATTCCTATCAATGCTACTAGATACCATCTACCAGGGTTTTGGCAAACCATCGAGTAAGAACAACTATCTAGAGCTAGGAAAACTGATATAATGTGAGATTTGCATCTCAAGAGAGATAGAATTTGATTTTAAGATGTTCCGACTTTGAACCCACATATTTAGGGTGACTACTTTGAATTTTCAAAATACCTTGAATGAATTAACCAGTGCATCATTCAATTGGGCGGGAGTCACACAAAATATAACCCTGATATCCCTGAACTATCTTTATAATGCCTTACACCATAAGATTTTCTAGTATTCAAAAAAATACTCCTTAGCATATCCTAAGCATATTACCACAGATCTGCAATTCCTTTTCAAGCATTTCATTAAATCATTAAGTTAAAGCAAGAAAATGATTCACACTCAAATATACCATTGAATATGAATGAAAAAACCATTGATAACTTCATTCACAATCTATCATAACACACACAAGAGAGCAATTGTCTTAAAATTTTCTTAGATTTCTTTCAATATTAGTAATTACAAAAAGCATAGTATGATTATCCCATGTACATACCCAACCTAGAATGACTTACTAGCTAAAAACTTTGAGATTCTGCATTACATGCCTTTCACCATGCACCATCTAAACATTAGGACTCAAAAAATCTGACCTCAACAATGAGCCTTGAAATATCCTTTATAGACCAGGAGAGCAACAATCATCAGGCTCCATTGTTGATTTCAACCTAATTTCATTCTAACCAAATGAAATTTTGATAGCATTTCAAAATTTCCCATCAATAGAGGCGATCATATCATGAATAGGGGAATAAAAAAGGTTACAACCCTTGTAACTAGTCAATCGGAACAAAACGCCACCACATCAATCCTCACATTTGTCCACATCCGAACCGAAAAGAAACAACAACACCAAAAAAAATTGCACAACCCCAATGACCACATCACCTCTATCCACGAGGAACAACCACATGGCCCTGATACAAGTGATCGATCCTTGTCCTCACTTCAGTATGAAGCGAGAGAATCACTTTACCCTTGTCAACACCAACAACAGAACCAAAAACAGAGCACAGTGTCGCCATGACAATAGGAGATTTTACGAGGACCTCCTCATTAGCACCAAGCAATTTTTTTAGGGCCATGAGGTAGCTATGGTAGTCTGAATCAGTACTGAAACCTTCACCACCAGAGCCAAAAAAGAGATCAATAGGGAACTCGTATCGCGCATACCTCATCTTAACCCAAGCCACCCTGTAGTCCTCGTTGAATTCCCTCGTCACTGGATAATTCACCACCTCAACCCGTGCAACCAGTCCTTTGAGCCGAGGAATGCTCCTGACTTGAGTCGAGATGGACCCAACACCTTCAACAACTACCCCAAAAGCACTAGGGATAGTACTATGTTCAATTGGCATCTCTTCCTGCTGTGAACTCTTCGCGCTCATCCTTGCGCTTCTTCGTAATGGGGAAACATGAACCACTGACTTACCCATCCTACTCACAGGTTCAAAACTCAGCAAGAACAATAATTACTTGCAATCGAACACAGACTCAAAAAATGTGTTGATGCTAATGAGAAATTAGCAAGCATTTATCAAGCAAGCCGATGCAGAAAACATTAATGCTCCAATCGCAATAGGAGAAAGCAAGCGATTAGTGGCTGACGTTGTCATCACTGAACATCTCCAAGCTTGTGGAAAACTATGTACAAACCAACATGATTACTAGGAGAATACCTCTCGCACGCATGGAAATCAGGATGAGATCCATTGAAAGACTTGCGCCATTAATGAATGTAACTTTCAAAGCACAAATAGTCATCACATGGGTGGAATAAAAATTTGAATTCAAACCATCGATTAGATAAGGAAATGGCATGTCGAATGACTTAGATCGAGTAAAAGATCATTGAAAACCCAAGTCACCATTTGGAAAACTCAGTGGCCAATCACATACCTCGTATTCAAAGACACACAGAAGAGCAGCAGGCCCCATCCAACCACCTTGTACCACAAAGCTAGGCAATGTGTCACCAACTTGCACACCTCACAACACTTTCAAAAACATTGATTCGATCGTGCAAGGTTCGTGAGGGACGGACATAATTAATCCTTGTCATTAAAAAGTTGGCGTTGATTTGATACCCTTTTAGCAGTGCTTATCGAGACCTTCCCCACCCCACCGTACGTGACAGATGGAAACATCTCACACACCTCACACCACTTTAATGATGTCAACAAGGAACCCTGCGATGTCCGCGAGAAATGGTCCAGATTCAAACTCTCTAATCTGATAGTCCACAAATTTGCACATGGAAAAAAGGTTGTTCATAATAATGGGGTTGACTAGGAAAATGGGGTGGGCAACCCTCGAGGCATGAAAATTTTAGACTAAAATCTGAACTTTTGAAAAAACCCACCCATTTTAGGCAAAATTAATATTAAACCCGAATGTGGAGAAAACCGAGAGGCCGGATGAAGGGGTTGGTAACAACATGACATAAAAGGCTCAACTAAATGACTAAAAAGACCAGCAACCCATAATAACAAGTCAACACCAAATTATAACGTGAAGGTTTGCTTGATGAAAGACCAATTTTTAAACAAGGGTAACAAAACCCTAAACCCTTTAAACATTACACCCCTAGCCATGAAGGAAGAAAAGACACACCTAAAACCAGGCAAAATTTATGACAAATTTTAAAATTCTTATCAATGGCTCCGACTGGGGATGTATGCCCCCTGTGGGCATAGCAAGAACCTAGATCTCTAGAGAGTAGACCAAATACTGATTTAGATAGGTGCCTTGAAGAATGCTCCACTATGCTGCATTTGAACTTACTTTCGTCCAATTTGGTGGCCCCAGGTCCCCAAACAAGGAAAACCAGAATTTATCCCTATCAAAAACAAAATTCTTTGCTATCTGGAGTAAACCGAATCTACAAATTTTTCCCTTCAGTGTCCATATGTCATTCAAGTAATCAACGTGCCCCAAAGCATAATTATGCTTTCCAATGTCACCATCCACTTCATCAATCAACAATCTGCATCTAGACACTAACTACAACTCATGACCATTATGACATTTTCCTTGGGCAAGTTGCTCATTGTCTTGAGTTGAGAGGTAAAAAATCTCATAATCCACTTGACATTTGACATTCAAATTAGTGTGCACCTTGAAATGGAATCTCTCATATTCAACTTGTTGTGTGTCATGCATCTCATACCTAGAAACTTCCAAAAAAAAAGATGCATATTCCAAGGAATCCTCACCTTGATGGTTGTAACATAAGCCTAATTGCCAAAATTTGTGTTCAGATGTCCTAGAACACTTCCTCATATCATAGAAATGGGAATCATAGTTCACATCTTCCTCCTAGAAATTTGTGAAAACATTCATCTCAAGCTCCTCACAATACATTTCCTCTTGTATCCTATCATCCAACTCCATATGAAACACCTCAATAACAGGCTCTAGCAAACCAATATCGAGAAGGGAAATAGAAAGACAACTATGTGCACTAGCCCTCTCATGTTCAACACCACCTGCTGTATGTGTTAATTTATAAGTAAAAATTTTAGCACAAGCTCAAAACTTTTCAGCAGCAATATCACTGACACTTTCATCACAAGTTGGAAATTTTTCACCAGCAATATCACTGACACTTTCATCACAAGTTGTAAACTTTTCACCAGCAATATCACTGAAAATTGCCACCCTGGTCACATAAAAGCTCACCTCAAGGGGTGATAACAAGTCCATCTCAGCTTCATACAAACAATCAGGAACATCAATAGTACCAATACATTCATCAATGTGTTGGTCATTTTCAGTATTGTTCTTTAGATCAAAGTACTGAACACACACCTCATTTTATTCAAATTCCTCATCATTTACACAATAAACATGCTCCATTGAGCAAACTTGGAGTACCCTCCAAGTATTCATCACATGTAATTTGTCCCCTCTCTTGTAAACAAATGATATCATGAGCCTCTGTACCACCACAAACCTCAGATAAGGAATGTGTTTCTACATCATCTTCGGAAAGGCAATTATCACTTCTAAGTCCACAATCACTAGTTTGTAACAAAACCTCGGTAATATGTGCATTGTAATCATGACATGGAAAACAAGTTTGTGTCTCACATCATCCTAATCCTCAAGCTTTTTCAAGGTTGTCCAACATTCCTCAAAAGGACAAGTGTCATCCACATTTTATGCATATACACACTTGGCTGATTCTGCAATCTCTATCCATTCAGGAACTTGGGCAAGGTTACTAGGTTTCAATTCTTTCAGAAAAGCACTCAACCCAGGTTCATAAATCTCAAAAAATATATCAATGCATACAAAGTCTGCAGGTCTGAACTCATTTGGGATCTCTATCAAGGCATCCAAAAACCTTAAAAATAATTTGAATGGTGATTCCCCTTCTTGTCTTTTCACTTTATACAATTCTTGCATAAGAGTTTTGATCATCATTACTCAAATCTACCTGGTGTTCAACTTGGGATTCACCATTATCTTTATACTATAATGATGGAGACATCACTGTTGTCAAAGCATTTCTACCATGAAAATTGTCTCTTCTAGCTAACTCTTGAATTCTTCTAGTATGAGATGTGCTAGGGTAACCAACGCTTACAGCTAGATACCCTTTCATCAGTGAATATTTTATGTTGTTCTCAATGTCCATAGAAATTTGATATGCCTGATATAAGGTTGTAGGTTCCTTATCTCTTAATAGATAACTCATCTTTTTGTCAAATGCACCAAGATATACAACCAAGAATTCAACCTCATTTGGTCTTATTTCTTTAGGAATTTCTCTTACAGTCCTTGAAAACCTTAGATTGAAAGATGGGACTAGCTCATATTTCCTTATGTGGATTCCCATAAAACCCTTCCTTACCATGCTTGTGTTTACTCTTTCACCAAATTTCTCAATAAAAGCCATCACCAACTGATTCCATGAGTTAATAGAACATGCAAGAAAATATGAGAACCAATCCCTAGCATCATCCTTCAAATATTTAACAAAAAGCTTCATGACAACATCCTCATGACTGACTTCATAATCCCCCATCACATCCATGAAATTTTGCAGATGCTTAGAGGCCGATTGCGAACTTTGCCTTGTGAATTTCTGAAAATATTTCCTAACCTTCTTAGGAATCAAATTAGGGAAACCTTTAATACCAATGAAAACAAATGGCATATACCTTTCAATCATAAAATCCCTTGGAGGGCTTGGTGAAACTTGTTCCCTTTGAATACTTTGATTTTCCATCTCATAGGGAAACCTTCTTATACCCATATTTAATCAAAACAAAGCATGGGTGTTCATCGTATTTATCTTATTTCACATAAATTGGAAAACTATGCCTTAAGACCCTTCTAAAGCCATAAATCAAAATGAACATACTCCTCAACTATCACAGATATTACATGTTACACATCAGAAGTATGGAAATACCAACCATTGTTCCCTTCTTAATGCTAATTCATCTAATTAGGAACCATTCATCACCCCTAGTTATGAACACTTTTCATAAACAAAATACCAATCCTTTTAGATTTATGAGAATACCTAGAAATTAAGCGGCACTTGCTAACCTTCCCTCCCTGACTGCAAATTTTACAGATCTGGGACTTTTCCTTGCATGTCAACTGGTTCTTTAGACAAAGTTTCCACCTCTTTAACAGAGGATTGAAATTCAAATGAATATGAAATTATTTTCAAGAACTGATCACGTTCTGGGTCTTCTTCCACAATAGAGTCACACTCAAATGCTTTGAGATTGTGTTGATACCAATCCTTTCCAAATCCATAACCTTCAAACATCTAAACTCAAAGTTTAGATCCACCCAACAATTGACTCTGGAATACTACCACCTACTTCTATGGTTCCTTTTTTTCTTTAAATTTCTCATAAGTTCTCCCCAATGAAGTCACCATTCAGCTAGTGACTCGAGCAGGAAAATAATGCAATAATTTTCAAACTCTGGTTACAAACATGATGATAATGACCCTATAATAGCATATTCTACAACCAAAACTTTTGAGTTTTGTCCCCAGTGGATTTGCCATTTTGTTGGTGTTTTTAATTTCAAGCTAGGCTTCATAATTCTCTAAGAGGTTGCCAACCTCTATATTAAAGAATTCACAAAGTTAGTGGCCAACTGACAAGATTCAGTCCAAGACTAAGATCTCCTACACTTTAGGCTTTGTGAAACCGAGGGTGTTCCTACATGTGTTCATAAAATGATTCATGCCTCAAGAACACTTCAATACAAAAATATATTCCTATCAATGCTACTAGATACTATCTACTAGGGTTTTGACAAACCATCGAGTAAGAACAACTATCTAGAGCTAGGAAAAATGATATAATGTGAGATTTGCATCTCAAGAGAGATAGAATTTGATTTTAAGATGTTTTGACTTTGAACCCACATATTTAGGGTAACTGCTTTGAATTCTCAAAAGACCTTGAATGAATTAACCAGTGCCTCATTCAATTGGGTGGGAGTCACACAAGATATAACCCTGATATCCCTGAACTGTCTTTATAATGCCTTACACCAAAAGATTTTCTAGTATTCAAAAAAATACTCCTTAGCATATCCTAAGCATATTACCACAGATATGCAATTCCTTTTCAAGCATTTGATTAACTCATTAAGTTAAAACAAGAAAATGATTCACACATTCAAATATACCATTGAAGATGAATGAAAAAACCATTGATAACTTCATTCACAATCTATCATAACACACACATGAGAGCAATTGTCTTAATTTTTTTTATATTTCTTTCGATATCAGTAATTACAAAAATCATAGTACGCTTATCCCATGTACATACCCAACCTAGAATCAATTACTAGCTAAAACCTTCCAGATTCTGCATTTCATGCCTTTCACTATACACCATCTAAACATTAGGACTCAAAAAATCCGACCTCAATAATGAGCCTTGAAATCTCCTTTATAGACCAAGAGAGCAACAAGCATCAGGCCCCATTGTTGATTTCAACCTAATTTCATTCTAACCAAATGAAATTTTGATAGCATTTCAAAATTTCCCATCAACAAAGGAAATCATATCACGAATAGGGGAATCAAAATGGTTACAACCCTTGTAACCAATCAACCGAGACAAAACACCACCGCATCAATCCTCGTATCTATCCACATCCGACCTGAAAAGCAACAACAACACCAAAAAAAATTGCACAACCCCAACGACCACATCACCACTACGCACCAGGAACAACCACATAGCTCTGATACAAGAAACCACTCCTTGTCCTCGCTTCAGTATGAAGCGAGAGCATCACTTTACCCTTGTCAACACCAACACTAGAACTAGAAATAGAGCACGGTGTCACTATGACAATAGGAGATGCCACAAGGACCTCCTCATTAGCACTAAACAATTCAATTATGGCCATGAGGTAACTATAGTAGTCTGAATCAATATCAAAACATTCACCACCAGAGCTAGTAAAGAGCTCAATAGATGACTCATATCACCCAGACCTCATCTCGACCCCAGCCACCCTGTAGTCCTCATCAAATTCCCTCATCACTAGATAATCCGCCACCTCAGCCCGTGCAACCAGTCCTTTGAGCTGAGGATTTCTCTTGACTTGAGTCAGGATGGACCCAACACCTTCAACAACTACCCCAAAAGCACCAGGGACAATACTTTGTTCAATTGGCATCTCCTCTTGTTGTGAACTCTTCACACTCATCCTTGCGCTTCTTCGTAATGGGAAAACATGAACCACTAAATTACCCATCCTACTCACAGGTTCAAAACTCGGCAAGAACAACAATTAGTTGCAAACGAACACAAACTCAAAAAATGCGATGATGCTAATGAGCAATTAACAAGCATTTATCGAGCAAGCCAGTGCATAAAACATTAATGCTCCAATTGCAGTACGAGAAAGCGAGTGATTAGTGGCTGACTTTGTCATCACTAAACATCTCCAAGCTTATGGAAAACTACGTACAACCCATCATGATTACTATGAGAATATCGCTCGCACACATGGAAATTAGGATGAGATCCATCGAAAGACTTGTGCCATTAATGAATGTAACTTGTAGAGCTCAAATAGTCATCACATGGGTGGAATAAAAATTTGAATTCAAATGGTTGATGAGATAAGGAACTGGCATGTTGAATGACTCAGATTGAGTCAAAGATCATTGAAAACCCAAGTCACCATTTGGAAAACTCGACGGCCAATCACATACCTTGCAATCAGAGACATGTGGACCAACAGCGAGCCCCATCTAGCCACCTTGTACCATAGAGCCAAGCAACATGTCACCAGCTCCCACACCTCGCAACACTTTCAAAAACATTAATTCGATCGTGCGAGGTTGGCGAGGGACATTCATAGTTAATCCACAAAATTAAAAGGTCGTCGTTGATTTGATACCCTTTTAGCAGTGCTGGCACATCAGAACCGACCCCACCCCACCGTACACGACAAACGGTAGCATCTCGCACACCTTGTACCACTTTAGTGACATCAACAAGGAACCATGCAAGGTCCGCGAGGAACGGTCCAGATTCAAACTCTCTAATCCGACGGTCCACAAATTTGCACATGGAAAAAAGGTTGTTCATAATAATGGGGCCAACTAGGAAAATTGGGTGGGCAACCCTCGGGGCATGAAAATTTTAGACTAAAGTCTAAACTTTGGAAAAAACCCACACATTTTATTCAAAATTAATATTAAACCCGAACGTGGAGAAAACTGACAGGTCGAGTAAAGGGGTCGGTAACAACATGACATAAAAGGCTCAGCTAAATGACTTAAAGGACCAACAACCCATAATAAAAAGTCAACGCAGAATTATAATGTGAGGGTTTGCTTGATGAAAGACCAATTTTTAAACAAGGGTAACAAAACCCTAAACCCTAAACATTAGACCCCTAGCCATGAAGGAAGAAAAGACACGCCCAGAGAAATGTTTTTGACAAATTTTAAAAGTCCTATCATATACTTTCTAAAAATTTCCATAATTCACCCTAGATCTAGGTTTTGATATCATTTTTTGTATTTCTCATTTAGGGTTTCATTTTTGCATCACAAAAAGATAAAAATTCAAAAATATTGCATTCATATACCATCATATGTTTCAATAGGTTTTATTTCAGTCATTTTAACTCAGACATACATTCAAATTGCATTCATTAGGTCATAAAATTCTAAAATTATGCATTGCATGCATTTAGACATCTTTTATTTAGGTCAAAAATGAGAAAAATTGTAAAGTTTTATTTTAAAATTGCACCAAATCACCATTTTCAGAAATTTGCATCTTGGAATTCATCAATTATTACATCTTTCATTTGAAAATTGCATTCAAAAGTTATCATTCATTATTCACACATTTGCATAATTGCACTTTACATTTCCATAATCATAAAATCAGTAAAAACTAGAAAAATACGCATTGCCAGATCTATTTGCACATAGAATTGGGAACATTAAATAGTAACAAACACACTCACACTTTGAACTTTTAGTCACCCTATCTAGGACATAGGTGCCCTAGGCACCTCTGTCTTGCATCTTATGGTTGAAAATTTGAATCAACTCTTTATTTTTGTGTTCTCTGTTGGATTCTTTTCTCTGAATTCTATTTTTGTATTTCAAAATTGTCATTTATTTTCAATATTGTGGCATGTTTATATTCTTGAGTTCACAATCCTCAAATTAAAAAAAATTGGAAAACAATTAACTGTCAGACCTGTTTGCACATAAACATAGAAACCTTAAACAACATAACAAACAATCAAGCATTTAATTTTGTAAGAGCCTAACTAGGACATATGCACCCTAAGCGCCACTGTCCTGCCTTTTTTGGCTTAGATTTCTGTCAGATAATTGTTTTTGTATTTTTTGTTGGTTCCTAGTTTTTGATTTCTATTTTTGGTTATTATGTTGTGTATGTTTGTCAACTTATTGTTCATCTCGGGTACACTTAGTGTTTTGAAACTTGCACGAGTTTCGCAACCTAGTGTCCTATTGCCAATACTTTAGTGAGATGTAGTTCTAGACTTATGGCATCCCACACTGACTTTACATCTATTGTGGATCATGGTTCTTCTAACTCTTTTATGACAAGTGTTGTCAATACTCAACACATTTTGGACTCTATTTGTGATGCTACCATACCAACGACAACTTTGCAAACACCTACCTTTGCATATTTTGAGACTATGGTTGCCCATGTTCTTGAAGACAAACTGAAAAATTGGATAGACTTAGAAGGAATCCATGTTGGTTTGAAGGATGAGAAGATTGCCATTGATGCCAAAGAGAAATTAATGTTATTAATCATTTAGCATAATCACTTTAGTTTGGTTTGATGATCCAATTAAGGAGCACTAAGACTTTATCATCAACATCAACCATTGCAATGCATGATCCATATTATCTAGAACTTAGAAGATTTGAAAGGATTGCTAAGAATATTCATTATGCTTTATTTTGATCGACTAAAAAATATAATGAGAACATTGTTTGAGGCCTATCTATATTGGTTTTAACACACAAGACAAAGGAAATAAGAGCTTTGATTATTTCAAAGGCAACGATAATATTGATATTATTAAGGCAACAAATAAGCAACAATTAAAGAAGACTCATATAAAGGAGAGCACTAATTTTATTAAAGGCAACGATAATATTGATATTATTAAGGCAACAAATAAGCAACAATTAAAGAAGACTCATATAAAGGAGAGCACTAATTTTATTAAGATTATATCAAACAAGATTTGTTTGATTATATGCAAAAATTTAATAGGTCAAGAAGACAAGAAGAATAGGAAAAGAACGAATAAGACAAAAGTAGAATAAAACAAAAAATGAAAAAAATAAAAAAAATAGGAACAATTAACATATACAAAGCGAAACTTAATACAATTAGAAAACACCGATATAATTATGAAAGGCTATGAGTTAATTAACAATAAAAATAGTGATTACTATTATCCATAAAAGACAAATTTTATTTTGTCTTATTCAAAGAAAATTGCAGAAATTAAAAGTTATGAAAAGCAACAATTAATGTTAATATTTAAAAGGCAGTGATTTGTATAAGCAACTGGGAGCGCTTGTGTTTTAAATAAAGATAAGCAAGAAAAACATATAAATGAGTGATTATTATTTAGAGCAGCAAACAAACAATGAGCGGTCCCATGCATATATTAATACAACGATAAAGTGAAAGAATAAGCTTAAATAACAACGATTATTATTTAGAGTAAAAGCTGTTCAATCTTTGTTTTCTTTATAAAAAGACAAAAGTTATATAAGACAATTTTGTCTTATTTGTCTCATTCAAATTTATCTTAAATGAAGAAAAGGTGGGATTCATAAGTCTTTGTTTTGAGAAAATAGATTTATTATGAAGAGATGTGATTTGTCTTTGCAAAGAAAAGTGGCGATCTTTTAAGGTGAAAGGAGATGTCTTCTAAGGAATTGCCTCTTTTGGCAAGATATAAAAGGGAGTTTTTTAAAAATGTTTTTGTGTGTGTAAGAAAAGAAAAATATATCATACACACTAGGTTCATGAAGAACATTATTTGTTGATTTATGGAGAGCAAGTTGTGAAGATTAATTGCATATTTATGAGGAGATTGTGAGAAGATTATGTGTAGATTTATAAGGAGATTGTGATCAGAGTTTTGTGGAAAATTTATTATCAACTTACAGTATATTCAAGAAGAGAATTGTAGCAAATTGGGAAGGGAGTTATAGGAAAATTTTAAAGAGAAATCTAATGGGTTGGTGCTCACAAATCAAATAGAGGTCAATGCCTCAAATTGGTCAGGGTTGGTGCCTTGCTAAAGAAGAGTTCGGTGACTCACTAAGTTGGTGCTCAGTCTATGGGATTGGTGTCTCCTGTAGGTTGGTGCTTACAAAAGTTGTAATTAGTTATTATTATGTATCATGGTTTTCTCCTGTAAAGGTTTCCACGTAAATCTTTGTGTTTTTGTGTTCTTAATTGTGAGATCTTGCATGGTTGTTATTGTTGTGGTTAATTAAGTTTGAAAAAGTAAAATTGTATTATATTGATTCATCCGCCTCTCAGTATAATCATGTGCTCATCAATTGGTATCAGAGTCAGGTCCTTCAATTAGTCTAACAAACTAGAAGGGAGATCTAAATAGTACACGAGTGGACAAGAAGGATTCTCTTCCAATAAGGCTCCATTGTTTGATGGGACAAATTATGCATTTTGGAGTTTAAGAATGGAACCTTATATAAATTCCCTAGGATTTGACATATGGAAATTAGTGGTAAATGGATATAAAGGTCCATCAACTCCAACAAATTCAGCAGGAAAGAAGGCAAGTGAAAATAATGCTAAAGCCAAGAATGAAATCTTATGTGGATTAACCGAATCAAAACTTGTGAAAGTAATGCATTGTAAATTTTCCAAAGATGTTCGGGACAAGTTGAAGCACACCTATGAGGGAGACACAAAAGTGAAGGGAGCCAAATTGCAAACTCATAGAAGCAATTTTGAAAGTCTTAGAATGAGAGAAGAGGAGAATGTTTTTGAATTCTTCTTATGTGTAGACAAAATAGTCAATACCATCTAGGGCCTTGGAGAGGAAGTAAAGGAATTAGGTGTAGTGTAAAAGGTTTTGAGATCCCTCCCATCAAGATTCGATCCCAAAGTATCGACAATAGAAGAAATGAAGGAATTGGACACCCTAACAATGGATGAATTGGATAGAATTTTAACTACTTATGAGATGAGAACTGGGAGAGATACACTACTAAAAAAGGAGGTTGCATTCAAAGCATCTAAGAAATCAAAGGAGAAGAACGTAGAAAATAATAGTGTGATAGATGATGAAGAAGAAAAATTTGTGAGGAAACTAAAGAAAGGGTCAGGAAAATACAAAGGTAAACTACCTTTCAAATGCTTTACTTGTGGTAAAATTGGACACTATGAAAAAGCATGTCCTTATTCTTATAGTAGTGATAGTGAATAAGAGGAGTATAAGATGAAGAAGGGAGGAAAAAATAATACGTATTACAGAAATAATAAAAAAATTAAGAAGAGGTTATACTCTTATAGAGATAATAATTCTTCCAGTGACTGAGGTGGAAATTTGTGAAGACAAAATTATTTTCATGGCTATAGAATTAAAGGATATTGAAAACAAGGATGAAAATCAAAAGGAGATAGATCATAATCCAAAAGATTTGGAATTTTCTATAAGCGAGATTGAGAGGTTGAAAAGGAAAAATCAAAGAAGAAAGGCTAGATTTGAAGAAGAAAAGAAGAAATTCATAGTAAGAGAAATTAATTATAGACTTGAAGCTTAAAATTGAGTAAATTAAAAGGATAGAAGATCAAACTAAAACTTGATTAAAAAAAAGAAAAAGAATGTGAAAAGTTGGAATGTGAAATTGTCACATTAAGGAAAGAACTAGAAAATACATCAAACAAACTAAATATAAGCATGAAGTTTGAGAAAAGTTCAGAAATACTAGATCAAATTCTAAATGAACAAAGGTCACCTCAACTTAAGACAAGTCTCGGATATGATGGTAGTAAATCTATAAAGGAGAAGCAAGATAGCAAAAATCCTACCAATGATAAACCTAAAAGCTATGTTGATGTTGTCAAGATCCCTACTAAATGAAAATATAGTAAAAGGGAAGAAAATCAAGTTCAACATAAGGTAAACAATGGATCGACTGAAAAAGGAACCTAGCAAGAAAGCCCATTGTGCAAAGACAATTTCAACCAAATAGTTTATATCACTCTTTTTTTGGTTATTTTTATTCTTGCAATAAATTCGGTCACAAAGCTACAAATTGTAGAAGCTCTAACAAATCTAAGGGATGAAAGAATATTTCTAGTAGATTTGAAAATAGAAGTTATACTCCATTTTCTCCCCTAAAATTTGATGTTGAGTGTTTCAAATGTAATAATTTTGTTCATACAACAAGATATTATAGAACTATCTTTGGAAGATCTCCCAAAATAAGTCAGAAGGAGAAAAATCTACCCAAATCACATGGGGAGAGTAGGAAATTTTGGAAGTAGAAAAAGAGAGAAGAGAAGGAAAAATGCATGCTTGTTCAAACTACATTTCATGTTCAAAATGAAAAGGGTCAATAATACATTGATAGTGGATGCTCAAATCATATGACTGGAGATAAAAGTAAATTCATCCACCTAAAAAATATAGATGGAGGATTAGTAAGATTTGGAAATAACACTACAACAAAAATTGTTGGGAGAGGAATTTTAAGTCTAGACAATGGGAGAACAAAAATAGACAATGTCCTCTACATCGAAGGCCTAAAGCATAACTTGTTGAGTGTAAGTCAAATGTGCAATCAAGGTCATACCTTGATCTTTCACGAAGAATTTTATGAGATTAAGAAGGATGGAAGACATGTTTTTGATACGATAAGTAGCATTTAAAGGGTGTTGTACCCTTTACACAATGAGCCACTAGGGACAAAAAAGGTCATGTCTAAAAAACTTAAACAACATAGCCAAAAAACAAAACATAATAGACGAAAAGTCGACAAAGCACCAAATAGTAGAAATAGACTAATAGGCATTCTCCCAATTCTGGGAGAGGGTGTTGATAACATCATCACCAACCCATTTAGGGCCTTCTTCAACAATCTTCATATCCATCTCATCCTTCATCACAACAAAGAGGGTGCTATTAAAAAAGTGGACCAACTTGACAGTGAATCGGGTCAAGCCTTTTAACTTCTTCTCCATCTTCCCCATCCTCTCCTTTATCCATAATATTTACAATATTAGCATGCTCCACATCTAGAGGGTTAGAAGATTGGGAAACTGAATTCTCATTATGCACTTTTTTGAAATCTGGGAGTGGTGAGGCCCTTCAAAGAAATCCTCCTCAACATCCTTCGGCTCCTCCACATCTCTAACACCTTTGCTGTCAAATTGCTCCTCATCAAAATCCAACTCATTAATCTACATTTTCTTATTATTTTTTGCCAGTCTGCCAAATCTCCTGATGTTGGTCATATCAACCCCAGTCTCCACCATAGCAACAACCATAGTATCACCCTTGGAATCCTTCCCCACAACATTCTTTCCTCTACTGTCAATGGCCAATAGCTCCATCAAACCCTTTCCCCCATCCTTCACTTTCTTCTTAGTGGTAGGTTTGTTGACCATCTTGGTAGGGCCAGACTTTACTTCATAGAGACCAACCACAATACTCGATTGGCTGATCCCTACATTTCCCTTAATATTCTTGGAGGTTGGTTTAGGCTTAGGGGTTTCAATAGTAACTAGAGTGTTTTTTCTTTTGTGACCCTTAGACTCGACTGAAGAAATATTAGTTTGCGTAGAGGGTTCAATTTCCTCTATTTGAACAAAGGAGATGGATTTGGGTGGGCAGAGAGCGAGATGAAAATGGTAGAGCCTCAAAATGAGGCCTTGGTGGAGAGTCAGGGGAGGAGGACCCTCTGGGTTTTGGGCAACAAATTCCATACATTTCTCAATAGAACTTTCCAAGTTCGTGAGCAAGAAAAATGAGAAGCTTAACAAAATTTTATGGCGGAGGTGATTCAAAAGAGGAAAATGATAGAAATAGTAGGTTTTATATCTACCTTCCAGGTTGATGTAATTCATTAGTGCAAGGCAGACCTAATCCCAAGGCCGTGGAAGAGCTTCTCTTTCAAACAACTATGAGTTTTCCAAGTTCAATCGTGGGATGCTAAGGAAGTGGTTGGCCAACTAACGAGAAAAAGAAAAAATGCTTCTCTCCTGCACTTCGGGCTCTGTAGGACTTGGGAGGGTAATCCCACAATGTGTTCCTTACAAACCTAACATACAATTTATCCACACATTGTATAACAACAAATAAATTCTCATTTGCTGCTAAATAGATGAAATCCTTCAAGAAGTTGCTCATTCCTTCAAATATCGAACATCTAAAAGCTGAGAATCAAAAACATAAAAGATAGGTTGATGAAAGGTTTATTTATAAATGATTGTCTTAAGATCAAATAGAAAAAATGTGAGAGATGCAATTAATACGTAAAGATCAGTGTCATATCCTAGAACACTGAGTCAAAGAAAAGTAAATTGAACTATGAGGCAAATTGTGAATGAGCTTCTAAATTTAAGTAATGGGGCTGGGTAGAATAGTGTTGAGTCCGAGTCATGTATTGAATATACAATTATAATGTTTCAATCTTATGAGTAAATGTCAACCAGTTTGTGCAAGAAGGTCATGAATGTCATCAAATTATCTCCAGATTTATACATTTTAAGTCATGTGAATTCAGTAATACAAAGTATGTTTGAGTTTTTCATCTCAGTTTCCCTAAGAATGTACTATGTGTTCATGGTTCTATTTCAATGAAGTAGTTAAATTACTTTGAGCTGATAATTATGATTTCTAGTGTGCAGGTTGGATCTATAAGGAGAATTTGATTGACAATGGGGGTGGATTTGTTGATGTAATGTATTAGCAGCTTGATTTCACTGGTTGAAGTTTATTTGCTGATGAATTTGTCTAAGTTATGATTTTGTATTTGACTCTATGGCTCAAAGTTAGGCACTGATTTTTCATTCAACTGATGCATTTCAGAAACAATTATAATACTCAAAATAATTAAATCTTTCAGTTGTGATATGTTTACTTATAATTTCAATTAATCCCTAGATGGTATTTTGTCTAAAGGTCAACCAAACCTTCGATGAATTGTGTCTATTTTGATATAGTAGGAATGGATTTGTGTATAGAAGTGTTCTTGAGAGAGGAAATATCATATGAACACAATAAGGAACACCCTCCTTGGTCCCACAAAGCCTCAAGAGTAGGGATAAGGGCTTGAAAAATTTTAACCGTTAGTTGGCCACTAACTTTGATTATTCTTGAACATAGAGATTGGCTACCTCTTAGAGAATTGTAGGGTTCAGCTGGAAACCTAGCGGGGTCAGCGGGAAGTTGACACATGGACATTTATAGTCGGCTTCAATGAACATAAGGTGGAGCCCGCAGGCAATAAGTGGCACCAGGTTGGCGAGCTCTCATTACCCAATTTCCTAGTGGGCGATGGGGACAAATTTTCAAATCTCATTGACTCAATTTGAATCGTTCATCTTTCAAACTCAAAAATAAATCATAGACTATCATTCAAAGTTGGGAATTCATGTACGATAGCCGTTACCTTTCATGCAAGTGATTAGTAATGGTAGATTTGACACCTTGAGCTACCAATTCACTTTCAAAGTGTCCAAGTGAAATATTTTCTTATATCAGTAAAATTGTGAATAATTCTTGAGCATTCAAGTGACTAGGAGGATCTCCAAGAAGTCGGTGCAGCATGGAATCAAGGTTTAATGTGAATAAAATTTGTAAGTAACTTGAACACCATGCTCTATGTTTCAACCAAACTGGTTCGAATTAGGGTATCAATATAGAATGTGTTTTTAAGATGAATTAGAGATGGTGCCTCTTAATTGTTTTGAAATTTCTCTAAGGTCGGTCTGGCCAATCGTCAAACTCTTTAAAATCACACAGTGAACCGTTCCTTGGGTAAAGTTGCAGGTTAGGTTTAAGTTGTATACTATTGAAACCCTAATTTTTTTAACCTATTCTACCAATATGGCCCCTAAAACACAAAACCGTGGCTCTGAAACCACATCTAGGTCTCTTTCACAAGACATTATTGACCAGTTGAAACTATCCACTAGTAGGAAAATTGAAGGAAAATATTTATTCTATGGGGACCAGTTCTTAGAAGGATTAGTGGATAAAAAGGCAGCATTAAAGATGTTGAGTTGTCCTACATAGGTATGCAATTATTTAGAAATTGGTTTGGAAATAGAAACCTGGGCACTCCCCGTTATATTTCGTGGAGGTTGGACCTGGGAAAGCTAATGGTGCTGAATGTTTATCTTGTTGTGGACTTGTTAAAAGATGTTTATGCTAGGTATGACCTAGTGACAAGAGTAGTCAGAACATTTGATGGTCTTGATATGGTCAAAATAACTAGGGAAGAAATTGAAGATATTTTTGGTCTGCATGAGTGGAGTGAACAAATGATTCCCATTGATCTTAATGCTTTTAGGGAAGAATATAAGAACACGAAGAGCCCATTCAGAACATCCATGCTACCTTTTCATTTGGCAACCATGAGGATAGGAAAGAATAAGAAACAGGTAGTAATTGGGTAAGATGAACATGAGACTTTCCCTATAAGGTATTTTGCTAATTACTTCAAGAAAATAGTTTACTCTTTGTGTCAGGTTCTTGGTATTGATGCACCATCCACTCTGCCCACAGACCTTATGTATATGGAAACACATTTACAACATCCAAATTTCAATGTGGTGTATCATTATGCCACTTATGTGGTGGAAAGGATGCACAAAGGTTTGGTTGCACTAAAGGTAGGAAATAATTGGGTAGGCTTCAGATGGTGCTCTCTCTTGATGTACATGTTTTTATATAGGGAAGAGAATATTTTTGGCCAGGATATTACATTGAAGAAGAAAGAAGAGGGATTTGATTTTTTGGTCCAAGGTTGGACCTAGGTCCTTAATAAGGATAATCCCAAGTTTGATTATGTGACCTACCATAAATTTTTTTGGTTCAAGGTTGAGGGGATACCTAGTCCCTGATCCACCAATAATTCCCAAGGAAATACTTGATTTCTTGAGACCTATGGAAAGAAGACCTGAGCTAAATATGAAACACAATTGGGGAGACATTATCCCATATTATAACACAATTGTATTTAGGGTTTATGGCACCAAAAAAAACCCATATTCCTTTCCTAGGGATGTACCACTAAGAATCGGGTTCATTAAAATTATGAGGCACTTGGCGCACTTACCAGAGGTACAAAGGAAAGACTCATTTTTCCCTGAATGGACAAAATTTGCAGATTTTGTCATGGAAAAGGGGGGATGGAAGGACTTGTAGAAATTCCTTACACCATATGGACTGAATACAGTGCGCCCAAGAAATCATGATCCTGAGGGTTTCATTTATGTTGTGAAAGAACATAAAAGAATTGGTGTGTTTATCCATAACTTCTATTATCCTAAGGATGTTATCAGGAATGTTTTTGATTTACAAGTGCAAGAGGAGAGGAAAGAAAAATATTTGGCTTTTAATAAATTGATGGAGAAGAAAAAGAAGGCAAATCCAGCCTATGACCCCATACCCAATTCCAAGGGTGAATTCAATAGAGCAACATATGCTATTGATAATTTTGAGAACTTGGTAGGTGTACTAAGGGAAGAAAATGTGATAGAAGACAAGGGGAAGGAAATAGTTGTTGAGGAGGACCCAGAAAGAGAGTTGGAGGTAAGGCCTTCTTATCAACCCCCACAAAAATCCAGAGTGTACTCTAGGAGAAAAGAAACAGGGATTAGGTGACAAACCTTGCATGTCCCTATTGTCACAGAAAGGCCAAGGGCCACTTCTACTAAACAATCAATACCATCACCTAAGGGGCAGGCTCCATCTAATATAATTGATGTAGATTCTCCTCCAAGATGTCTCTCTCTAGCAGAGTTTCCACCATCCAAAAAGAAAAAGATTGACATACAAGGGGAAGTTGATTACCCAAAGACGTATGAATATGAAATTATAGTGACTCTTGAAGACTTACAACAAGGAATACCTTCTCCCCATAGAGAAGTTGCACCAAGCATGGGGGAAAACATTCTAAGGCTAGGAAAACATGAGCTCAGGGGTTTGAATAATACAAATTATTTGAGGACGGAAGCATGTAGAGAATTCATGAAGGGTGACTCCTTCATTGAAACAAGGGCATTTAGATATTTTTCTTGGAGAGCTAGGGCCTCCTTGTATGCTGAAAAGGTGGCCAGAGAAAGAATTTTGCATCCTAAGCTTCCTGAGGGTGTTATCTAAGAAAATGCAGTGAAAGATATGAGGGAGGAATTCAAAAGTGTGACATCAAAGGAGGGTAGGGAGTTAGTGAAAAAAATTGGAGTGTTATTATTACTAGAGTGGGACATTGCAAATGCTTTTGTTTTTGACACAATAAGAAGGGCCAACATGCCAATGTTCCAAACTGAAGAGGAAACAAAAATGACACTCAGGGGATCAACTTTTAGTGAGGAGTGGGGTGCCTTGGCCATATGGTCATTGTCTTTGGGATCTAGGAATCCAGATGTCATGGAGCGGGCTGATTTTAGTGGCCAATTGATAGTGAGAAGAGTTTCTGACACTCTAGCATTGGAGGTAGCAGATATGGTAGTAAATATTGCCAAGTTTACCAAAGCAACAGTTGAAGACCTCACTAAGGATAGAGATAGGTATAAAACTAAGTATAATGACCTTATTGATGACTACAACAAGAGTCAAAAAAGAGTTGTTGAGTTGGAAACTGAGCAATCACTTTGGAAGCAACAAGTAGAAACATTGAGGCCTCAGGGACAAACTAGCTCAAGTCATGTTGCCTTTGCCTCTCCAGTAGAGCACTCTTAGTCTCTACATGAACAACCTCTAGCTATTATACCATATAATTTTGGTTAGGAGCCACTTTCAGTTGAGGTATCAACCACTTTAGGTGCTACTCCATCTAATGAGCCTACAAAGATCCAGCTACTTCAACAAGTTGAGGTATAAAAAGGTTGCTTGAGAAAATGCAGAACACTATGTTTGAGAATAACTAAAATATTGTTAATACTATTTTATAGAATTTAAACAAAAGAATTCATGGTAGGCTAAATAATGTTCACACCAATTACTCATGAATGTTGCAAGCAATAAAATTGTTTCAAAGTGATAAGGAGTTAGCTATGCCATTATTGGATAAATGGGTTCCTAAGGCTGAGAAAATGAAATTCATGGTGGTTGGAGCCAAGCAACAACGAGATAAATACCCAAAGGTAATCCCTACTTACCAATTTTTTAGTGAGATTGTAGAGCATAAGTTTCAGGGATATGTTGTCCCACTTGAAATGAAGATCAAAGAGTTGAAGGAAAAATATGATGGAGCGGATTTGGCATTGTTGCTAGATATCCAACATAATTATGATGAGGTAAAACCTCTACAATTTTGAAAGGACCAAATGGATGCAACTATTACTTCCCAAGTACACTTATTTGTGAAAATGTTGATATAAATATACTGAAGGATGTTCTTGAGAAAATTTCTTTCATCATTAGTTTTTTAGAAGATTTTGATAATAGAGTCAACTTCAGTCATGATAAAATATGCCCCATATAGAGAAAAGATGAATAAGATCATTGAATTCAATTGGACTTCAGAGGTAGATTTTGAATTATGGAAGAGGAATTTCATTGATGACTTTGGAATATAAGAATTAGTATGGAGAATTTTTGTACTTGGTCTAGTATAATACAGGTCTAGCCTAAGAAATTGCAAATGTATAAATATATTCTTCTCCTAGTTCAAGGTGAAACTAATAGGTGTTGACTCAGATTGTTGTTGAGTTAGATCATGCGTCATCTCTTCATTCTCTTGGGTGCTCACATCATGTAAGGAAAATGTTTTGCAACTATTGGGAAGATGTTTCTCTTCAACTGACTGTCTTTTGGAAGGCGGGGTTTTTTCTTCTTCAATGAACAAAATTGGTTTTTGTCTTATATGTTTTTCCTCTGAATTAAACTGCAAGAGTAACTACAAGGAGAATATGTGTATAGAGGTTGAATGACATTGTGTCATGTGTACACTCTGGTTGGAAGCTTGTTTTGGCTCCCTTTTTCTATAAAAGGGAATTTAGGGCTAGTGTATAGGGTCTTTTGTTGAATTCGGAATTTGAGAATGCTAAGTGGTGATACAAAGAACTTGCATATTGAGTTTATGTCTTAGATCTAGAGTATAGTAGGTGAATTTTGTCAATTATGGGGTTTTTGAGCATATCTGAATGGAATATGATAAGTCTTTAAGTCTATTTTCTCTCTAGTTGTAATACTTTGCATGAATTATTAATGAGAAGTTGATCAAAGGTTATTCTCATTGATTTCTAGTACTATTTACATTGGGATAGACTTTAATTGTAGCTTTGGTTCAAAGAATCAGTTAAATTCTTTGGTTATGGTGTAGGTTTATGCAGGTATTGGGTGGATCTATAAGTAGTAATGGAACTTGGGTTTTGATACATGAATTGTAAGGAAATTCGTGAAGGTCTTGGTATGTTTAGGATGAAATTCACCTCATAGTTCAATTTACTTTATTGTGACTCTGTGTTATAGGATATGACATTGATCTTTACGTATTAGTTGCATCTCTCATGTTTCTGATATTTGATCTTAAGACAATCATTTATAAATAAACCTTTCATCGACCTATCTTTTATGTTTTTGATTCTCAACTTTTAGATGTTCGATCTTTGAAGGAATAACCAAATTCTTGAAGGATTTCATCTATTTAGAAACAAATGAGAATGTATTTATTTTTATGCAATGTTTGGATAAATTGTATGTTAGGTTTGTAAGGAACACATTATGGGATTACCCTCCTGGGTCCTATAGAGCCTGAAGTGCATGAGAGAATAATTTTTTCTTTTTCTCGTTAGTTGGCCAACTATTTCCTTAGCATCCCATGATTGAACTTGGAAAAATGACAGGTGTTTTGTGAGATGTGCTTGGTTCTATAAAAATCACTAATTGATTGCGAACATGATTTTCATTACCAACAAAGAAATCCTTTAGTATTTCATTGTCCTGCACCTTAGTGTGCTTTGGGTACTTCTTTCTAGTGCACAATAGCCTCATCGCTTGAGCAATCACCTCCTCATTAAATTCAAAGGAGATGCCACCTATTGTAACCCTTTGTTCTTTCTAGGAGTTCACAAACTACATAGATAACTTTGGATCGTGACCCACCAAATTTTCCATTAAAGGCGCCAACCCACCTTCCACACACATGTGTCAAACCAAAGGGTCCTTACAAAATTCCCCACAACTATCAAGCTTCATTCACACCCTATCAAAACCCATTTCACCACTTTGCACACGAAAAAAATAGAAATCATGTGAGAGAAAAAGGTTTGAAATTTTGATAAATTGTGTTGATGTTTCTAGATTGCGCTCTATCTTTGTTGCACGCCCATGTTGATCAGTGTGCTCGTGATTGAAGATTTTTCCTTTGCATGTTCAGGTTTTCATATTCTTGCCGAACATGATGGTTGTAGCATGTTGTGGATCCTTGTGGATTAATTTTTGAATGATTGGCATGTCCTTGTTTTAGGTCTTCATTATGTTGTGACCGACTTCGGTTGGTGCGCATTGAGATTTTTTCATGAATTGAGTCGACAGTTTGTATTCATTTATTCTTTTATTTTGGTTGATAAAGTTGTTGTTGTAATTCCATGTAGTAGATATATAAGAGTGATTGTCTTCTCCATTTGATATACAAATGTGTGAAGTGTGTAATGTGAAGTATGTGAGTGCTATGTGTGAATAAAGATCAGATCATTTGATTGTAGAGCAGAGTGTGAAGAAGTTTGAGCGATGTGTGAAGAAGTATATTTTTGCCTAACCAGAATTGTCATCAGGCTTTTTAAGAAGCTAATTTCTCAGTTCAACCTCTTCAGATGGATTTAATCTGAAATTTTAATCTAAGACAGTGTGTCTTCTTTGACCAGTGAGCTCTAGGTAGTGTGCCTAAATGCATGTTCATTCCTTATTCATTTTCCTTGTACTTTTAATATGGTATAACTTGTGGATTAACCTCCACCGTGGTTTTTCCCCTAACAAATTTTCCATGCAAAAAAATCTTGGTGTTGTATGTTTTTGATGTGTTGTTGATTCATTCTTTAATCACTGTTATTTATGAGATTTGAGATTATAGGTTAACAAGGTTAAATAAGTTTTAAATTTTGTAACAACTGATTCACCCCCCCCTCTCAGTTTTTTATCCTTGTTTTTCCAACAACTGGTATCATAGCAGGTTCCTCTGAAGAATTTTAATAGCTTGAGGTGATCCAAGATGGCATCATAAAAGAAGGATAGACATAGATTCGATGGAACAAAATACTCTCTATGGAAGGATAGAATGGAGTGTCATTTGAAGTGTTGGACTAACCACCAACATCTCCCTTCAAGTTCGTGACATGGTTTAACTGCCTCCTACGAATCTTAACTGATGCTTGTATCGGGCATTGATAGGTCGATCTTTTGGTGCAATGATAAGGCCAACAATTGGTATCAGAATTGGTCACGGGTTCGAACCCCTCAGATGACATTGAGGGGGGATTATTGGACTAACTGCCAACATCTCCCTTTGGGTTCACGACATGGTTTAACTGCCTCCCATGGATCTTAACTAATGCTTGTATCGGGAATTGAGAGGTTGATCTTTTGGTGCAACAATAAGGCCAACATGAAGTGCATTGGTGAAACCTTTTGGAATATTAAAAAGAACAAATATGTTATTCCTTAGAATGGTCCCTCTACTCCTGATGAGATCAAATAAGCTGAAACTAATATCAGGGCTCTAAAAGCATTATTGAGTGCTTTGAAAGATTCAAAGATGACAAATGTGACAGGTCTGAAAAGAATATATGAGATCTGGAATAAGCTAGAAACATTGTATGAAGGAGATGCACAAGTGAAAGTCGCTAAGCTACAAAGTTTGAATGGAAAGTGGGAAAACTTGAAAATGAGCGAAGATGAAAACATTATTTCTTTCATGCAAAAATTAAATGAACTAGTGATGGGTATTAGATGTGCTGGTGGAATCCTGGATGAAGAAGAGATTGTAGCTAAAGTGCTCAGTTCATTGCCTACTTCTTACAAAACGAAAGCTCATGCTATTGAAGAGCTCGGGATAGTAACAAATGTGACAAGAGATATGTTGATTAGTATGCCTGTTGCCTTTGAATTGAGTGAATTTGGTGAATCTACCCCTAAGACAAAATTTGCATTTCAAGCTACTATATTAAGAAGAAACCAACATAGATATGATCTGAGAGAAAGTTCCAGAAAGACATTCAATTATGAAGATGAGATGAAATAGATTGAAGATGAAGAAAGAGAGTTAGAAGATATGGAAGCATTGATTATGAAAAGAGAAGCCAGAGGACAAGATAAGTATAATGGAAAGTTTCCTATTAAATATTTCTCTTGAAATAAGATAGGTCATTTTGCTTCAAGGTGTGCTAAAAGAGTTCCTAGGTCTTGTTGGTGTTTTTTAAAACCCAAGCGGATTCCTCAGAGCTTCTATGAATTTTCCATGTTCAATGATAAAAGCATAGGAAATGATTGGCCAAATTAACTAGAAAAAGCAACAATGATTACTCTCCTACACTTTGGGCACTGCAAGACCCAGGAGGGTAATCCCATAATTTTTTCCTTACAAATAACTAAACAACTTAAAATTCACATTGCATAATAATAGATAAGTTCCCCATCAACACTGAATAGATGAAATCCTTCAAGAAATTGGCAATTCCTTCAAAGGTCCGACTCCTATCACCAGAGAATTTCACACACAACAAAGATAGGTCGATATAAAGATTTTTATGAATAAATGTTCTAAAATCAAATGCCAAAGATATGAGAAATACAACCAGTACTTCAATACCAGTTCCAAATCCTAAAGCACAGAGTCAAATGAGAAAGAACTGAACTATAAGGAAAATTTCATCCTAAACATTTAAGATCTATATGAATTACATTACAATTCACGCATCTATACCAGAAATATATTACTACCTATAAATCCACTTGCCAACCTGCATGAACTCACACAATAACTAAAGCATTTCACTGGTCCTTTCATCCTTTGGACCAGAGCCACAATTAAAGTATAATTCATAGTAAATAACAATGAAAATCAATGAAACCAATCTTTCACCAATATTTCATTAATAATTCATGCAAGGTATCACAATTGGAGAGAAAATAGACTCAAAATATTATCATATTTGATACAAACATTCTTAAGAACCTCATAATTGGCAAAATTCTCCTATCTGACTCTAAACCTTAAAACATGGACTCAATGTTCATACTCTCTATATTAAAAATATTGTACTCTCAAATCTCATATTCAACAAAAGACCCTATACATCGGCCCTGAATTTTGTTTTATAGAATAAGGGAGCAAAACAAGCTTCAAGTTGGAGTGTACACATTTCCACATTTTTTTGGACCGTAATTCCACTGTACAGTTATATTTGCATTTTTGCAATTGGAGGGAATGCATATAAGACAAAACTTATTTCAATTACCATGGGGAAGAGAATCTACCTTCCAAAAGGAAACTTGTAGGAAGGAAAGAATCTTTAGTCATTACAACACTCTATCCACCTCAACAGTAATCCACATAAGTCCTTTGCACATTGATCCAAGAGAATATGTATGTATTCAATTGTAACCTCTAAGGACAAACCTATACTATACTTGACCAAGTCATATTCTCCACCATAATGCTTATATTCCAAACTCATTAGTGAATACCATCTTCCACAATTCAAATTATGCTTCAGATGGCCACATGAAAGCAATAACCTGATTAATCTTATCTATATATGGTGCATATTTGACCATCACTGAAGTAGCCTCTTTATCAAAATCTTCTAGGAAACTAATAAAAAAAGATAGTTTCTCAAGTGTATCATTCAACATACTGATATCAACATTTATGCATATCTCATTTTTATGGGTTGTCATGATATCATTCATTTGATCCTTCCAAGCCTGCAAAGGCTTTACCTCATCATAATTATGCTGAATTTTTGATAATGGTGTAAGGTCTACTCCATCATATTTGGCCTTTAGTTCCTTGATCTCCATTTCCATAGGAGCAACATATCCCTGGAACTTCTGCTCCACAATTTCATTAACAAATTGATAAGTTGGCATAACCTTGTGATACTTATCCTTCTGATGTTATGCTCCTACCGCCATGAACTTTAACTGTCCAACTCTAGGACTCCATCTATCCAGCAGTGGGGTGGCTAATTATTTATCTCTCAGGAACAACTTGATTGCATGCAACATTAAAAAATAATTTGCATGGACACTATATAATTTTCCTTGGACCTTTTTATTCAAGTTTCTCAATACAGTATCTACAATTACTGAATTAATTTTCAACATTGATTCCTAGATCTGTTGCAACATTTCTTTATACTCCTCAACCTAATGGATTATTTTTTCCCTTGAAAGTCCTTCTCTCGGGTTATTTTCCATTTCAATTGTGATGGGCACCTGTCCCATATTATATAGAATAGTTGCTAAGGACTGTTCTTGTGAGGAAGGTTGAGGTTGCTTCATTGATGGTGTGATCCCTTTAAAATGCTAAGTCCTAATGTGAGATGCTAGAATGATGCAATAAGAGGAAATAACATAAAAGAGGACACCTCAATGATTAGCCTAAGAAATAGTGAACATGAAAGTAAGATATGATAAATTAGTTGAAATTTATTATACCTTCATGCTGCTTCTTCTTTGGATGTCTTGTGTGCTCCTTGGATGACAATGGAGTTAAATGAATGCAAGATGCAAGATAGATTGATGAGAAATGCTATGTAGAAGCTAAAATGCTACAAATGACAATTTGGCAAGAGTTTGGTAGCAAAAGACTTCATCCCCTTAAATGAGAGAAATGAGGGGGGTATTTATAGAATAATCAAAATTATCTAGGGAATTCAACGGTTGAGATTGATCCAACAAGATCAAGATGAAGGGCTATGGTGAGTTGAGGACTCACAAGCCCTCACATCTTGACATGTGGGATGTGAGATGTCCTAGGGTGGAATGATGTGGAAATGAGGTGGAAGAAGGACAAGTACCTTGGGGGATGAGAAGATTTCCTCAAAAAGGAACTTCTTGTCCCCAAATGAGAAGGAAAGAGACATTTGAGGAATTTTAGAATTCCTCAAAAATCTCCATGGGAAAAGGGGAAGTGGTTGGAGAAATAAATGTGAATTAAAAATTCACATACTTAGGAGAGTTTATTGGATAAAAGAGGGCCTCCAAAAAGCTGTAGATTTGTCACATGTGGGTGATGTGACAAGTCCAAGGTTCTAGAAGTCCTTGACACATGTAAAGTGACAAGTAAAGCCTTCTAGAACTTTGCATGGGGATGGGGAAGACTTTGGAAAGATAAAAGTGAATTAAAAATTCACATGGGGAAGAGAGGAGCCTTGGGTGAATAAAAGTGAATTAAAAATTCACATGGGGAAGACAACCAATCCCAAGAGAGGCAAGTGGAAAGGTTGACCAAAAAAGGTATGCCAAATATGGCTAATGACTTTGATTAAGGTTGTGCAAACGCAGGATTAGGATAATTAATGAGATATTAGAGGAAAGTGGGAGATTATGGAGGATGTGACACTAATCTTGATTAAGTGGTGCACATCCTAATCATAGATTAATTAATTTAATCTGGATTAAAAGAGGATTATGGAGAATGTGACAAGGAGAGAGAAAAAGAGGAATTTTTTTTTTAATCCAAATAGGTCAAATGACTAAACTAAATAATTTGTCATATTTATTTAATTTAAAGAAGAAAGGAGATAAGGTAAAGTATTTAATTACATACTTTAGGAACCTTAGGCAGAAAATGAAATAATGATTAAATAAATTATTTAATCACTATTAATGAAATAGATGAATAGAGTAGATGATTTTGATCATATGGAAGAGATCAAATTTAGATGTCTACATATGGATCAAGAACATTTTGGCTAGATCTAGCTTGTGCTTGAGACCTCCATGCCTCCATTTCCTATTTCAGTAGTGCCAACTCAGTTTATAGCTCTACAACCCTTTGTTGACTCTTATATTCAATAATGAGGTCATTATACTGGCCTCTCATAGTATCTTTGTTCTTTGTTAAATCCTCCATAGTTTCCCTAGTGAACTTGGCAACATTTATTGCCATATATTCTGCCTCCATTGTTGGAGTGTCAGCAACTCTTCTTCCAACCAAGTGACCGCTGAAATTAGATGGCTCTACAACTATTAGCTTCTTGGACCCGGTAGATAATGACCAAATTGCTAAAGCATCCCATTCTTCACTAAAGTCTGATCCTTTAAGTACCCATGTAGCTTCCTCCTCAGTTTCAAGAAGTATCCTATTGGCGCTTCTTATTGTATTGAATACCAAAACATCAACAATATCCCATTCAGAGAGTAACAATACTCCACTCTTTTGTACCAATGCTCTGCCTTGCTCTAGTGTCATCTCTTTGAAATTTTCCCTCATTTGCAGCATGACATTGGATTGAATAACTTTCTCTAGAATCTCTCAGTGAAGACTCCTCTCTTGAGCTACCTTTTCAGCATATACTAGAACATGGGCCCTCCACACAAAATATTTAAAAGATTTTTTTTTTAAAAAGGAATCATCCCTCATGAATTCCTTGCAGGCCTCCATCCTTAGATCATCAGTATTGGTTATCCCCCTCATCTCATATTTTCCCATCCTTAGAGAAACTGCTCCAAAACTTGATGCAAAAATTTGTGGAAAATATGGCATTCCTTGTAGCATATCATCAGGGGTCACCATAATTTCTTGATCATCTAAATCGAGATATTCAATCACTTTTTCCTTTTCAACCCTTTGCCTCTTGGGTGATGGTGGTTGTGTTGGAGAAGGAGCTCTCAAGGGAGAGTCCAGATCAACAATATTATGTAACAATTTCCTTGAAGATGATGGCATTGATTTCTCATGAGATATTTCCCCAGACTCTTTTGAAATAACAGGAGGTGGCATGGTTTTTTCCTCAGTCACTGTTCCCCTCTTCCTAGAATATACCCTAACCTTTTGTGGAGGTTGGTAAGAAAATATTTCTTCCAATCTTACCTCAGGATATTTCTCGACAGCTTGTGACTTTCCTTTGTCTTCAACAACCTATTCAACTTTTAAGACCCCCACCATCCTCTCTAAATTGTCAATAGCATATATGGCCCTATTCAACTCACCACTAATATTTGGCATGGGATTGTATGCAAGATTATTTTTTGTCTTCTTCCTCATCATCTTGGTAAAAGCTATATATTTCACTTTTATTTCCTCTTGCACCTGCAAATCAAGGATCTTTCTAAAAATATCTTCAAGGAAGTAGAAGTTGTGAATAAATACACCTGTTATGTGTTTTTCCTTCATTTGAGAAATGAAACCCTCGGGATAATGGTTCCTTGGGCATACATTTTTCAACCCATAAGGATTAAGTAATTTCCAAAAATCTTTCCATCCTCCTGTTGGTTTTTTTTACAATGAACCAAGCAGGTCTCGACATATACCTATGAGCTTGCCAAACCCAATTATTGAGTATTTTCTAGATGAGTGGCCAACTGACGAGATATAGCATCATTTACTTTATCTCCTACACTTCGGGATTTGCTAAACTCGGGAGGGTAATCCCATAATTTATTAAACTATTATTTGAAACAACTCATGTATACACTATATATTTAAGTAGACGTATTCTCATTTCCTGGAAAATTAGCTGAAATCTGGCAAGAAGTTGGCAACTCCTTGAACAAACTACATGCCTTAAGCTGAGAATACTAGGACAACACAAATTGAAGATAAATCAATGATTATTCTAATAGATTGTTCTCAAGCTGAGCAACTGGGAATGTGAAGACATTAAAATGATTCATGATCGGTGCCATTATCTATGGGCTAGGAGTCTACATAAATTGAAATATAAGGAACATTTAATCCTAGACATTTAAGACTAATGTGATATCACTTGATAATCCACCAATCAATAACCAAGTTCTAAAGACTAAGTATCATATGCCATGATCCTGCATAAGAATGTGTGATTTTATTCAAGCAATTTAACTTTTCCTATGGACAAGAGCTAAAATCAAAACAAACATAAAATTATAACACGATGACAATTAATGGAATGATCTCTGATTAGTATTTCTATTAATAATTCATATACATAATCAAAGTTGAGAGACTATAGACTTGGAAAATATCCATTATCATTATGATATGTCTAGAAACCATACATTTGACAAAATATGCTACCTAGAATCAAAACATTCGATAAAGACCGAACATACTTTCTCTGTGTTCTTAATTTTCACAACTTCTCCCCTGTATTCAACAAAAGACCTATACTTATGGCCCTGAATTAACTTTTATAGAATAAGGGAGAAAAACAAGCCTCAAGCCTAAAAGTACATATGCTACAATAAGATTTGACCGCAAGAAAATAGTTTCCCCAATTCGGTTATATTTACCTGTATCAAAACATAGGGGTTCATACAAGAAAAAATTTGTTTGAATTTGTTATGAAGATCAAATTTTTCCAACAAATAGATAAAAAAATCGTAGCAGCACCTTTATTTTATCGAACCAAAAGATAACTTGACATGGATCAAAATGAATGAGCATTCCTATCAACATTCCACATCACTAACAATTTCAGCATCTCCCTGTGAAACACATATTTTATACACTTGTAACTTCTATGGCTAGACCTGTACAATACTTGACCTAGTATACTTTTCACACTTCAATTCATAAACCAAATTTTCCAACTTATACCCTTCCCCACTCTTCATATTCTTCTCCAGAAGGCCAATTAAACTCCATAATATCATCCATAGCCTTTTTTTAAGGAGCATACTTAGTCACCACTATATTGGATTCCCTATCAAAATCCTCCAAGAAATTGATAAGAAATGTCAACCTCTCCAATGTAGCATTGAAAAGATCAATATTAACCTCCTTGCATATTTCATTCACCTGGGAATGAATAACCTCATCCAATTCCCTTTTCCACTTGTGCAATGGCTTCAATTCATGATTATTATCTTTAACATCAGGTAATGGTGACAGGTCAGCTCAAGACTATAATGAGACAAAAATTCTATTATTTTCTGCTCAAGTGGGGTTGTGTATCCCTAAAACTTTTTCTCACCCAACCTACATACAAAATCATAAAATGGTTGCACTAGCAGGTACTTATCTTCATGTTGACCAACCCCCACTAATTTAATGTCAATCTTTCAGACCTTGCAACCCATTTATTTAAGGTTGGTATAGCCAACATCTTATCCTTTTTAGACAGTCTCATTGCACGTAACATCAGAGCATCATTTTCATACACACCATTGAGTCTAGCTTGAATCTTCTCATTTAGATGTCTTAATGCAGTGTGGAAAACCTATGATATATTCTCATACATTTCATCTTGAACTTTCTCCGGTAGCTTCTTATATGTTTCAATTTGCAAAAACAATTGATCTCTATCAAATGAGCTAGAACTTGATCCACTCGGCTCTTCCATTACAACTAGTTTTTGTTCTCGATTATATGGTACTATTGCTAGGGCTGAGTTTTGAAATGAATGTTGCACAAATGTTGTTGGAGAAACTTAAGGTGGATGACTTGAGCTAGGCTGACCCTGCTCTCTTTGTTTATATAAATCCAATTCAGTCTCCAATGTAGCTACTTTCTATTGGCTCTTATCATAATCATCCAAGAGTTCTTTGTATTTAGTTTTAAAGTTATCTCTTTCTAGGGTAAGACTCTCAACAGTTGATCGAGTAAACCTAGCCACATTTACATCCATGTCTGAAGCCTCCAAAGTTGGAGTATCAACAACTCTTTTTACAAGTAGTTGACCACTGAAATCCGATGCTTCTACTAAAATTGGTTTCCTAGGTCCAGGAGACAAATACCATATCGCCAATGCCTCCCAATTTTCACTGAAAGCTGAACCTTTAAGTGTCATTTCCAATTCTTCCTCATTTTGTACAATAGGCGCATCAGTCCTTCTCAAAGCATCTAGCATAATAACATTAGTAATATTCCATTCTGGCAGTAGCAACACACCAGTCTTCTTTACCAATTCCCTACCATGTTGGGCATTAATTTTTTTTAAATCATTTCTCATAATTTGTCCCTTACATTCGCCTGAACCACATCGTCAAGAAAATAAAGGTGCAAGATTATTTCAATGGCAACCTGCTCTGCATACTCTGCAACCTTAATTTTCCATGAAAATTCCTAAAATGTTGAAGTTTCAATGAAATAATCATCTTCCATTAATTCCTTACTGGCCTCAACCCTCAAATCATCTACAATGCTTAATCCACAAATGTCAAGCTTCCCCAGCCTAAGGATACTCTATCTTGAACTTGAAGCAATTGCTCTCTCGTGAGGTGGCATCCCTATTTGTATTTCCTCAGGGGTGACCAAGATATCCTCCTCCTCTATGTATGAGTAATCAACCACTCCTTTTGCTTCTATCCTTTGCTTCTTTTGAGGTGGTTTCTCAGGAGGAACAAAAATTTTAGGAGATCAATCAAGATCAATTACAGGCATAGATTCCTATGTAGGATGAATTGGCTATGTATTCTTAGGAGATTTTACCTTTGGCCCCTCATACATGATAAGGGTTGTTGAAATTCTTTCCTCGCTTGCCACTTTCTTTCTCCTAGAATAAATTCTCTACTTTTTAGGTGGTTGATATGAGAGTCTTTCTTCTAGTGTCACCTTTACATTTTCTTCAACCATCATTTCCTTCCCTTTATCTACAACTTCTCATCGTTCCCTCAAAACACCAACAACACCTTCAAAATTATCCATAGCATACGTAAATTTGTTGAAATCACCCTATATATTTGGCAGAGGAATGTACTAGGGATCCTTCTTCATCTTGGCTTCAACCATTTTTCTATAAGAAAAGTATTTGGATTTCCTTTCATCTTGTTCCTCAGTACCAAATATGTTTTTGATAACATCCTCAAGATAACCAAAATCATGTACATAGGTAGCCATTTTCTTATCTACTTTAAGCTTACTAATGAAGCCTTCAGGGTCATAATTTCTTGGGCTCATGATCACTAGTCCATAGGGAGCTATCAGATCATCTAATCTCTTCCATGTCCCTTTTGTCATAATGTAATTTGTGAATATAGTCCATTTTGGGAAGAATGACCCCTTCCTTATTGATTTAGGTAAATGTGCTTCCTATGAGGCTCCTACTTGCCTCATAATTTCAAGGAATCCAATCATCAAAGGAACATCTACAGGAAAGACATATGGACCCAAACCACTACCATATACTCTGAAAATTGTCTTATGAGGGTACAAAATCAAATCTCCCCAATTATGATTGAAATTCAAATTGGGCCTCATCTCCTTAGGTCTCAAGAACTCATGGATTTCTTTGGGGATTCTAGGTGGCTCGTATATTAAAGCTCCCCTTATCTTGGATGAAAAATAATTTCTAAACATCACAAAGTTATACCTCCTATCATCTTTATCCAAGAGCCTAGTCCAACATTGGATAGGAAAATCAGCATCATCCCTTTTTCTCTCCAAGGTTATTTCCTTTTCAAAGACTCATTGTCCCTTATGCAAGAACATATGCATAAACAATGAGTACCACCAGAACTTTACCGACTGCTTCCCTTCTTTCAATTCAACTAAGCCCCTATGAATATGCTCAGCCAGATAAGTCCCATAGTCATAAACAATATTGTACGTTGGGTATTGCAATTGTGTAGCCATGTAGCAATACTCCCTCTACAATGTTTCAAGTGGGTTATCACCAATGATTTGATATAGAGAGTATACAATCTTTTGGAGATAACTAGAAAAATAGTTCATTGAGAAAGGCTCAATCTCTCTTTCATCTATTCTAACCCTTCTCCTATTCTTCCCCTCACTAGTTACTGCTGTATGTGTAGGAAACATCTCTGTTCTGATGAGTAATTTAGTATTGTCATATTGTGATATCAAAGTATCCATGTTCAATGGGACCAAGTCTTTACTCCATGGGTGCAAGCCAAAGACTTGTTAAATTTCTTCCCTAGCTATTTTTACCATAACCACCCCATTAAAGTTCTGACTGCCCTAGAAACTGGGTCATATCTTGACGCAATATCCTTCAGGAGATCCACATCCATGTATACATTGGGAACAACCAATTTCCCCATATCCAACTTCCATGGGCTACTAAAAGGAGACCCAAGGTTCCTATTCCCAAACCAGTGAAACATTTTCCATCTTGTATATGGTACTTTGGCATCCTTGATAAAACAAGCTTTATCTATCAACCCTTCCACCACAATCGCCCCCCGAAACAAAATCCTCCCTTCTAGTTTTTTACTCATAGATTGGGGTAACAGGTCGATAACATCCTAAGGAAAGACTCTAGGTTGGGCAGAAGAGGACGAAGCACCTAGTGTTTTGGGAGCCATGGGTTTGTATGCACCAAGATTCTAACAAAGGTATTTCAATAACAAAATCCCAATTGTAGTTTACAACTATGGACAATCACCAATTCTTGAAAATTTAAAGGGCTACAACTTCAAAGGTACAAATTAATCCTAATTTTGAAACACTGAAAGCAAAACAAATAGATGCATTCATATTTTAAGATAGAATAAGGTAAACCCTAGCTCAAAAATTTGAAAAAAGGATAAAAATGTGTGTATATAACTTACTGCTTTTAGTTGTGTCGAATCCTAATGCCATCTGGGAAAAATACTATAATTCGCTTATTGGCTCCTCGTATTTCCTAGGACAAGTCTCTGAACTTCAAATGGGCAATAATCAGCTACATGCAAATTTTGATAGGAACTAAATAGGCCATACGGGTCATTTCCACCATTAATGCACACTCGCACAAAGAAAAAGAAATGCAATGGGCATACTTTGCAACTTTCAATATGAGTCATTGATTTGCAGATGAGATGGGCCATTTGAACGACTCTAAATGAGTCGAGATTGTTTGAAATTTCCATATTCATATCCAACTCAGATGAATACCCAATAAGAACTCTCTGACAGGACCTTCCTCGTATACTTTTGGGCTCCACTCGCCTGTACCTCTAGAATGTATGTGGAAACTTCTCATGGGTCTTGTCGTCCTTAAGGAACTTACATCTTATTTTCATGAGCTAGCGGGGAATGGTGGTGATCACTTTCATCGCTCGGTTGGAACTGTCGATCTCAAATTTATAGGCGTCGAGATGGGACAAGGAAATTGGGATCCTACACATGTGGTGAAACTTCACTAGCCTCACAGCATTTAACTTGCATTCATTTTAGATGGATGGGCCAGCGGGGAATGGTCTAGATGAAATCCCACAATCTCAAAACTGCTTAACCTGCACATGAAGCAAAGTTATTCATAAAAGGGGGCCCAACTAGGCCGACATGATAACACCCTCTTGGGTGCATGACTTAGGCTTAAGTAATTCATAAATCAAAGATTAAATTCAAGCATGAGGGAAAATTAAAATGACTGACGATCACAAAGGCTCGAGGCTGATAATGGTTGTATGTCAATGACTTAAAAGGTGACTAATAAGACTAGCAACTGGGATAACCAGACAACGCCCAATTAAAATGTTCAAGGATGAGACACGAAATAATTGAAAACAAGAATAAGTAAATTAAAAACCCTTGAACCATATCAATGAGGAATAGTTGACATGTGAATAGCAAGCACCAAATACTCAAAATGTCAAAAATTTTGAGGGCTCTATCACCTCCTTTTTCCATGACAAAATCAACAAATAATGTGTACTTGGGAAAGAAAGATCCTTTCTTAGGCTATGTTAGCAAGTGTGTGTATTGAGCACATCCCAACTATCTCATGATTTCCAAGAATATAATTCTCAGGGGCACATCCCTTGGCAAGGCAAATGGGTTGACATTAGTGCCATATACCCTAAAAATGGTTGTATTGTAGTATGGGATGATATTGCCCCAATTGTGTGTCAAATTTAACTTAGGCCTCCTCTCCATTGGACTCAAGAAATCATGAATCTCCTTAAAAATCCTAGGTGGATCATAGACCAAAGATCTTAATTTTGACCCAAAAACATTATGGAACACCACATAACCGAATTTTTGGTCATTCCTATCTAAAATTTTGGTCCAGTACTGGACGAGCATGTCAATATCATCCTCCTTCTTCAATTCCATGTCTTTCCCAAAAAATTTCTCTCCCTTGTACAAAAACATGTGCATTAGCAAAGAGTTCCACCTAAAGCCAACTGGGGTTTTTCCTTCCTTAAGAGCTATCAAACTCTCATGCATTTTGTCTGCCAAGTAGGTAGCAAAATCATATACCACATTGAAACCTGGGTGTTGAATATTTACAACCATGTACATAAGGTCAGTAGGAAAGGTAGTCTTGTGAACCCCGATCCTATTCCTGCACAAACATATTAGTTAGATCATATGCAAGATAAAACAAGGATTCCCCATGAAATCCATTTACAATGCTCAAATTAGAAAAATGAAGAAAAAAACATGGAAAGATAAGTAAAATCTTAATTAAGCATGCAAAATCTTGATCCCATGGGGGAATTGGTGCCAATTGGTGTGTCAAAATTGGCCCTTTCCCAACTCCTTTGTAAGCTTTGTGATAATTTGTGGATGATTGAATCTCCTTGATGAGATTTTGACATAACTTAGCTATGAAATTATGAAATTGATGAACACTTGATGTGAAATGGACAAAATTAGCTCTCAATGTGAAGGGAGTGACTTTGCTAAAATGGTGGATGAGGATGAAGTTGAGAATAGTAATTTTACTCAAATTATGGATGATAGAATGAGAGGAAGAGTCTCTCATTTATATATTTCCAAATTGGAAGAATGAGTGAAATTGAGCAATGTGGGATCATTCAACATCCAATGGCCAAGTGCCACTTGTCAAGATGTGAATGGTTGAAGGTTGTGCACATTTTAGCCAAAGTGCCAATAAATGACATTAGGTGGAATTTAAAATTGGGGAAATGACATGTGAGAGGGAAAAATGAATGAAATAAATGCCACTTGGCTCAATGCACAAGGACATGTAAGATGAGTGAATTCTTTGTTGGAAGGAAAAATCCACTTGAATTTTGAATTCAAATTTGAAGGAATATTCCTCCTTTATTCCATGTTGAGAGAAAATAGACAATTTAATAAATCAAAGTAATTGATTTATTGTACAAGTTGCATTCTCTAGAGGATTTTAGTGATTGAGATTAAATTAATCAAGATTTGATCAATTTAATGAGAGATTAGGTGATTTGACAATTTTGACTTAGATTTTAGGATTTATTTAAATCGAGATTGAGAGGTAAATGATTTAGACTTTAATACTTTGATCTATTTAACTAAAGGGGGATGATGTTAGATTAAATTAAATAAGGTTTAATTTATTCAATTTAATGAGAAGACTTTATGGATTTAATCACATAAGATGAATTATTTAATTAAAGAGGGATTTTAGTGTTAATTAAATTAAATTGATTAATTTAATCAAGAGAGGAGAAAGACCTAATTAGATAAAAAAATGATTTATCTAATTAAGAGACGACAGGTGATGAGAAGTTGAGAGTGTGATTTAGGAAGAAATGACGTTAGTAATCAGGATCAAGTGCGTTAGATTGAATTGTATATTTTTCATGTCTAAATTTTTCCCCTATTTGAAGCAATGTACTTGTTGCATTGGTTCAAAGAATAAACTGTTGTGATCAAAGTTCAAAATTTCTTGATTTTTTTCAGTGACCCACTATTGCCCTAGTGGAATGATTATGCTGGTACATTTCCCTCTCGAGAGATCAGACAATTTTATTTTTTTGGATGATCTCGTGAAAAGATAGGACAAGGTGCCCAACAGGTCTAAAAATGCCCTAGGATGCCAAAAAATGCATTAAAATGACGAAAAAGATGCAATATGACCCTCAGGTTGACAAAAACAAGATCGGGGGACCAAAACCCTAGTTGGATAGCCAAATTAGGTCAAAAAACCCTAATTTGCAGGCTTAAATAGACCTTGAGGGGTCACTTTTAATACATTTGTATACTTAGCCTTTAGAATTTTTTGCACTTTGAGCTTTGAGCCCCGATCAAGATGGCAAAACGATAGCTTCCCAGGCACGTTTCAGAGAGAGTATGAGTGCACTAGCGGCCAGTCGGCGTAGGACCTGTTGATGGTGTTTTCTGCACAGCAACAACTCAAACAGAATATGATATCCTATCTCTCTTGAAAGGTAAATCTCTATGGGAAAAGAGATAACCCCAAGGTCTCTAATGTCAAGTCTTGACAATGCAGTGAAACAACTCAGAGATAATGTGAAAATGCTGGTAATCACAAGGGGCCTTACAAACAAATACTGGATCTTCAAACTTATCAGATTTTGCAATATATTGATACTCGGATTCTTAAATGTAACCCAGATAATAAAAGAAATAGCAAAAGAGAAGAGTTTAAAAGAGATCCTAAGATTAAAATTACTCCTAAAATCAATCACAACAATGATAAATGTTGCAAACGGACAAATCTCCAATAAAACCAATTTCTGCTTAATCAAGGACAAGCCCACAACTCCGCAGAAATGGTGCAATCTTCTGAGAAAATTGAAGATTTTCAAACTATGAACATTCATCCACATACCTAGTAAATGGTGTAATGTAAACAAGCATCCACAGTTGAACTTAGCACAAAATAAGGCCTAGACTAACTTTACACAACAACTTACAATCAACAAATTGCCAAAAGTATGGACCGGAGATCGATCAACATCATTAACATTTCAACATTATCATGAAAGAACTGAAAACTAACATCTAACATTGAGAATCAAGAACAAGAAACCATGAAACTTTTGAAACATAACACAATGTTTGCCAAATCAACAACCCGTTTGCATTATCTTCTCTAGCATTACATAACAATTTCCAGTATTTCTCCTCTCCTACAGCTACTGACTTGCAGAATCTAACCTCTAACCTAGCCAATTCTAGCCTTGCAGCCTCTAACCAGCTGTTCTCTAGCCTTTTCTACTCTACCCACCTTTACAAATGAGAAGGAACTTGCCTTTTATAGATATTACATTTTTAAATCAAGGGCCGGGATTAAATTCAATCCAATGGCCGCAATTAATCCCCAAGAAACCCTAAGAATTCACATTAGGGTTCTTAAAAATGTGGTACATCATCATCCAATAGCATAAAAGCAGTTACATTCAGAAATCAACAATCTGCCACCTCGATTTTAATAAAATATTATGATTGGAGAGTGAAAACAGCATCACACGTCACTCCACATTTGAAACATATATTCCAGCTGTAGACAGGTTGTGGCACAGATTCTTATGCAATTGGGTTCATTTGAACAGCTGGGCACCGATTCATATGCAAATCAGCATTTTAAGTATTTTCCAGATTTTCCTCCTGATACGAATCCATATGCAAGTCCTTCCTTTAATCCTGAAAAACAGATATAATCATTAATAACCCACATGTGAAAATCTAACCAAAAAATATTAAAATTAAGCATAAATAAACCCTCGAAAATTTCAACTCCGTCGTAAAATTTTGGAAATTTAACCCTTTCGGAGTTCAAGAAAATCGTGACAGGAAGTTCGGAAAAATCCGCCAAAATCCGGACGGGGTGGAAAATCCTGGATTTGACAAAAAACCCGAAAAAATCCGGACCGGATGGGGCGAAAAATCCCGAAAAAATCCGGACCAACGGAAAATCGAAAATGGCAAAAACAGGAAAAATTTGGATAGGACGGAAAATCCCAAAAATGGCAAAAAAAAAACTCGGAAAAATCCGGACCAAGTGGAAATCGCCGAAAATGACAAATTTCGCCAAAATCCAGACCAGGTGGAAATCCCCGAAAATGGCAAATTTCGCCAAAATCCGGACCGGGCAGAAATCCCCAAAAATGACCCAGAAATCGGAGAAAAACTTTGAAACCCCATAACTTTTTTTCGCAGATGAATTTGTGAAAAGTTCAAAAAGCAACTTGGCCTAATTTTTCATCCTCTATCCATTGGTGCAAAAATATTTACACATCACATTGAAAATTCACTTGAAAAATCCCCATTTCTAAAATCCAAGGCCCCAAAATGCTTCAAAATACCACCCCCATCAAACCAAATCCGAACTTAATCCCAAAATAACCTCCAAGAGGAGAGAAACCGAAAATTGACAAAGTCAAGGTACAAAAATGTAGAAAAAAAAGAGGGTCCCCGCCTCTGGTGGGGCATGTGTGCAAAAAGTGCACAACAGGACCCGTGGTATGTACCCCCATCCCAACTTTTACTTTTTCGTTTTACATGCATTAAATAGGGTCAAAACCATCTTTAAGTTGAGCAACACTATATAGCTCCACTGCAAATGCTCAGTCGATGTCGTGCAGTCCTAAATTGTGTAGCATATGAGAGTAGCGTCACGTGGTGTAGTTAGGAGATTAGGGTTCCTTTGGTCAAATTTGGCTGCATGCGAAAATAGTGCCACACAATGCAATTAGGGATTAAGGATTTGTCAAAGTCTGTCACATAGCGTAGTTTAGAACTTTAAAAACTATACTACATTTTCTGTTTCAAATGCAAAAATCCGATGCGAGAGGCAGAATGTTTACGAGACCTGACACGATGGATTACCTTGTGCAAGAGGAGCTCGATATACTTCACTCGATGGAGCATAGATGGTCGGTGCTCCGCAGATTCTAAGGTATGCATGTGTACCTTTAGGAGCAATGTGGTTTGTTGCGTGTGTCCCCCCTATTTAGACACACTTAGGTATGATGAAAACTTTGGATGAGTGGTGGCATAGTGAGACCTCTTCCTTCCATCTTCCTACCGATGAGGCTAGCATCACTCTTGAGGATGTCTGGTGCATTCTCTGATTGCCTATCCATGAAGCTAGAGTGATTTATGATCCAAAGGAAGGCCGGGAGGCCTACTTTGATGTTATGGGTGTTGATGAGCTCATCCTTTCTGATGGAAAGATTGACTTGGAGCGATACTGAGGTAGAGCGCCCACCTACAGGTTGATCATTGCAACTATCATTTCTGGTCTTATGGCAACAGATCGGTGGGGCCGATATTTCAATCCAAGCTGGGGACTGGCATGGGAGTGGATGTGTTTCTGTCGGGGGTGCTTTGATTGGGAGCCAATGATGTTGGATTCCTTATACATAGATTTACATGAGTTTCATACTTGGACAGTTGGGCCCTCGGGGCCAGAGTTACTTTGTTACACATCTGGACATGGGAGCGAAATCCAGTGCTTCGTCCAGATGTCACATCGATCATCCTTGATATTGATGACCTTGTTTTTTGGTGGTATGGTGGGGCATAGATCCACTTCACTCACATTGGCATAGGTGGGATCGCCCATTGGCGATGGGTTCTTAACGAGATGAGAGAGTTCATTTGGAGGCCTTGGATGGGCATAGGCCCATGGTATGATGACACATAGCAGTTTTTCTTTGCTCGGCAGGATAGATGGATGCAGGGCCAAGAGCATGGCATGATAGAGTGCTATCTTCCAGACAAGGTGGCCCGTCAGTTTGGTGAGATCCAAGATAGATCGGATGATCAGTACATGGTGATCTTCACCCGTAGCACTAGAGAGACAACATGGGGTCAGCCCATCCCGACAGCTGAGGCAGTCTCCTCATTCAGACAACTAGTAGCTAGGTCGTGGCCATATGATTAGGGGCTTGTAGATGCAGGAGTGACCCAAGAATACAAAGCTTGGTTTAGGCATCCTTTGAGATTGACAGTTTTCGAGGTGACACTTCCATGATGGAGGTCCCGAGGGAGATCAGCCGACAGGGGCAGAGGACAAGGGGGCCAAGGCGACAGAGATGGGGATGGGGATAGAGGAGGAGGTGGACCACCTCCTCATCAGGCACCTCCCAGAGATTAGGAACAACATGCACCTCTGTGGGGAGGGATATAGGATGACCAACCCCGAGATGGGGACAAAGTAGTCCCACAACAGCAGTAACCAGGGCAGCCAGATCACAAAGACGCACTGATGCAACATTTGTAGGGTCAGATTCAGATACTGACTACAGAGAGGGATCAGGCTTAGTAGTATGTTTTGACAATCACTGCCAAGAGGGACCAGGCTCGATCCGAGAGGGATCGGGAGGTTGGTCAACGGAGGTAGCTAGAGGGTATGACTACATTATCCCAGGGTCGATCAGTTTCTTTACGAGCCTACAGAGAGGTAGTAAGAGAGGCCGAGTATTATCGGCAACATTACAGACAAGCAGTTCCGGTAGCAGGCCAGGTTCTAGACTACTCGTAGCAGACATGGATGAGGCCTCTAGAGGATCATGGAGAGAGGTAGGCAGGAGAGGGCAGCAGCTAGCAAGGCTAGCCTTTGATCATAGATATTTTTTCATTTTTGATTCATGGGCTCTGATTATTGACCCTATTGTATCATGTATTTTGATGTACACTTGATCTGTTTTTGTACCATGACAGTATATTTTTGATGATATATATGAGATGGTTTGGTTTATGATATGTCCTATGATGCATGGATTCATTTTAATTTTCTATGAGATGTTATGAAATACTTCTATTTTATGCTCATATGATATGATATATGCTTCAATATGATGGATGTATTTCTCTGGTTTAATTTTCTATGCATTTTGATGATTACATTGATGCAATGTATGCTATTGATGATGTATCGATATGCAAATGATAAATGATATGCAAATGATTAATGATGATAATGGATTCTAATGATTTTTATTATGTCCTTAATGATTCATGTATGATGTGAATGAATGTAATGCAATTATTTTTTAAGGTACTTAGAATAAAAAATTTATATTATTCCTCATAACTTAAGATGATAATAATGTGGTATGATCTATATGGTATGATATGCACTTATGTTGATGATTTGGTGGATGTAGGGTGTATGCATTGGCAATGTTCTGATTAATTGTCATGATGCCATGTTATTATGGAATGAAGATAGAAGAAAAAGAGATCCCAAATTTATTGGAATGATGTTGATTTACTTACTAGGATTCTGGATTTTCAAAGGGCCAATTACGTTATGTTTGATAACACACTTAGGTACGATGCATCAAGGTATAAAGGATTAGGATGGCGTGGTACCTAGTGTGATGGAATTTGACTCAAAAATCAGATAGGAGTATTCATGTTCATACTTAGCATACAGAACCTAATTTAGGATGTAGTTTAGACATTCTCAACATCTCAGACCAAACATAGAAAAGCAAGCCTTCCTATGTGGTCAACAAGATATCCAAAACATCCTCGCCACAAACCGAACAAAGTGCGCATGACTAAGTTATTTTACAAGAGTAATCCACAAGCAAAACAGATAAAAAAGATAATGATCGTTGCCCCATTCCTTTATCTATAAACCTATTTTGTTTAAGCATCATCGAGAGGTCCTTGGAATGAGCGCAAAATAAGATAAGTCAAAAAGACCAGATAAAGTAAACAAACAAGCTAATATTTTTCATACCGCTAGCCAAGACTAAACTACTGCGGGGTACTTGATGCTTATATCCATTGTGGGAAGGATACATCCTAGGACATGTTGTGATCACGGTTTTGATGAGATTGATTGGATGATAAGCTATTGATACTCTGAGTTGATCAACCTGCTTGCTTACTAACCTAGAATGGAGACTTTGACGATTAGGTGTTCACTTTTGAACCTGCTAGACTTGCTTCTGACTGAATTACCAAAGGATGAAAGTGTTGATTGATTTATTATGAGTGATGATAATCATGAGTGAAAGCGAGATGAGATGAAAGCACCATTTTGGATTTTTCAAACATTTTGAGGCTATTTTTGGAATTTTGATATGTTTTACAAAAGTTTTTGGATTTTCGAGATTTATGATGGAGAAACTGACTTAAATACCTATCCTAGGGGTCTCAAGAGCTGATCCATAGATTATCCTTGCCTACGTTATACATGTAGAGACCACATAGTTTGACTAACGACAAGCTTGACCCAATGATGAGAATGATGGGCAAATGGATTGCCAAATTGCGACAGACACCTAAGGATTGACCTAAAGTGTCTCGGGGGATGATCAAAGATCAACCTTGCCTACATTCAAGCTCAGAGATGATGTAGTTTGACAAGGTGACAGACTGACAAGACTTAATGGTGAATTTTTTGAAGATTTTTGAGATTTTTTCGATGTTTTTGGATTTTCTTAGAGTTTTCAGAATGTTTTGGTATTTTTGATTTTAAAGAAGATTACAATAATATACACGAATCTGATTCAATGCAGGTGTAGGAACATGCCCCCAATGTAAAGTAATAGACTACTTCGATAAAGGCAGGACAAACTGACCTTGGGATTATGCCAAGTAGTACTAGGGTGAAGCGTGATACAAATGAAACATCAAGCTATGGTATGGATGTGAAAGGATGGATAGATGAAAGATTAATGAAATGTAATGGGATGTAATGGATGAGCGAGTCGTGGAGATGCTAGTGGATAAAGAGTGCTTTATTTACGCTTGGCGCCTGTTTTCTAGGTTTTCACCAAGGTACTTGTCCAAAGCGCCACCGAAGTGGTTTTCACTAGAGGACAAATTTTTTCTTTATTGTTTTCAATCCTTTTTCTAATTTTTTTTTGGATTTTTGTATTTATTTTTTTTTTTGTCACCAAGACGCCTGTTTGCCAGGTTTTCATCAAGGTGACCAATTTTTCAAGACATTTTTTTCATATTTTTTGGTTATATACCTTGAAAGTTTTTTAGGCATAAAACTTTTTGAGATGAGAACTATTCAGGGGCTCCTACAAAGGATTTCCTTCTGGTGTTGATAGTTGATATGCCCCTGATTTATAACTTGTTGTGATGACAAAAGGTCCCAACTAGTTGGGCTCAAATTTTCCTTTGATTTTCGAATTTGGTATGTTCTTTTGATTCTCTTTTAGCATAGGTTCACCGACTTGGAAGGTGCATCTCCTGATCTTCTTGTTGTAGTTGCACTTTAGGTGGTTCTAATAGACCTATAGATGGTTGAAGGCATCCATGCGTTGTTCATCTAATAACTCCAGCTTATTTAACCTTGAAACCCAATATTCCTCATCTGTAATGAGGCTTTGCAATGATATCCTTAATGATGGGAGCTTGATCTCAATGGGTAGGATGGCTTCTAATCCGTGGGCCAGGGAGAATGGGGTGGCACCTATTGGTGTGCAGATGCTAGTGCGGTAGGCCCATAAGGCAAGGTTTAGTTGCAGATGCCAGTCACGACCAGAATCATTGACTATTTTCTTTATGATTTTCAAGATAGTTTTATTAGTGGCTTTTTCTTGGCCATTGCCTTGGGGATAGTATGGAGTGGAAAAGCGATGTTGGATTTTGAATTTGTCACATAAGTCATGGACATCCTAGTTTTTGAAAGGTGTCCCATTATGAGAGATAATGGATTGGGGGACACTGTATCGACAAATGAGATAGTTCAGGATGAACTTGGATATCTTCTTTCCCATTATGTAGGTCATGGGAATTGCTTCGACCCACTTTGTGAAGTATTCTATGGCGGTGATGATGAATTTTTGGTCGTTGGATGAGGTGGGTGTGATTTTTCCTATGAGATCGAGCCCCCACTACGAAAAGGGCCAAGGTATAACAATATGATGAATCTCTTGAGTTGGTGCATGAATAAGGTCTCCATGCTGCTGGCGCTGTAAACACTTTCTGACAAAGTCGTGTGCCTCTCTTTCCATTGTTGGCCAGTAGTACCCGATTCTCAGCAGCTTCTTAGCCAAGGTCATACCACTCGAGTGTGAACTGCAAGTGCCATTATGTACCTCAGTCAGAGCAATCAGGGCCTCCTCAGGATTCAAACAACATAATAGGGTTATGTCAATGCTCCTACGATAGAGGGTTTCTCCTAGGATGAGAAAATGTAAGGACCTTTTGACAAAGGCTTGTTTAAGGTTTGGGGTTATGTCCGTTGGGTGGATTCCTATTCTTAGGTAGGTATAGATTTCGTGATACCAAGGATCACCGAGACCAACGAGTTTGCACACATATTCTAACTCTGGTACCTCGAATATGGGTATGAGAATCTTCTCTACCAAGAATTCATGTTTTGAGACATTGCGAGGGATATCTAGTAAGGATCCAATTGTTTCAATGGTGTCAGTTGCTCTGTTGTTATCCCATGGTATCTACTTAAAGGTGATATCAATGAATGATTCCTTGAGGCTCTCTACTAACTTCTTGTATGGTGTCAACTTATCATCCTTATTTTGGTACTCACAATTGACTTGGTTGATAATAATCTTTGAATCCCCATAAACCTTTAGTGCCATGATCCTCCACTATGCTGCAATATTGAGACCTATGGTTAAAGCCTCGTACTCCACAATGTTGTTAGTGCACGGGAGTGCCAATTTCTAGGATCTAGGTATACAATCCCCCTGTGGGGTGATGAAAAATATACTAGCTCCTGATCCATGTTGTGTGTATGAGCCATTGAAGTAGAGTTTCAAGTGATTGACTATGCTGAGATTAAATATGGATTTGTCTGGAAACTCTAATATGAGTGGATTCTCTGAATAGATTGGAGATTATGTCATTTGGTCTGCAATCACTTGCCCCTTGATAGCCTTGCGCTCTACATATTCAATATCATGTTATTTTAATATCATGACCCACTTGGTTGTTCGTCCTATGAGAGTGGCCTTAGAGAGCAGGTGTTTTAGTGGATCTATCTTTGCGATCAACTTGATCTAATGAGCCAGCATGTAGTGTCTGAAATTTTGGGCTGCAAACAAAATTGTCATGCAAGATTTTTCTGTTGGTGTGTAGATGATTTCATGCCCTACCATTGTCCTGATGATGTAGTATATCACTCTCTCTCTTCCATTTTCATCATGTTGGGCTAATAGAGCACGAAGAGCTACCATGCTTGCTAAAATATATAAAATCAGTGGTTTTCTTGGGGTAGGTGGCATTAACACTGGTGGCATGAGTAGATATTCTTTGATTTTACCAAATTCCTAATCACACTTGTCGTCTCACTTGTATGCTACTCCCTTGTGGAGTAGATGTGAATATGCAATTTGTTTATCTGCCAGCTACGCTATGAATCTTCAAATGGATTGGATTTTTCCTTGCATGCCTCTTATTTGTTTTAGTGTCCTAGGTACTTCCATGTCGAGGATTGTGTTGAACTTGGTGGGATCCACTTTTGTTCCCTGGATTGATATTATATATCCTAGAAGCTTACTTGATTTCACCCCAAAGACACATTTCTTAGGGTTGAGTCTGACCTTGTACTTCTCCAGTTTGTCAAAAATGGCACTTAGGGCTGTTATGTGATCTTGTCTTTTCTTTGATTTGGCCAATATATCATCCACGTAATCTTTGACAGTTTTGTGTATCATGTCATGAAAGATTAGTGTCATGGCCCTTTGATATGTTGCCCCTGCATTGTTTAGCCCAAATGGCATCATGTTCCAACAGTATGTTCCCCATGGACATGTAAATGTTGTCTTATGTTGGTCCTCCTTTGTGATCATTATCTGGTTGTACCCCAAGAAACCATCCATCAGTGATAGCATCTCATGTTCAGTCGTCATGTCCACTATCATATCAATGTTAGGTAGTGGAAAATCATCCTTGGGACACACTTTTTTGAGGTCTCTAAATTCAATGCAGATACAGATGCCCCCAATTGGTTTTGAAACTGGTACATGATTGGATACCCATTCTGTATAATCAATTGGGTATATAAAGCCGATGTCCAAGATTTTCTATAATTCCACCTTGACTAGCAAGGCTATCTGAGGGTGCATTTTTTTTAATCTTTGTCTTATTGGCTTTGCTCCAGGGTAAACAACCAAATGATGAACCATGAATTATGGATCGAGACCCAACATATCAGCATAGGTCCATGTGGAGTTCACATTTATTTATTTTAGAAATACAACCAATAGTTCTTGTTCTTCTGTTAGAAGTGATTCGGCATAGAAGGTGATCTGCGGTGTTGCTTTCGTTCCCAGATTGACAAGATTTGACTATTCTGCCAAGAGTGTCAATTTTTCCTGATGAAGTGCAGTAGGGGGTAGATTGAATCCTTCATCCTTCGGTGCCTCAGAGAGGTTTTCACTGTTGGATGTGTCCTTTATTTTTACTATTCTTTGGTTAGAGAGTGCCACAGTGTGGTTTTCAATCAATGACCCTGAGCTTATTCTCATTCTTTTTCTTTTGTGACTTAAGGACTCAATCGTCTCCCCATAATAGGCGTGGGTGTCCAGTGTGATGTCAAACCCAACCTTGTAATCTCTGCATGGAACTTCATCCCTTAGTCCCATGAATTCTGAGAGTAACTCATTATTTTTGAATGTTTCTAGAACCGGTGGTCCTTGTTGGTCATAGTCAATGAGTTGTGGGTAAACTAGGTTTACTTTGTAAGTGTGGTGGTTCAACTCAATGGGTGAGGCACTAATCATCAGTAAGGAGGAATCCTTGAAAAGAATGGGAAGGCCAGTTATGGTATCCTCATCATCACTACTAGTGTAGACATCAGTTATGTCAAAAGTAAAATTATCTAGGGGCAGACCTATGGATACAGGTAGTTGAAGGGCAGTTGTCGATAACTGAGGAGGAGACTTGACTGCTCTACTAGGGGTACCTCTACCATGTACAGTTATACTCGGATGGGTACATCCAAGGCCAAGTTTTCTCATTCATCTTTCTACAATGATGGGATCTAGTCATCAATCATTATTCCTTGCAAGGCTTTCATTTATGTTGTAGCCCATACCAAGCATTATTTGTAGTTCTTTGTTAGCTTCATCCATGGGTAGAGTGGGTGTGGGTCCTTCATCATGGTATAGCATGCTTGAAATGTCTCCCTCATCCACATTTTCTTGACTTAGATCCCCCCAATGGAAGAATCTAGAAGGATCTGCCCTAAAAGTGTGGACAAGTGTTTCAACTGATTGAGGTTGCCTATGCGACCTAGGAGATTGTGGTAACTCTCCTACAAAAAATGTAGTTTTCTTAATTCTGTAATATCTACACCCGTTGTCTTGGATCATGAGATTGATGTCGGATATATTAGGGATGGAGGGTGTCTTTGTCACAGAAGTGGAGGCAAGGTTAGATGGATTTATATAGGGAGTGGATGGGCCTTCATCATTTTTTGGTACTTTGGGAATTTTGTAAAACTTGGCTTCCAAGTTATTGCAATAGGAAAATGGATTTGGATCACCATGTATTGTGACCTCCTCATTTTGGTATAAGAATTTGATGCATTGGTGGAATGTTGAGGCGACCGCCTTCATTCCATGGATCCATGAGCATCCTAGGAGGATGTTGTAGGGCAAGTCAAGGTCAAGGACCTAACATGTGGTTTCCATGGTAGTTGGCCCCACTTAGATTGGGATCCTGATGGTGCCTTGAGACATTCTTTCTTGGTCATCATACACTCCGATGGTGATGCCTTTTTTTTTTTTATGGATTCCTCTGAGATTCCCAAGTTTTTAATGAGTTTAAGTGAAAAAATATTGAGGCCTGCACCTCGATCCACCAGGACCCTTTTGACTTTCTTCTTGTGAACCAACACTTAAAGGTGAAGTGCACGATTATGAGACGGCTAGGCGGGGAAGTCTTGATCAGAGAAGGTGAGGATATTTGGGTAATGATGTTACCAACCATAGCTTGGAATTTTTTCATATCAAGGGTAGCAGAGACAGTGGATGCAACTAATGCCTCATCAATAATTTTTATATGGGTGGCTGAAATTCTCAATAAATCCATGCTAGAGATTTGAGCGAGGGTTCTTTTTAGCTAGTCAATGACACTATAATCGTAGGGAACAACTTTTGGATTTGAAATGGGGGTCTTAGATGGATGTGATTCCCCTACAATAGTAACCTTTCCACCATGTGTGGTGACTCCACAATCAACGTTGGCTCCTTTGACACTAATGATAGTGACCATTTCATCTATTCATGCAATAATGTCTTCATATACAAGGTTTGCACTAGCATACTTTTGCTTCCCTTTGTTGTTCCCTTGGTTATTTCCTTGATTATGATTTGGCATCAGATTCGTTTATATTTTGAGGTCCTGATTTCTAGGAGGTTGTTCAATGTTTATGACTTTTTCCTCAATAAGGTCCTAGATGATGTTTTTTAGCCTCATGCAATTTGCGGTTGTGTGTCCTTTGATTTTATGAAAACCACAAAGGAGATTTTCGTTGTACCATGGTGGTTTTGTCATGGGTTTCGCCTATTGCTCAAAGTTGGAAATTTTGATAAGGTTTTCCTTAACCAACTTCTTCATTATGGATTTAATTGATTCTCCAAGAGTCGCGAACTTCCACTTGGGAGGATACTTGTTTCGGGGAGGTGGTCCTCCTTGATTTCTCAAGTTATTGATTTGGTTGCTAGGAAGCGGTTGTTGTTGTGCCACTGTATTAGTTTTCACATTATTGTGATTATAATTTTGTGGTTGGTGATGGGTCTGGATGTTCTTCTTAGGGGCATTGATGACCACCTTAGCATCAACCACTCCGTCGTTTTTGATATTTTTGTTCCTTGACCATGTGCGAGGTTTATCATTATAATTGGTGGACAGGTGGTTATCCTGTTGTGTAGGAAATGTCAATGTGCCCCCTCACACAGTAAGGGATATTTTGATATTGAGCACCTTTGGGATCAATTGATCATATGTTGTGATGCATTGCATTTTTAGGTAGAACACCAAGTTTTCATCTAGATTGTCTATGATTGTGCAAACTTAATGCTCTTCTGGCATGCTCCACTTGCTCTGATTGGCCTTGGATCACCATCTTTGCAAGAAGGATACAAATAGCTCTCATTTTCTTTGTTTGAGTGTTGATAGTTCTTCCAAACTAACATTTTCACCCATGTTAAATGTGTAGTTTTTAAGGAATGCTTCCACAATTTCCTAGAATTTTTTGATGCCTATGGGTAGGCGAGAGAACCATTCCACGACAAGACCAATTAGACTTCGAGGGAAAAGTCACATTAGATATTCGTCACCATATGCAACCTCCATGCAATGCACTTGAAATTCCCTGACGTGATTTTTAGGGTTTCCTGTCCCATTATATTTATCAAATTTGGGGATCTCAAATCCCTTTAGGAATGGTACCATTGTAATATTTCTGTAAAATAGATAGGGGCACAAGTTACTCGACATTTTGGTTGTTTTTCCTAACTGGAGGTCTAGCACTTGCTATGAGAGTAGTTTGATTTGTGCTACAACATCATTCTGCAGATCAGGAGGTGGGGTGAATGTGTTTTCAGGTGTTTGCAGTGTTTGATTGATGAGAGGGGTATTGGTGGGGATTTTCTACAAGCTTTTCTATGCATTTAAGGCATGTGATATGCATGCATTTGTGCCAACAACGTTTGTTGTTGATCTTGTTGTTGTTGTTCCAACGAAGCTTGTTGTTGGTCTTGCTTCTACTGTTCCCATAAAGCTTGTTGTTGGTCTAGCTGTTGTTGCACCAACAAAGCTTGTTGTTGGTCTAGTTGTTGTTGCACCAACAAAGCTTGTTGTTGGTCTAGCTACTGTTGCGCCAACAAAGCTTGTTGTTGTGCCTGAAAATCTTGTAGGGCTTGTTGGTATACTTGTTGATAGATTGCTTGCAGTTGTGCGTGGTATGTGTTTGCACCTATTGAGCCTGGTGTTGGGCTTGAGCTTGAGCCTATGCTTGTTGGGTTGCTTGTGATGCTTGTGGAGCTTGGGCAGCTTGTTGGGTGGCTAGTTGCGCTTGTGCTTGCTAATAAGCCTATTGTGCAGCTTGTTGTTTTTGGAGTACCCTTTGGTGGGTGGCTTTTTGGACTACCTGAATCATGGTGATGAATGAGTTCGTCAGATTGGATTTTGGTGGAATTGGTGGTGGATTGGGGATGGTACTGACCATTGTGGTGAGCGGAATTGTTGTGTTGGTGATCGGGGTTTGGGTTGTGGGTGGTGTGATTGAGATGATTGGTCCTTGGGAAACCAAGCTTTGAGAGATTTGGATACTAGTGGATGTGTTGACCATTGCAGTGGCTTGAATGGTTTCCATCTATTGTTGTGATACCACTAGCAAAAGAAGGGGACTTGATATGATGTTCTGATTGCTTTGGTATGAGAAATTGGTGGAAGGTAGGGGGGAGAACCAACCCAAGAGGTGATATGGATGTGATCGGTAATGGAGGGAATGATAGTATGTTCCCTTGAAAAAGTGACGACGAGGAGGGATCAAAGATTCCCCCTGTTCTGAATAACCCACCTTCTCCTTGCGAAATCATGGGGAGAGAATTTTCTATGTTCAACGGATAGGTTGGTGTTGCATGAAATGAGGATGTCCGTATGATTATGGAAGGTGAGTGGAACGTATGGGTGTAATGGATTTAGTGGGATAGAGTTATCCGTTGTGATGTTGATATTTACCTCTATGTTGTTTACAAGGCGATGCTTTTGTAATTCACAAAACATGGCGCTTCGCTTGTTAACAATTGGTGGGGTTGATGCGATTGTTGATATGATTTGGGGAATTTCCTAAGTGATGTTTGGAAGTGACGTTGGGGGTGTGGTTGTAAGAGGCCTTTCCATATTGGTACTTACGTCAACGTCAAAAGGGAGTTTGGCCCCTTCTTTCATTAGCATGTGTATCTATAGAGAGGGATTAAGTTTCAACATGGCATTGACGATTCTATGATTCTCAGGATTCTGAACCATTTCAGTTATTTCCTCTTGCATCATTCCCAAGTCATCGTCAAGGATGTCCTCTATATTGCCTTCCTCGTGAGGGTTTTTCAATGGAAAAGAGGAATTATTTGGATAATTTTTTGATCTTGCAAGGTTTACTTCAGAGGTCACTTGAATTAGGTCACTTGAAGTTGATGTTTCCTTGGTGATTTCCATGTTCCTCTTGTGTTTCAATCTTGTTTGAACCATAAAATAGAGATCCTTTGAGCTTAATCTCTAGGTCCAAAAGGAGAAGAACTAGGAGAGTTTAAGGATCAAAAAACTAATGATGAAATAAATGGAGGATGGGGGATGCAGACGATTGAAAATCTTGAAGAACTTTTAAGGGGGGATGCTAAATTTTTTAGGGCTTGAATTGATTTGATTTTGATAGTTTGACTAGGTGCGTTAAGCCAAACAAGATGATAATGAACTTGTAAACCCTAGGAAGTTGTGCTATCCTAGAGAAAACTTGTACAAGAGAATGAATTGACTAAGTGTGTTAAGCCAATCAAAGTGATTATGAACTAGTAAACCTTAGGAATCTGTGTTATCCTAGAGGTAAATTTGTTCAAGAGGATTGATAATTTGACTAGGTGTGTTAAGTCAAACAAGGTGATGCTGATTTTTCCTTTGAGTTTAGCATGAATGATGTTTCAAAGTTCTCAAGAGTTTGTTGGTGAGATGAGATTTGATTTTGATGATGGAGGGGTGGATGAGAGTGATGATTTTGATCCTAGACTTGACCTAGACAATAATATTTCTTACAAAACCTCGATATTGAAGAACATGCCATACTTCTTATGTGAGAAAAGAAAACCTTTCAAAAAGAGTTGGATTTTTTTGATAGTAGAACTCATACAAACTTGGGTTGTTCTTTAAAGCCTTCTTGTAGAAACTATATACCAATATTTCTCTAACTTAAAAAATCCTTTCAAGATGCTCCTCACGAGCTTTTGGACTAAGAATTTTGAACTTGGGTTTCCGAATTTTGATCTTGCGGGAAATCATTTGGAAAGACACATGTGTGGAGTAAATTGTATTTTACTTTGTTTAATGAGTTCCTTTTACCAAAAACATTCTTCTTGATTATAATTTCAAACTAAATGTCTGTGTCTCAATTCCTTTTCATTCCACAAGGTCCTATGTGAAAATCAAGGTTTCAAGCGCACATTTTCCTAGGTTGACTTTAGTGGAAACTAATGATGATTAAAACCAAGCACTTAGAAAACTCTAAGAATATAATCCCTAGGGCAAGCAAGAGCACTTGGATTCATCAAAGGATATTTTTTTCCTCCAAAGGGTTTGAAATTTGAAACTCCTTGTGAATGTTTGTTTTCAAATGTTTTTGAGGACCAAGCAATGTGTTTTGATTTCAAGAACATGCACAATCCCTAGGCTAAAAAGACAATATTTGTTGGGTTCCCACTTGGACGAATCCAACTGTGCATATTATGTGTGGATGATTAGATGCTTGACCAAACTGGCTCCCCCTTATAGTGCACTCGCTTCTCAAGTCAATCAAGCATCAATACTCATGAATCTCCCATGGCATACTTTTCATTTCTACAACAGAACCACATGTATACGTGGGGTGGCTTTCAAAGGACGTGACCTTTTGCACCAACAAATAGATAGGATTTTGGCCTTTGCTAAACAAGGGATTTTAATGCAGGCATTCTGTTCATGGGGGACTATCTAGTATGGTGAGAGACCATTGCTTCCCTTCTCGTCAGAATAATCCTCGTGATATTGGAATTTGTTCCAATATCCTCACTTATATCTTGGGTGGAAGTCGCTTGGCTTTAGCGTGTTCCCAATTGGGTCGTTCCCTTGGGTGATTAATTTTTCCCACAAGGCAAGCTCGCTAAGATAAAAAAAAGCAAGCATATCCCGTAGTTAAATCGACCTTCATTGTAAAAAAAACGGAGAACACTCACAAGATTGGTTCAATTTTAATCCCAAAAAATGAAGTGTGGAGGCAATTACCTTACTCAACTTAAGATCATCAAAAGAGATTTTGATTCTCAAGATCGCCGTGAGGCACAAGAGAAGCGCATACGTCCTTTTTATGACATTACTTTGAATAAATAATTACAAAACAAAACAAAACTTGTTCATTTTTAAGCCCACAAAGCAAAAGTGAATTCTTTTTAAAGCACCAAATCAAATGTGGAATTTTTCTTGTTCAATTGTTAAACCTCAAACCAAATCTAGTAAAAATTTTCTAAGGTTCTTTTTAAGCCTTTTGTTTGCAAAATTTGAAAGAAAATTTGTTCTTTTTAGAGCCCAAAAGAAAATTTATTGTTCCCTAAAGCATGAAAGATAACAAATTTCTTAAAAAGAGATTGAGAATCCTCTAAAAGTGTTAAACAACACTATAGTGTTCAAAAACACTTAGTATAGGATAAGAATCATGTCATAATGTAGCCTTCCATTTTTCTTTCTTCCTTGCTCTAACTTGCAAAATGATTAAAACCAAAAGATGCACAAACAACAAATAAGTTGGAAGTTCAAAAAGCTAGAGATAAAAAAGCATATGTTGAAAAAAAATTAAATTAAAATTTTTCACTGTCACCCAGCGGCACAGTCAGAAAATGCGGCGTAGTTTAGAAATCTTGTGGCGTAATATAGCGCCACACCTCGACTGAGTGTGGTGTTGTGAAGAAGACAAAGAGTGCAACTATGGAACAGTTTGAGCATGCGATGTAGTTTGGATTTAAGAGATCCGCAATGAAGTTTGAAAATTTGAAATTCCTGGGTGGGAAAGAAGGTGCGGTGGAGTTTAAGGTTAGAGCAGTGCAATATAGCACTGCCTATCTGAAAGCGGTGCAATATGGCGCCGCGTGACTATATGTAGCGTAGTTTCCTGTAAGCACAAAAAAATGTCAAAAAGTCACAGAATTTTGGAAAAATGTGATGAATTTCTCCAAATCATCCCTCCTTCTAGTGCCAAAATGTGAACCCCAATCCTATTCCTACACAAACACAGCAAACAAACACATATTAAAGGTTCATATGCAAGATAAAACAAGGACTCCCCATGAAATCCATTTAAAATGCTCAAAATAGGAAAATGAAGAACAAAACATGGAAAGATAAATAAAATCCTAATTAAGCATGCAAAGTCTTGATCCCATGGGGGAATTGGTGCCAATTGGTGTGTCGAAATTGGACCTTTCCCAACTCCTTTGTAATATTTGTGATAATTTATGGATGATTGAATCTCCTTAATGATATTTTGACATAACCTAGCTATGAAATTATGAAATTGATGTGAAATGGACAAAATTAGCTCTCAATGTGAAGGGAGTGACTTTGCTAAAATGGTGGATGATGATGAAGTTAAGTATAGTAATTTTACTCAAATTATGGATGATAGAATGAGAGGAAGAGTCTCTCATTTATAGATTTCCAAATTGGAAGAATGAGAGAAATTGAGCAATGTGGTATCATTCAGCATCCAATGGCCAAGTGCCACTTGTCAAGATGTGAATGGTTGAAGGTTGTGCACATTTTTTCCAAAGTGTCAATAAATGCCATTAGGTGGAATTTGAAATTGGGGAAATGACATGTGAGAGGGGAAAATGAATGAAATAAATGTCACTTGGCTCAATGCACAAGGACATGTAAGATGAGTGAATGCTTTGTTGGAAGGACAAATCCACTTGGATTTTGAATTCAAATTTGAAGGAATATTCCTCCTTTATTCCATGTTGAGATAAAATAGGCAATTTAATAAATCAAAGTAATTAATTTATTGTGCAAGTTGCATTCTCTAGAGGATTTTAGTGATTGAGATTAAATTAATCAAGACTTGATCAATTTAATGAGAGATTAGGTGATTTGACAATTTTGACTTAGATTTTAGGATTTATTTAAATCAAGATCGAGAGGAAAATGATTTAGACTTTAATATTTTGATTTATTTAACTAAAGGGGGATGATGTTAGATTAAATTAAATAAGGTCTAATTTATTCAATTTAATGAGAAGACTTCAAGGATTTAATCAAATAAGATGAATTATTTAATTAAAGAGGGATTTTAGTGTTAATTAAATTAAATTGATTAATTTAATCAAGAGAGGAGAAAGACCTAATTAGATAAAAAATGATTTATCTAATTAAGAGACGATAGGTGATGAGAAGTTGAGAGTGTAATTCAAGAATAAATGACATTAGTAATCAGGAGCAAGTGCGTCGGATCGAATTATATATTTTCCATGTCTACAAGTCTTAATACGGATACCGAGGACTTGACACAAGGAGCAAACGGTCTTCCTGAAATAATTGCAAAAATGATTTATAGGAAAAGGTTCTAGCTCATTTTTTCCAATCACTATCTTCTTCTTATTTATTCCAACTCTTGTTGTTGCCAAATGAGGGTTTAGCAGAGAAGTCCTAAATAAACCCTTAGTATTTATGTTCTCTTCTCTAAAGGCCTAAAGGTCAATGGTGACCATATCCTTATTCCATTCATGCAAATCAAAAAAAATTGCAATCTCTTCCTTGTTTATTTTAACCATTTCAACACCAGCATATGTCTTGACAACTCGGGTTGTAGGGTCGTACCTCACTGCAACATCCTTTAACATATCCACATCTAGTTATACATTTAGGACCACCAGATTTTCGAGGTCCAATCTCTAAGGGTTGCACAGAGGAGCACACAAATTCTTGTTTCTAAACCAATTTGAAAATAACTACCATCTTGTATATGACACCTCAACATCTCGAATTGCACATTGTTTATCAGTTAACCCCTCCAAATGAAGGGGCCCACAAAACAAAGCCTTTCCCTCAATTTTTTTGTTAGTAGAGGGTTTTAACAAGTCTATGACATCCTGAGAGAAAGACCTAGAGGAATTTTCTAAGCCAGAACTTCAGGCCTTGGGTGCCATTTGCACAAGACAAATTAAGGTTCGAGCTAGGGTTTTGGGATACCAAAAATTTTATGGGTGTAGCCTCTAGCTTATAGACTCGAAAAATAGTAATTTCATAATTTAAAAGGTCTTGAAAAATATTTAGACAAGATTTAAAACAGTAATAAAGAAAATGAACCAGTGCAATCTTTTAAAACAAAGCAAAACACAAATTCCACTTGTCCTTAAGAAATCAATAGGATTTTTGAAAGACAAAGAACGTGGTGTATACGTTACTTACAGTTTTTCTTGTAGAGAATTTTAATGGCAGTGATGTTGGACTTATAGGAAATAGCTCATTTTTCCTGGTGCCTGGAAATAATTCTTCAGTGTAGAATTATGCACGAAAATAGCAATTCAAGGGACTTTTAGCATTAAATTTGGTGGGGTAGTCTGAACTCCACCATTACTATTCACTTGTGCGAGAAACAACGACTATCATACAACACTAACTCATTTTGAATACCAACCGTTGATCTTAATCTATGCAGGCAAGAAGGAGTGACTCAGATCAAGTCAATGTGGTTTGAAAATGCCACATTCATCCACCAAATCCTAGGTGAATGAAAACTCACCCACGAGGCACCATCTCAGCACAAGCAGGTCCCACCCAGATCAAATCATTCCTGACATCGGTGGCCATGTGTCACTTTTTTGCACACCTCGCAACATCATTAAAATGATTGTTTTAATTGTGTGAGGTCGGCGAGGAATGACCACGATTCATCATTATATGACAGTTGTTGATTCAACATTATTTGGCAAGCAAACAAGGACTAGGCCCCACGGCCATAAGTGACATGTGGTGAAATCTTGCACACCTCATAGCACAGTATTGACATCATTAGAAATCCTTGTGAGGCCAGTGGGGAACAATCAGGATTCGTCCAATCCATCCGACAATCAAAAAACCTGCACATGCCACAATTGTTATTCATAAAAAGGGGACTAACTAGGCAGATGGGGAAACAACCCTTGAGGAAAGAAATTTAGATGCAAATCTAAAGTTATATCATTTTATTAACTTGATAGTAAGTGAAAATAAGATTAAATCCCAGCATAGAAGAACTGACATGCCAATTAATAGGGGTCGTTAACACGAACGACTTAAAAGGGCTCAAACCATGACTTATGTAGCCGATAACCTCAGACAATAGGTCAACGTAGGATTAGAATGTCTAGACCAAAAGCCAAGGTCTTTATGGCTAAAACCCAAAACCCCAAAGTAAACCAATGGTGCCAAACACCAAGGAAACAAGAATGAGCACAATTGTGGAATTTTTTTTAAGAGCACTACCAATTCCAAACCTGAAAGCCTAGATTTCAAAAGAAATGTTATTATGCTAAAGAAGGTGTTACTGATGATGAATCTGATAAAGAAAATAGAAATGAAGATAGATGGGTATTCATTTCTATCAAGGAAATTTTGGTATGTGGCAACTGATCATGCTATACTATACACTCTTTAGTACTGTACACTCTTCATCAGATTTTTTCATCTTTTTCGCTTTGTCGCCGAAAAAGGAAAGGGCCGACTTTGTAAACCCTAATTTCTAGAATCTTGTAAAAGCTTGTTATAAGTGGTTGGGATGGGCACTTGTAGCATGGAATTATTCATGAGATTATAATATTTTTTGTACTAGATAATAAAAACATTGGATGGCTGCGGTTTTGTGGATGTAGCCTAGATTGGGTGAACCATGTTAAATTCTCTTTGTTGTCTTGTTTCTGCTATATTTTTCTATATGTTTTATTTATTTATTTTATTGTTCAAATCTGCATTTAACTTGTTAGATATTTGTCTTCTAACCCTAACAAGTGGTATCAGAGCAGTTTTTTTGAGTTATCCTCTACAAGAAGGTCTCACGATTGAGTGGGAGTCTCACGGTTGAGTGGGAGCAATGGCAGACAAGGGTAAGTTGAAGGTTGAGAAGTTCAATGGGTAGAAATATCAGTTATGGAAGATGCAGATGGAGGACTACCTCTATCAGAAAGATTTATGGCGGCCATTGGAAGGGAAAGCCAAGAAACCCTAAGCAATGTTTGATGAGGATTGGGATATTTTGGATAGAAAGGCACTTGGCAATATTTGTTTATGCCTGGCTTAATTGGTGGCATTCAATATTACAAAATAAAAAATAACTCAAGAGTTGATGGAAACCCTAGCAAAGTTATATGAAACCTTCTGCTTCAAATACGGTATTTCTTATGAAGCTTTTATTTAATATGCAAATGGTAGAAGGTGGGTCAGTTATGGATCATTTAAATGATTTTAATATGATTACCAGTCAATTAACTTTTATAAATGTAAACTTTGATGAAGAAGTTAGGGCTCTTTTGGTTATGTGTTCTTTACCTAAAAGCTGGAATAGCTTGGTAATGGTTGTTAGCAATTATGTTTTTGGTTCGAATACATTAAAATTTGATGATGTTGTTGGTGTTATTTTGAGTGAGAAATTCGTAGGAAAAGATCAGGTGGAACATCCACACTAGGTAGTGTTTTGAATGTAGAAAGAAGGGGTAGAAAAAAGGAGAGAGGAAACAATTCTAGAAGTTGTGGGAAGTCATGAGGAAAATCAAGGGACAGAAGGTCCCAATCTAGAGACAAGAGGGATTGTTGGTACTGTGGCAAGCCAGGTCATTTAAAGAAAGATTGTTGGTCTTGGAATAATAAAGGAGACAAAGAGGAAGGAAATAAAGAGGAAAATGTGGTAATTAATAAATCAGATGAGGATGTTTTGATTCTTTCCCTTGACAATATTGATTATTCTTGGGTGTTAGATTCAAGGGCTTCATTTCATGCTACGCTCCATAGAAATTATTTTCTTGATTATGTCCAAGGGGATTTTGGGCTAGTTTATTTGGGAGATAACGAACCCTGTCAAATTTTTGGAAAGGGAAGAATAAAGATTAAGTTGCAGAATGGGAATCATTGGCTACTACATGAGGTAAGGCACGTTCCAAAGTTAAGAATAAATTTAATTTCAGTAGGGCAACTAGATGATGAAGGTTGTGTTGTTACATTTAGTGATAAAAATTGGAAGGTTACAAAAGGTGCCTTAGTGGTAGAGAAAGGTGTGAAATTAGGCACCTTATATCTTTGTACAGGTCATATTGTTCCTTCTACTTTAGCTATTGTAGATAAAAATTAATGTTCAGGAACAGTTGTTGCAGTTCAGCAAGCAGAAAATTAGATAATTGTTGTGGATTCTGAATCAGCACTATGGCATAATATACTTGGGCATATGAGTGCAAAAGGTATGAAATTACTTCATTCAAATAATGTTCTAATAGGTCTAAAATGTTTTAATATGGATTTATGTGAAATTTGTGTGTATGGAAAACAAAATAGAGTTAGTTTTCTCAAAGATGGGAAACAAAAGAAAGATGAGAAATTGGAGCTTGTGCATACGGGTGTATGGGGACCAGCTCAGGTATCTTATCTCGGTGGCTCTCAGTATTATGTTACATTCATTGATGATGCAACTAGGAAGGTATGGATTTATTTCCTTAGGCAAAAATCTGATGTATTTGAAACTTTTAAAAAATGGAGAATCTTGGTTGAGAATGAGACAAGTAAAAAGTTAAAATGTCTCAGATCTGATAATGATGGTGAGTATTACAGAAAATATTTTGAAGACTATTGTTTCTCTAATGGTATTCGTAGGAAGAAAATGGTTCCAAGGACTCAATAAGAAAATGAAGTGGTTGAGTGCATGAATAGAACAATAATTGAGCGTGCACAGACTATGAGATTGCATGTTGGGCTACCTTTAAACATGTGAGAAGAGGTTGTAAACACTGTTGTTTATTTAATTAATATAGGTCCCTCTAATCCTTTGGGTTATAGTATTCTAGAGGAAGCATGGATAGGTAAGAAGTTGAGTTATTATTTTCTCAAAACCTTCGGTTGTGAAGAATTTTCACATGTAGATTCTAAAAATAGAACTAAGCTTGATACAAAATCAAAGAAATGTATATTCTTTGGATATGGTATTGATGAATTTGGTTATAGGCTTTGGGATTTTGAAAATAAGAAAATTGTGAGAAGTAGGGATATCATATTCAATGAGAAAGTGTTGTACAAAGATTAGTTGCAGCAGCATGAGAAGAAATAAAATGATTATGTAGTGCTAGATGATATTACAAACAACATTGTTCCAGTGGTTCCTCATGCTCTGTAACAACAACAAAAAGAAATACCACAAACTCCAGTGAATGTTAGATGATCTTCAAGGATAAGTAGACCTACAGAAATATTTATCCCTCGTTGTATTCTATTTTATTAACTAATGCTAGTGAACTGGAATGTTAAGATGAAGCTATGCAGGTGGCTACCAAGGTTCAGTGGGAGCATGGAATGGAAGAAGAAATAGAATCCTTGCTAAAAAGTAAGACTTGGGAATTATGCAAGTTGCCTGCAGGTAAAAAGGATTTACCAAACAAATGGGCTTATAGGGTGAAAGAGGAGGATGGAGGTAAGAAAATATTTAAAGCCAAATTAGTTGTAAAGGGATTTGCACAAAAAAAGCATATTGATTTTGATAAAATATTTTCTCCATTTTTTAAAATGGCTTCTATTCATATTGTTTTAAGTATTGTGGTTGTTGAAGATTTGCATTTAGAATAGCTTGATGTTGAACTCCATGGTGATTTGGAAGAGGAAATATATATGGAACAACCACAAGGATTTGAGGTCAAAGGTAAGGAGAAACTAGTGTGCATATTGAAGAAAATTTTATATGGCTTGAAGCAAGCACCTCGACAATGGTATATTAAATTTGATAGTTTTATGGCTGAGCAAGGCTACAATAGGTGTAATTCAGAGCATTGTGTTTACTTTAAGAGGCTAGCTGAAGATAGTTACATTATTTTATGTTTATATGTTGATGATATGCTTGTAGTAGGGTCTAACATGGATCACATAAAGGATTTAAAACAACAGTTAGAAAATTCATTTGATATAAAGGATTTGGGGGCAGCAAAACAAATTCTTGGTATATAGATTACAAGAGATAGAAAAAGAAAAAAATTGTTTCTATCTCAGGCTGATTATGTTGAAAAGGTGTTGCAGAGATTTCATATGGAGAATGCAAAAGTTGTCAGCACACCTTTGCCTAGTCATGTCAAATTGACTAAGGATATGTGTCCAACGACACAAGAGGAGGAAGAAAAAATGTCCAAGGTACCATATGCCTTAGTTGTAGGCAGTTTAATGTATGCCATGGTATGCACGAGACCGGATATTGCACATGTCATAGGAGTTGTTAGCAGGTATATGATTCATCCTGGAGTTGAGCATCGGAATGCGATAAAATGGATCCTCAAGTACTTGAGAGGTACATCCAATAAATGTTTATGTTTTGAGGGCTCTAATACAGATTTACAAGGATATGTTGACTCAGATTTGGCAGGGGATATAGATACCAGGTGGAGTACCATAGGTTATGTATTTACAGTTGGTGGGATAGCAGTGAGTTGGATTTATTGATTGAAAAAGGTGGTTACTTTATCCACCACAAAGGTAGATTATGTTGTTGCAACCAAGGAAACAAAGGATTTGTTATGGCTTCAATTTTCATGGAAGATTTGGGCAAACAACAAGTTGAAAATCACTTGTTTATAGATAACCATAGTTCTATATATCTTGCAAAGAATTATGCCCTACACTCTAAGACCAAATACATACAGTTGAGATATCATTTCATTCAGTCAGTGTTGGAGGATCGAAAGGTAAAGCTGGAAAAGATACATACATATGGCAATCCAACAGATATGTTTACAAAGGAAGTAACAAGGGAGAAGCTGAGATGATCTTCAACTTTGGTTGGTCTTCATGGTTAAAATTGTAACAGAGCAGAAAGGTCCAAGGTACTTATTTCTAGTGGGAGTTGTAGGTGCAGCGGTGTCATCTAGGATCAATCTCCAAGTGGGAGATTATGTTCAGGTGGAGCCTGATCAGTCTCCAAGTGGGAGATTGTTGGTATGTGGCAACTGATCATGCTATATTGTACACTCTTTAGTATTGTACACTCTTAATGTATCCTCACCGGGGTTCGGGGTTGGGTCGAGCCTCAGGTGGGGGTTCAAGGGTAGCAGCCCTTGAGAAAAAACAATTTCACCTTTTTTCCCTTTGTCACCAAAAAAGAAAAAGGCTGACTTTGTAAACCCTAATTTCTGGAAGCTTCTAAAAGCTTGTTATAAGTGGTTGGGATGGGGAGTTGTAGTATGACATTATTCGCGAGATTGTAATATGTTTTGTACTAGATAATAAAACTATTGGATAGCTACAGTTTTGTGGATGTAGCCCAAATTGGGTGAACCACATTAAATTCTCTATGTTGTCTTGTTTCTGCTATATTTTTCTGTGTGTTTTATTTCTATGTTTTATTGTTCAAATATGCATTTAACTTGTTAGATATCTGCCTTCTAACCCTAACAGGAAAATGCTCTAGTGTCCACTGAATCTGCTAATGATAAGAATGTTGAGAAATCTCTTGCAGCCAAAATTGATGAAAAGGATGAGTGGGTGATTGACAACGGAGGCTCACATCATATGACTGGTGGTAAAAGAAATTTTGTAAGATTGGAGAAATATGACAGTGTTGTTGTAAGATTTGGAGACAATAATGCTGGTGTGATTTTTGGCAAAGGAACTATTTCTCTTGGTGGTAAATATAATACTGATATTGTCCTTTACGTAGAAGGATTGAAGCATAATCTGTTGAGTGTTGGACAAATGGTAGACAAGGGATAAAATATTTAGTTCAAATATGGAAAATGCGGGATATTGGGAAGTTCTATAAATGTAATTGCTTCAGGTAAAAAGACAAGAGGTAAAAAATTTCACCTGAGTGTTGCTAGTGAAAATTATTTAATTGCTCAAGTTGATGAAAGTTGGTTATGGCATAGGAGGTCGTGTCATGTAAATTTTTATAACATTGTCAAAGTAAGCTCCACTCAAGCAGTTAGTGATCTTCTAAAGCTAGTGAAGCCTACTAACACCATATGCAAGGAATGTCAGATGGGAAAGTAGACTAGAGTTTCTTTTTGGAGAAAGCAACATCATTCTAATGGAGTACTGAAGCTGGTGCATACTGGTCTATGTGGTCCCTCTAGAATCAGAATTCTACAAGGAGAAAGGTACTTTATGTTGCTTATTGATGATTACTCTAGGATTATATGGGTTGCTTTCTTGAGAGAAAAACATGAAGCATTAGAAAAGTGCAAAAGTTTCAAAGCTATGGCTGAGAATGAGACAGTTTTGAAGATTAAATTCTTAAGGTTAGACAGAGGTGGTGAGTTCATTTCCCAGGAGTTCAATTATTTTTGTGAAGAGAATGGAATCAAAAGATAGTTATCTGCTCCACGGACTCCTCAACAAAACATAGTTGTTGAGAGAAAGAACAAAATAATTCTAGATGTTGTTAGAACTATGATGTTGGAAAGTAATGTTCCTCATATCTATTGGAGAGAAGTTGTAAGCACTGTTTTATATAATATTAACCGGGTAAATGTCAATGGTAACTCTCGTAAGACTCCTTTTGAGTTGTGGTTTGGTTATAAGCCTACTATTAAATATTTAAAAATCTTTGGAAGTAGATGTTATATCAAGAGAGATGAGGATATAGGAAATTTTGATGCTAGGAGTGATGAAGGAATCTTTATGGGTTACTCTACTAAGAGCAAGGCCTACCGGTGCTATAATAGAAGATTGAGGAAAATGGTTGAAAGTGCAAATGTCAGAGTTGATGAGGACAATGCTAGATCATCCAGATATTGTGGATATGATTCAAATGACCAACATGATAGTATTGATAAAAGAAATAATGCTCAGACACATAATCAAGTTCAATTTGTTTCGGTGAATCAAGAGAGTCTAGAAGGAGAAGCTAGTGGAAGTACAAAAGAAAGAACAAAAGAACCAGAAGTTTGAGAGAACCCCAAAGTTCTGAGGTATGTAAAGCTAAATCATTCTAAAGATCAAATTATAGGAGATAAGAACAAAGGTGTGTAGACTAGAAGAAGAATTGCAGAAGACTATTGTTTGATTTCCAAGACTAAGCCCAACAATCTCAATGAAGCATGTAAAGATGAATATTGGATGGAAGCAATGAAGGAAGAACTAATGCAGATATAGAAAAATGATACATGGATTCTTGTTCCCAGACCTCAGGATAAAAATGTGATTAGAACCAAATGGGTCTTTCGAAATAAGATGGATGAAAAGATGAAAGGATCAGGAATAAAGCAAGACTGGTATGTAAAGGGTACTCACAAATGGAAGGTATTGATTTTGAAGAAACATTTGCCCATGTTGCTAGAATTGAAGCTGTAAGATTGTTTCTTGTTTATGTTGCTTTTAAGAACTAAAAATTCTATCAAATGGATGTAAAGTCAACATTTCTAAATGGTGAGCTAGAAGAAGAAGTATATGTTGAGCAACCAAATGGAATTCAACTAAATGATAAGGGAGATATGGTTTGTGAATTGAAGAAAGCACTGTATGGAATCAAGCAAGCCCCTAGAGCCTGGTATGCTAGACTGGATAAATACTTGTTGAAGCTTGTATTCAATAAAGGTACTATTGACAGTAATATGTATTTTAAGATGGATCAGGATAAAGAGTTGATTATTAAAGTCTTTATTGATGACATCATTTTTGAAGGTGATGATGACTTATGTATGAATTTTGTTGATGAAATGAAAAGTGAGTTTGAGATGTCAATGATTGGAGAGCTGAAATTCTTTTTGTGATTGTAAATTACTCAGTTAGATAATGGAATCTTTATATCTCAGTCCAAATATGTAAGAGTTATTGAAAAAGTTTGGCATGAAATAATCAAAGCATGTTGGTACACCCATGGTAACCGATGCAAGTTAACATAGAATGATGATTATCCTAAGGAAAATAAAACAAGATACATGTCAATGATCGGTGGATTACTGTATTTGACTCAGACCAGACCAGACATCATGAATGTTGTATGTATGGTTGCTAGATATCAAGCTGATTTGAAGGAATCTCATGTGACTATTGTAAAGATAATTTTCAGATACTTGAAAGGGACAACTAATTTTGGCCTATGGTATCCTAAAGATGATGATCTTACATTGAGTCCCTTTACTAATGCAGATTGGGCAGGAAATGTGGATGACAAGAAAAGTACTAGTGGTGGTGCCTTCTTCTTGGGGAAGAAGTTGGTGTCTTGGTTAAGTAAAAAGCAGAATTACATTTCCTTATCTACTGCTGAGGTAGAATATATTGTTGTTGCAAACAATTGTACTCAAGTAATATCGATGAAGTAGATGTTGAGAGATATTAGAATTGATTATGATGAACCTGATGCTATATTTCGTGATAATTCAAGTGCCATAAACATTTCCAAGAATCTGGTGTTGCATTTAAAGAAAAACATATTGCATACACCTAAAAATGGTTTGGACAATCTAATTAATTAAATATGAATTATTTGATTAATTAACCTTTTATTCTTCTACTATTAAATAAATAGGAATATTTATTTATATAGTTCACCTTTTATTTCTTCTATCTTTATTACATTATTTCTTCTTAATTAAATAAAAACAAATATTTAATTATCATTATTAAATTCTTCTATTATCTTAATCACATCATCATCTAAATTAAATAAACAAATTTCCAACTTTATTTTATTTAATTATCACACTTCCTCCATATTTATTTAATTAATAAATAGACTTCTATAGTTTGTTTTATTAAATTAAATATCTTCTTGCCTAAATTGAATAAATCGAAATATTCAATGGAAATGCATTCTACAACTATTTCCTATTTTCACTCAAAATTTGCACAAATCAAATTAGATATTATATGTCTAAATTAATTGATTCAATCTTCACGAGCAAATTTGGAGACAAATTGAAGATAAATTTATAGGCAACTCCTTCATCCTCTTCCATCAATTCTTCCTATCATCTTGCTTGGTGTTTTCATGGAGAGGCAACATTCCCAAAATATTCTCAATCTTCTCAATCTTTCACCATTCAATTCTTTAGATTGAATCCAAGCCTCTACTTTGTTGCCCCTATGCAAATTTGCTGCCATAAATCTATAAATACAGCCTCATTCAACAAGAAATAGAGCCCAAATTTGTGCAATCTTAGTTTGCAGGAAATAGAGCAATCAAGCATCATAGCAATAGCATTTTAGCAATCATAGCATCAGTAGATTCATAATCATGGTTGTATCGTATATTACTGTAGCTTCATCATCATAGTTTCATGTCAATTTTAGTTTACAATATCATCATATAGGATTAGTTTCCTACATTTTGACAACTTCTCATTCTCCAAATTATCATTTTAACAGTCACAATGCTTACACAATCTGAGAGCCATAGTGGTTTAATAAATCTCTGGAGATAGAGAGCAATATGACACTTTCAATGGATTTCAAGTTTTTAATAGCTTAATTGTTGATTAAATTCATTGATATAATGTCATATTAAGAGGTGTTTCTAGTTATTTTACTCATACTTATTCACACTTACAATTTGGTGCCCATCGTGGGGCATAACCTCATATTTCACAAAACATTTCAGAAAAGTGTCATACAGGTTTTTGGCATGTTCAGTTTAGTGTGAGCGAGAGCTTTTTCGACGCTTTCGACGAAAACTATAGCGCTTATGAGGAAAACTATAGTGCTTTTGAGCTTTGTTTCAGCACTTCCACAAAAACTATAGCACTTCTAAATAATTTTTTAGCACTTTTGAGGAGGAAACTATAGCGCTTCCACGGTCTGTTTCAGCGCATCGGCAACCCGTTTCTAGCAACATTTGGTCTATGTTCTTCAAAATAGCTATAGAGCTTATGCAAAATTATATGGTGCTTCTACAAACTGTTGTAGCTCTTTTGATTATAGCGCATCTGATATAAACGGTAGCGCTTCTATTTTTTGTTTCAACGCTTCTATAAGTGCTTATCTGGATCTGATGCGATCGCGGCCATAATTTTATTTTGATGCATTTGGACTAAAAAGAATCAATCCTAGGGTAGTCACTTGATTTAAAATTTATCAATCCTAAGATAGACATTACACATTTTTCTATATCAGTAAAAATTGACACCGTGACTTTTGTGAAGCAAAATGTTTACATAGAATAGAAAAATTTATCTTTTGGGTTTTGAAATCGAACATTGATTACTGTGCTTGTGTGGTGAATAGGCTTATGCTCTCCCCTTACCTAGGTGATCAAAACGCTAGATTCATCCTTTATTTCCATGCAATTTATGCTTTTTAAATCCTTTAGAAGGCCTGTCATAGTGGGAAAAAGTACTCACCCTACGGGAACAACCTTGCATTGCATTTAGATACATAAACGCATATGTTGTTTTGTGCATCACATATGTTGAAAATATTGTCACATGTAGAAAAGTGCACCGCATGTGTTTCTGGACACGCATTTGTATGGTAGACAAGTGTTGTAATTTTGCACCACATTTGTGAAAATGTGACGCATATGCATGATAGGCAGGTGACTAATTGTGCACCACATTTGTTAAATTGTGACGCATATGCATGATAGGTAGGTGTGCTTGTCTATTTGATGCATCTACATTAGAATAACACATCTACATTGTTAAATTATGTATTTGGGGTTGTGCAATGCATGTGAAATTTAAAATGGCGTATGTGAATTTTTGCATCGCATTTGATATTAAAACGAAGCATTTTCCTATCAAAAAATTTGAGATTTTGAGATGTAAAAAAAATGTTTTATATTTTTGACACAAAGTATTATTTATGTGTTTGTATGTGTTTGTAGAATGTTTTGGATCCAATATACACCTGAGAGTCGAGGCCGGTGACATATGAGTTGTGAGACTAGCTATAGAGTGTTAAGAGATGACTGATATGGAGTCTTTTTTTACACCATGTGACATTTATGCTTGCCATTCAGGAAAACCGAGGTATGTTGACAGCTCTTTGTGAGTGATGGAACTCAAACTTCCTCTTTTCATCTACCTATAGGAGAGGTTGCAGTTACACCAGAGGATGTCTATAGGATATTGAGATTACCGATTAGGGGTGAGAGAATTTTGTATGATACCCATAGAGGTTATAGTGAGCTCACCCGGTTTTATGTATATGATGATATTAGACAGCTTGGTATCGAGCATTATGAGATTAGATGGCATATCCTTGTTGAGAGATATGAGCATATTGATTGAATGTTGTGTACATTGATTGTTGGGATTGTCCTACCTGACCGTTGAGGTCATGGATTTCCTATTGGGTGGGGTGAGATTCTAGTAGGGATGCTAGAGTGGAAGGTTGTATATGCATGGGGCCCTTGTTTATTGGTGATGTTATATTTTCATTTGCATGACATAGCTTATAGAGAGGTGTAGTCGATAAGCTATGGTACCACTCTACTAATGATCTGGCATGGGAATGCATTGTTGTTTTCACCCCACCAGTGACATCTAATTTAGATGATAGATCCCCTTATGTTTTTCATTATGTTGGGACTATTAGCCTAAGCCATTTTGGAGACACAGGGTATTGGAGATAAGAATTTGACACCCTTGTGCAGTTTATATGGAGACTGTATATGGATTGTGCATAGTGGTGTGATGAAGATAGACATCTACCATTCTACAAACAAACCCAGTATTTGATTGGGAGGATAGTTTCCAATGTTCACATTATTGAGAGACACATACTAGATTGAGTTCTTAGACAGTTTGGTGAGGTCCAGGATGAGCCACAGGGGTGAGCCGAGTTTTTTGATTCTTCTAGAGAGGTTCCTCTATGGGGGCCTATGATTTTTGTTGCAACAGTCGAGGTAGATATTTTTGCACTACAACCTATTCGATGGGGTTGGATGGGTGGGGTTCTAGATCCTGGGACCACCATAACATATGATGTTTGGTCGATAGAGCATATTCCGATACCATAAACAAATCCAAATCAGCCAGCTCTTGTAGATTTATGGGGGACAGGGCCACGAGGACGGCATGGTGGCAGGGGTGGTGGTAGAGGTGGCAGAGGTGGTCGATGGGGTTGATGAGGTAGGAGAGGTGGTAGAGGGCCAGGTTTTTCACCCTTCTGTGAGAAGGATGGGTAGAGAGAGGATGTTCTGATGTTGGATTTTGGTGGAGAAGGAGAGGCAGAGATGGATGTGGAGCATGTTGCTGAGGAGGTCAGTGGGGAGGAGCATGGCGAGGAGGATGTTGGTGGAGAGGATATGGAGTTAGATTCCCTTGGTTTGTAGGTAGGGTATCAATATTAGGAGGAGGAGGAGGAGGAGGAGGAGGAGGAGATGGGGGATCAAGAGAGGGAGATCTGAGATAAGATTGTTGAGTAGGATGTAGAGGAGGGAGAGAGGCCATGGTGGGAGGAGGAGGGTCCCATTGATTAGAGGTTGGAAGATTTACAGGCCTAACTAGAGGCCTTGGAGGAGAGGGTGAGGGTAGTGACTGCAAAGTGTGATTCTATGAAAATGGAGAGGGAAAGTGTGTATTTAGAGAGAGATTAGGTAGTAGCCTGTAGATAGGAGATGAAGAAAAGATTTCTAGAGCTGAGGGCCCTTTGTACTAGACCAGCTACAGCGTTTGCACGAGAGATGGTCAGAGCTGGTGACAGGGAGATGTATTACAAATATTTATATGAGGCAAAGGTTCCTCCTTAGAGATGTGCCCTGAGTTACTCACAAGCACACAATGAAATTTCTCATAGCAGTTCATACAACCGATCACATAGCATAGATGATGTTGTAGGACCTCCCAAGATAGGACCTTATGACAGGCCTCCTTTTGCACAACAAGCACCTCATCGTCATTCAACTCCTCAGACTCCACATGGGAGTAGTGGGAGCACATCCTAGAGACATGTTTATATTTGTAGACATTGTATTATGGTTATAGAGCCTACGAGCTTGAGTTTGATGGATATATGTTGACATTGTACTGTGAAACTTTTATTCTTTTTGAGCGATATATATCATTTTTGGCAGCAATTATATGATTTTCAGCTCTTTATATGATTATTCAATGTTCTATATGATTATGCATTGTTCTATATGATTATGCAATGTTCTATTTATGCATGCACATATTATGGATGATCATGTTTACGTTATGATTTCCTATGATGATGTGTTTCTTCTATTTGATGATGAATGTATGGTATCTATAAATGTCATGTATGCATTCTATGTTTATGATAATGAGATGTAATGTGATTTGATTATGTATAATTCCATGTGGATATTTATAATATGTACAATTATTTTAATGTAAGTCATGGTTACCTAGATGTGATGGATATGTATATTTTTATGTTTTTTTGAAATGTAGCATAGATGTATAGTTCACTATGTACATATTTATGAAAACGTCTACATGATGTTTGTAAAATGAATGCATATGTAGATTAATTAATTTTTTGTGTGTCATAGGACTTCGTCATTATGCAGGATATAAGAAATGTTAGCACGGAATAATCTAGAAATGGTTCTTAGAAGAATGTAGAATCTTCAATATTTTTCCAAATACATACTAGGCCTTGCATTAAATCATCATTGGGTGTTAAATGACACAAATGGATTATAAATACCATGATATGAGATAGACCAAGGTGTACAAAGTCATCCACTTGCTAAAACACATAGTCACAAATGAGGAGTGTCCTGACTCATACTAAGGGAAAAATTGCCCCAGTCTTTTTGTCAAGACAAACCACAGACAATAATCAAATAAAAAGACAAAGTCAAGATACATTATTGCTCCTCTAAATACTTCATGGGACATCCTCGAGGAAGCTAGTAACTTGACTTGAAAACCAAGTTAAAAGATAGTCAACAAACAATAGTCAAAGAAAAAGAGTCCTGAGACATCCTTGCTTCTCTAAATCCTTCATGGGACATCCTCAAGAAAGCTAGTAACCGGACTCAAAGACAAATCCAAAAAAGATAAGAAAAAATAAGCCATAAAGTCAATAGCCAGTAAAAATATTTTCCAAAATTTTATCTATTTGTTGTTTGTTTGTTTGATGAAGCCTGATTGTAGAAAGACGCATATTGTATAAGACATTGAGTCTAGCTTCGATCATGTGACCACCTGTTTAAGGCAATGATAAAGCCTAGTTTCAAAAATACACACATCATATAAGATGTTGAGTCTTGTTTCGATCATGTGACCACCCATTTAAGGCACTGATAATATTTGATTAAATGATACTGTATGTTTTCAAGGACACATCTTGTACAAGGAAGAAGTTGATTGTTTTGACAATTTGTTTGGTTTGACTTAATGACATTGTTGACTTGTTTGTCTTATTGAAGCATGAATTGTCTTGATGTTTTGACTATTGTTTGTGTGTTATGACAGTGTTGACTTATGTTGAATGACACGACATACCCTAAAGTATTGACCTAGTGCAGCCTCGGGGGCTCATCGATTGATGGCCTTGCCTACTTTTTACATGCAAAGACCTCGTAGTTTGACCAAACCTTTACTAAAAAAACTGGCTGAAAAAATATTTACTTAACTTGACGATGGTTGACGTGTGTGATAGTGAAAGTGATAAACCCTAATGGACTGACCTAGTGTAGCCTCGGGGGCTCATCGATTAATGGCCTTGCCTGCGTTATACATGTAGAGACCTCATAGTTCAACACGACCAATGAATTTGATGTACAAAGAATGAATCATGATTTTATGTGTGTGATGCATGACAAACCTAGAAAGATGGACCTAATGCCTTGGGGTTGCATCAAGTGATGTCCTTGCCTACGTCCAGTCGCAGAGGTAATGTAGTTTGACTATGTCTATGACTAACTTGACACAATTGACTTTGACTTTGTTTTTGGAATTTTTGACATGTTTTAATTTTTTATCTTTTTGGAGTTTTATGATTTTATTTGGATTTTTTCAAGACATTCTATGATTTTTGGGGATTTTTTTAGGACATTTTATGATCTTTTGGGATTTTTTTCAGGACATTTTATGACGTTGGATCAGCAAGTACAAGGTCCAAAACACATAGGTCGAGTATTTTCCCCTAATCGAGTATAAGACCAATAGGATGGAATGGGGATGTGGAGTGGACTTGATGTCAATCGTTCCAAGTTATGGAAAGGAAAATATTATTATGGGTGTAATGATAGGAAAATCAAATTGGAATAATGGTAGATGAAGGAGTGAAGTCAACTATACATGGTGCATGTTTGCTAGGTTTTCACCATGGTACTTATCCAAACTGCCACTGAAGTGGTTTTCACTATTGGACGAATTTATTTATCTTGACTATTTTGTTGATTTTTCAAAAAAAAATGGTGTTACAAAGACACCTATTTGCCAAGTTTTCATCAAGGTAACATTTTTTATTTTTTCTTGTATTTCTATTTGATTAAGACAAAGTTCTCACAATCTATGTATAGAAACTCTTCAAATAAAGGTTGTTGATTGGCAATGATAGTGGTTCTCCTTCAGGGGTAGAGAGTTGATATGCTCCTGATCTAAAGGCTTCTGTAACAATGTAAGGTCCTAACCAGTTTGGTTCAAAATTGCTTATTTTTCCTCTTTTTTCTTGATTCTTTGGATTTTCCATTAAGACCAAGTCACCAATGTCAAAGTATCGATTCAAAAATTTCCTATTATAGCTGCGAAAAAGACGGTTTTGATATGCTTGAAGATGATCTAGTGCCTTTTGTCTTCGTTTGTCTAGGAATTCTAACTCATGCAGTCTTGACAC